>CM053595.1:204155670-204193001 GCA_028646575.1 Pseudocheirus occidentalis | reverse complement strand
CCCTATATATATAAGTGATCTCCCCTTGGTCAGGCCTGATTTGATTTGAGCAAGGTAAGATGTAGCCCTGAACAGCATGCTAAATAAAATCCACTTCCAAAATTTGCACTTGGGGTCTCACTCACTTCTTTCAGCACAACAGAGGGAGATTCAGGACTGAACTCCTTACATCCTCCCATAAACTCTATGATACAGTGATGGTCTCCTTACTTCCGTACTTGATACTTCACTGGCTAACTCCAAACATTTTCACTGGGCATCTCCCAAGCTTGGAATTCTCTCTCTCGTCACCCCTGCCCCCTGACTTTCTTTAAGTCTCAGCTAAAGCCCCACCTTCTTCGAGAAGCCTTTCTCAGTCCTCCTTAATTCCAAGGGCCTATCATCTGAGTTTGTCTCCACTTTATCCTATATATAGCGTGTGTGGACAGAGTTGTTTATAGATTGGGAGCTCCCTGAAAGCAGGGATGGTCCCTTGTCTTTTTCTGTTGGTTTGTGTATTTGTTTATTTTGTTTGTTTATTCAGTGCTTAGCACAGTTCCCAGCATTTAGGAGGTACTTAATAAATACCAGCTGGACTGACTAAAAGATGTTAAATGCTTATAATAAGTATATATTTGTAGGTTGGGGGAGAAGCTTCAAGTGTCAGAAGTCATATCAAATTCAAGCTAAACTGGTAAAACAAATATTACTATGCTGGCCCCATTGAGTAGAGAGAGAATTGTGAAATGAAATAGGTACTAACAAAACGTCCCCAGTTGTTGTTCGGTCACATCTGACTATGACTCCATTTAGTGTTTTGGCAAAGACTCTGGAGTGGTTTGCCATTTCCCTCTCCAGCTCATTTTACAGTTAAGGAAACTGAGGGAAACAGGGTTAAGTGACTTGCCCAGGGTCACACAACTACTAAGTGCTGAGGTCAGATTTGAACTCAGAAAGATGAGTCTTTCTGACTACAGGCCCAAACTCTATCCACTATACCACCAAGCTGCCCAAAAAATAAAAATTTTTGTAAAGTCCGCTAGCTAGAAGTAATGACTAGATTCATAGTGGTACAACCTTAGCTGGAGGAATATACATTTGCAGTGTTCTGTGTCTGCTGCTATAGCTTGTTTAATATCCAAATTTTGCAAGATTGAAAGAGAAAAAGAAACTGTACAGAAGGCAAAATTAGTACTTTAATGAACCCTAAAAGTGTCACTTTCAAATTCCCATTTTGGGGCTACCAGGGCACAAGGAAGAGATTCAAAACAAGCAATTTTTACGGCTAGGGCAGATTATACAATATGTAGCCAGGGCAAATAAGTGGTATGGAATGTACCCTCAATTCAGTGGGGGCAGTGAAAGAGAGACCTTCAGACACCATGAAGGTTCCTGGTGGGTAAGTCAAGGTCAAGTGATTAGAAAACTGTTTTTCATTTTAAAACTAATCCTTTTAGCTAACCAGGTGTCACTTCAGTTTCTACATCCATCTGAAAGACTGGAATCCTGGATTGTCTCCCCTCTAAATTCCAGTGTCCTAGTAACAAGTCTCCAGCTGCTCTTGCCCAGTTACCTACAGCTCTGATTGTGAAGAATGGTTTCTTTGCAAAGCAAACAAGCAGATCTGATAGTAGGTCTTTGGAGTTTGTGTGATTTACTGTCCCTGGGAGTTAGTGATGGCTCAGATCATACTAGAAAATTTCAGGATCTAGAATAAGACTGCCCTTTTAGTCTGAAGTATATTATCCTGTTGCTGGCCCAAGTCTGTTTCTTCTGATATGCAATCCTGATTCCTTGCCAGATCTCAGTTTTTGAAAAGTATTAGCTTCCTAATTCTCGCCTCATTATTCTACAGCCTAGAGAACTGCTTTACACATAGGCAGTGGGCCTTCACCCCTTGGCAGGAAGAGAAGAGATGGCTTGGGGTCAAGAATTCCTATCTCCAAAAGTTGAGGTGGGATACTTTAGGAGATGTAGATGATGAAAAACAAAATATAGCAATAAAATGTATTTTGCAAAACATTACGCCAAACTGAATGAGAGAAAATTAAACAGGACAAATGTGAAGTCTTAATATTTGCCTTAGGGGCGGCTAGGTGGCACAGTGAATAGAGCACTGGCCCTAGAGTCAGGAGGACCTGTCAGATACTTGACACTTAGTGCTGCACGAGTTTAGGCAAATCACTTAATCCCAATTGCCTCGCCTCCCCTCTCCAAAAAAAAAAAGGGGGAGGGGGGGTAGGACTTCCAGCAATAAGAAGATAATAGTTCTAGTGAGCTATGCCATGATCAGACCATATATTGAATGTTGTGTTCTGTTCAGAGGATCACATTTTATTGACATGAAAAGAAATCAAGTCACTTCTCTTCTGGTTTGATCCTGATTCTCAAGACTTTTCTACCCCTTTCTCCAATTGTCTTCTCCCCCCAGACATCCCAGGGCCCCTCCTCTACTTGGATTCCTGCCTGGAACCTCCATCTGAGTGAATGCCCAAGTCAGCCATACTCACTTCTCTTCTGGATCACCTCTTGACTCTCCTGCTACTCCCTTCTTTCCCCTCTTGCAGTGCCTTTTATCTTCCTCAATAAGAATATAAACTCTCAGAAGATAGGAGCTCTTTTTTATGCTAGGTTTTATATTCCCAGTCCTTAGGACCATGCCTAGGCCATAGTAAGAGCTTAATAAATGTGGGGTTTTTTTCCTATCTTTAGCCTGAAGAAGAAGAGGATTGGAGGGGAGGCATGAGAGTAATTTTCAAGTATATGAAGTGCTTCCATATGGAAAAGGGATCACACTTAGTTTGGCCCCAAAAGGTAGTACTGGGAACAATGGGTGGAAGTTACCAAAAGGCAAAATTTGGCTTTGTGGAAGGAAAAACTTTCTAACTGCTGGAATTGTCCAAAAATGAAATGGGCTGCTTTGGGATATTGTGGGTTTTCCCCTCCCTAGAGGTCTCCAAGCAAAGGCTGAATGACCAATTCTCACCAATTCTCGAGTTTGTTGGAGAAGGAACTTGTCTTCAGGTATGAGTTCCACTAAATGGCCACTTCTATCACTGGCTCTCAAAAGTGAACAAGAGCTATGCATGCCCTGACTTGTTCACACTGTTTAGCAGTGCTCAAAAAGAAGGAAGTTTCTGTCTTGAAAACAATCGTTCTTTCTATTACATATATGAAGAAGACAGTCTTAGTGTCAAGGCTTAAATAGCATCAGAAGACAGAAATGATTTTTAAAAACCTCTCTCTCTCCCCTCCTTTTCTCACTTCCCCCATCCGTCTCTGTCTCTCTCCCCCTACCTCTCTCCCCTTTCTCCCCACCACTCACACTCACTCACACACACACACACACACATGCACATAAAGAAATAAATTCACTGACTGTGTGGTGATATAGTTGGACTGGTTATGACCATTCTCAAATACTATAAGCAGTCCTCAGCTTACTGACCCCTAGCATCCATATGATCCATACTTATAAGTGGTCATATCACCTCTACATCTCACTTTTGGAGTCCTTTACACTGGAGTCATGTAAGCTACAGCAGGGGGAAAAAGCCTGGAAGTTTCAAAGAATCAAGTTCAAAAGTCATCAATGGAAAAAAAAAATCCTTGAAAAGTCAGGACCAGTTACGACCAAGGGTAGCTTACCCAGCAAAGTTAACTATAACCCCAAATGGGGGGAGGGGGGTAAAGACATTTAATGAACTCAAAGACTTTCAGTTTTTTGTGACAAAACCCCTGGAACTTTAGGGAAAATTTCAACATATAACATCCAGGAGAAACATAAGGTAAATATTAAGGAACAATTATAAGGGACCCAATAAGGTCAAATTGTTTATTTCCTATATGTGAAAATATTAGCAGTACTCTTATGATCGTCATCATTATTTGGGGAGTGTAAAAGAAAGGCATGGGTGATTCTAAAAAATAAAACTGTGTAGGGAGAGATAAAAAGGAGTAATTATCTCATACGAATGAGGTTTAAGAGGAAAAACTGATATGAAAGAAGCTAGTAGGGTAGGGCAGGTAGTACTTGAACCTTACTCTCTTTGGGAATGGCTAGAAAAGTCTTCTAAATTCAGAAAGAAATAGTAGGGCAAGGGGATGGGGTGGGGAGAGAATAAAGGAGGGACTCTAAGAGGGGTTGGGTAGGTTAAGGAATAGAAGAGCAAGGGAGTGAGTAAAAGTAAAACAGAAGAATGAAGAGGGATAGAGAAAATGGGGTGAGCAGGATAGTGAAGAAAATAGGAAGGAGGAAAATACACAAGTAAATTACTCATAAACAGAAACAGAGCAGAATAAAAATATGAATTCAACAATATGTTACTTTCAGAAAACATTATAAAAATGAGAGACACAAAGACAAAATAAAGGGTAGGAGTAGAATTTAGTATGAAAAATAGCACAGAGAGTAAACATGATGTCAAACAAAGTTAAAATATATTTAATCAAAAGCAAAAAACAGAGAAACTATACTATGTATCAGCAATCTTTATTCAACATTGTTTTAGATCATTTAAAATACCTAGATAGTATAAAATAGCTGAGCACATATACCTGCTAAAACAGATACAGGAACTATATGAACATAAACATAAAGCACTTTTAATATAAATAAACTCAGATCTAAATAATTGAAATAATATTTGTTCTTCATGGGTAAAGCCAATATAATTTTTAAAATGAAAAATTTACCTAATATATTTATTCAATGTAATCCCAATTAAATTACTAAAAAGTATTTTACTGAGTTAAAAATAATAATAAAGTTAATTTGGAAGAACAAAATATCAGGAACTTCAAAGAAACCAAGAAAAAATGTAAAGGAAGTACATTCAGCAGCATCAGATCTTAAACTATATTTTAAGGTAAGAGCATTGTTAAAGTGTAAAAATGTGGTAATTTCCATTATTTCAAGTGAAATTTTCTTGTACAAATAAAACCTATATAGCCAAGAACAGAAGGAATACAGAAAAATGGGGGGAGGGGAGCTTTCATAGACAATCAGATAGGATATGATTGGGTTGAAATATTGGTGTAGTTGTAGGAAATGATGAACTGGTTAATTTAGGAAAACTTAGAAAGGCTTAGACTTATGAAGGAAGATGCTATCCACCTTCAGAGAAACAGATGATAGGAGGAAATAGTCCAGTCTTACATATATGTGTATGAGTGTATATGTGTATGTATATATGTGTGTCTATGTATGTGTGTGTGTATACATCCTTGCTTAATCCAGCCTTCTTTGAGGGGTAGGGATGGGGGTGGGGGTGGGAGAGAGGGAAAAAAAATAAGGAGTGCAGAGCAGAGAACAAAAGAAAACCAACAAGGAAGCAAAGCTTTGAAAACAACATTCAGTATTTATCATATAGGTTTTCTTGAAATGGAAATTTATTATTTTCTATTAAATCCCTTCTTATGGTCTCCTGTGTATGCAGCAATGTTTTTTTTCTTTTCTCATTTTGTATTTAAATTTAAAATTAAGATAATTACAAAGAGTAAGGACCAGTTTAATGAAATAGATTAGTAGCTAATTCCTATTCAGAGTTATCCTGACCACCCTTCATAGTATTTTTATACTTTATTGTTATAAACTTTATACTTTATTGACCCTTCATAGTATCTTTATCTATATTGACTGAACATTTCCAGCTTTTTTTCCTTAAGGCTCCCTGAAATTCTATTAATTTGTGTTTGAAGGGTTTGGATTTTTTTGTTTGTTTGTTTGTTTGTTTGTTTGTTTAGAAGAGAAGAAGGATTGAGGGTGGTTAGAAAGAATAAGTCTTTTAAAAATATACAGTCCTCTGGGAATATTTAGTGATTTTTATTAACTCATTTTGCTGCTCCCCCTATACAATATTTTATCTCCTGTCTCCAAACCTGAGACATGCTCTTCTCTCACCCTTGCCTCCCAGAATTTCTCATTTTCATCAAAGCTTGGCTCAAGTACTAATCTCTATACAACACCCTTTCTGATCTCCTAAGTAAAAAAAATATTTTTATTTGCCTTGTATGTATTTTATTGGGGCATCTAGGTAGCACAGGGGATAGAGTGCCAGCCCTGGAATCAGGAGGACCTGAGTTAAATCCAGCCTCAAATCCTTAATTAGCTGTGTGACCCCAGGCAAGTCACTTAACTCTGCCCCAGTTTTCTCATCTGTAAAATGAGTTGGAGAAGGAAATGGTAAATCCCTCCAGTATTTGCCAAGAAAATCCCAAATGGGGCCACAAAGATTTGGACACAACTGAAATAGTCAGTAAGAACAATATATATTTTATGTATTCTTATCTGTGTACATGTTTCCCTTCCAAAGAATGTAGGTTCCTTAAGGACAGGGATAGTTTCATTTTTGTCTCTGTATCCACAGTTACTAGCATCCTGTTTGCAAATGTTGTTCAGTGTTGTTTTTTTTTTTAGTTGTGATCCCGTTTGGAGTTTTCTTGGCAAAGATACTGGAGTGTTTGTATGGTTTGTCATTACCTTCTTCAACTCATTTTACAGATGTGGAACTGAGGCAAACTGGTTCAAGTGACCTGTCCAGGATCACACAGTTACTAAGTATCTACAGCAAGATTTGAACTCAGGAAGCTCATTCTTCCTGTTTGGAGGCCTGGAATTCTATCCAGCCAGCTAGGCGCTCTGTGTCTTGCCAGTAGTAGATTCTTAATAATTATGGATGGATGGATGGATGGTGGATGGATGGATGGATGGATGGATGGATGGACGGACGGACGAACAAACGAACGAATGAATGAATGATAAGAGATTATTGGAGGCACAAAAGATGAAGAAGGTTTAATCTGATGTTGCTGCTGGAAAATTTGCTAACACATTGTGATGTCTATCATGTCATCAGGAGATAAAGAAGCATGCACTGTGTGCCAAAGAAAGCATGATTCTTTCTACTACTTTAATTTACCTATTTCTCCTATAGAAGTGACTTATGATCTCATTTTAATTTTTTAAACATTTTACACCCATAAAATTCCAAGTCATTTTTCAGACATTTGAAACAAATTCATAAATTCCAAATAGTAAAACTGTCACAAAAATCTTAGTGCTGTTCCAAGTTTATTAAATCTTTTGAGATACCCACTCTATGTACCATTTCATATAATTCAGCTATACACATTATCTGTCAAATAAAAAGTGGCCGTGTATATTCATCATCACTGAAAAGCATGCTGAATGTGGTGTCTTGTATGGCTATTTACTAGGTGTATGAGTTGAGTAAATCATTTAATCTTTCAGAGGCTCAGTTTCTTCATCCATAAAATGGGGACAATAATTTTAAAACATTCCAAACATAGTTGTCATGACACAGATAGGAATGTATATATGAAAACATTGTGCAAATATCAGCTATTGCTGTCTTTGTGAGGAGATAGACATGACTATGAGAATGTAAGAGCAGAATCAGAATCATTCCACCTCACTTAGCCCTGGTATATTTGTCAGATAAGAACACATCTTGATTGTTCACTAGGTGTAAACAAAGCCTAGATGTGCCTCTCTGAATGCAACATAGAGTCAATTTGGATTGGCTGAGAGGTTTTTTTTTTCCATGTATTTGTCTCTCTTCCCTTCCCCACAAAACACAGGTTAGAGGAAGATCTTATAAGCTTCAAAGGGTTTGGATGATTTGAGACTTCCCTTACTTCCCATCAAGCATCCTAGTGGTCCCCAGAACCACTAGCAGCAGCATCTGCCTTGGGATTCAAGTACAGACTGAACGATAAGAGAAAAGCATATTCAAGGCTCTCTAAAATGACCAGCAGAAAAGCTATGCCATACCCAAGAAGACTATCTAGAGAACACTAGAATAGACCTTCTAGGAGCTCTGAGTTACTCCTTTGCCACATAGGCTATCTGAGTTTGAATCCATTTTTCTGATCCCTATGTATTGATGGGAGTAGGGATTTTAGACTTTGTTGGGGAGGATATTTTATACCAACCATTTTTTCTATACCCCCTTAGTAAATACCTCTTTCTGAATGCTAATAGAGTCTGGTTAGCTAGTTGAAATCAACTAAAATAAATAGAGGAAACACACTGGTGGGGGCTTATGAGCTTTAATATTAGGAGGGCATCCTCCTCAATCACCCAGGACTACTTTGGGAACTTTGAGAGTAGATGTAAGGGACTCAAATCATTAGGATGGGTAGGAGCTTATATGTACTTCATGAAAAAGAGGATCAGAAGAAATAAAATAATTATCAGAAGCAGAAAAAGCAGGAGGAAAATCAAAATCAGAATAATAGAAGGAGGAAAAATCCAAAGAAGAAGAAGAGTAAAGTAACTAACAGGTAAAGTAACAGGATCTGGAGTGGAAACCCAAGGACAGGAGGAGAAGCAGACAGCAAAAGGACAAAGTGTATATAAAGAAACAGGGTAAAAGGATGAACAAAAGAAGGAGGAAAAAGAACAGGAAGAAAAGCCATCAATGATCAATTCCGAGCTAGATTATCCCTATTTTGTTCATTGTAGTCTCAATTTTAATAGTTTCTTTTTTCTTCCTCTTAAAATCTCTTAGCACATCAAAGAGGTATTAAAGCAAACAAAAAGCAAACCTAACAACCAGCTCTAGGAACAAGAGAAAAATATAAATATAATTGATTACTGTACTGTCATGGGATCTAGAGATATAAGGTGCCTTAGAAATCACCTAGTCTAAACCTAGCCATTCAACAAACACTCTGAATGTACTAGCAAGGACAGTGGCCATCAGTTAAATGACAAGTACATTTATCTGTCATCAAAGGACAAATTCATCAACTAGCTAATCACGTACCAAAGGAAAAATAATTTCAGCATTTTACTGATGGAGTTGAAGGGTCATACAACCAATCAATCAATCATTTATTAAATGCCTACTAAGTGCCAGGCATTGTGCCAAAAAAAATAAGATGAGGCTACTGTTAAAGATATGCCATTTGATGTATAATTGATTTTCCCTAATGGAGGATTCCCTCCTCAGACAAGATTCTGTTTTGGTTTGATCAGTGTTTGATTACTTAAACATTTAAATGGTAGCCTCAGGATAAACATGAAATCCATATTATACTTCCTTCGTTTAGATAAACTGGCTTACTTGGTGCCAACATTCCAGTGTTTTGCCTAATTCATATATTTTATTAGGGGTCATGGAAAAGGGTCTTGCAAAATAAGTAAATTCATACACAGAGAGACATATAGGCTATAACCATACAAAGGAGGGGGGAAAAGAGGGATGAGAGAGAGAGAGATAACTGGACCTCCACTTCACCCTGATTTATTCCCCAGAAAGGGCATACATTCCTTTCAGCTTTATTCATAGACACAAAATTTTTATGTACAGGATCCATAGTGTTTACATTCAGTGGGATGCAACTGACCTCCCAAGTTTTTTACACGACAAGGTAAATCCTTTTCATATGCCCTTTCTAAATCCAGGTTTAAATTGAGAAAAGATCTACAGTGAGAGTTTGACCCTGATTTCTTTCCGGAGGAGAAAAGTATTCAAAACCAGGTGCCTAACAAAGAGCGTGGAGGAAAAGCAAGACATTTGGGAGCACGTGCATTTGTCTTGGCAATTCTTCAGACCCTTCTCTCTCCCTCTCTCCTTCACACACTCAGTTTTCTCATTGGGCCTGACACCTTCCAGTCTATATGGTAAAGACTCCTGCATTTTTTATAGCATGATTTTCCCGAACATCTTAAAAAGGATTTCAGCTCAGCACCTCTAGTAATACATCATTTACAACAAAACTGAATTTAATGACTGTCCCTCAAGGCAGAAAGCACAACCTATAGAATTACACCAGAAAACACTTTACAATCTGTGTTTCTCTCAAACTGTGGGTGAGAAAACAGTCCTGGGAGGAAAGCCTTAGCCCAAGTGAGGCAAATTCTAACAGCTCTCTAAGAGGGGTGCTAAATGCTTTGCTTACCTAGAGGGAATCCCCACATGAAAGGAGTTACTCTGGGAGCCTGCAAAGGAGCAGATTCTTACCTTGGGTTATTTCCATTCCTGTTGCTCCTACACCCATCAATAGAAAGGAACAAACAGCCGGAAATAGTGTCCCTTTCCTTGGATATATCAGTTAGTTTACATGACAAATTCATTCCTCTGCCAACAAAGGGATATTTTCCCACGCTCCACAGTCTCTAAAATACTTCCACTGTAGTAGCCAACTGCCTTCTTCAAAAGACACTAATCAGTTCTCACAGAAAACAGGGCAGCCTCTCCCCAATACCTTCTTGCTTGGGAAGACTACAAATCAGCAACAGAGGGGGTGGAATGAAAACCACTGTGAGAAGCAGAAAGAAAAAAATGTGCTAGGAAAAGCAGAGCCACTTTGGGAAAATTCCCTACAGCAGTGTTCTGACTCCAAGTGAAATCTTGGGTCATCAAGGAAAATTGGCTGGCCCTGGGAAGAATAAAGGGCTTACAATAGAAACCAGAGGGCATCCAGTTCCAAAGATTCTTAGCAAGGAGTTAACTCCTTATGCATTCAATTTTGGTCCAATTTTACCCAGGGTGTATATTGGTAAGGGCCTCATGGACTCTTAAAACTGGGATCAGACCACCATCAGTAAACAAACTCTACTGATCACCCTCAATATAAGGGTTCAATACACTGGTTTGTCAGTGTAAAATCTGAATTTAAGTAATTTGACAAATAATCTTTTGCAAAATAATGTGAAAATATGCCTCCCCAGAGTTATTGGAAAATGTGGTAGCCTCATGCTGGTAATAAGCTGTCTGTTTTTAGTTCAAAAAAAGTTGAAAATGATTCCCATTGGAAAAGGCACTGACAGAATGTTGGAGGGAGAAGGGGGCTGAAACATGGTTTAATGGAAAAGACTCTGGACTTAGAGTCAGTGGGACCTGGATAAGTACTAGAACATCTTTTTATAACTTAAGGTGGTGCTAAACCAATCTGACTACTTGAGAGGTAACATGGTGGACTGGAAAGAACTCTAATCTGGGTCTGGGGTGACCTACCTGTCTCTGAAACTCATATTGAGTTGAGTTACTTTCCCTCTTTGGGCCTCAGTTTTTTCACCTGTAAAATGAAAGGATTGGGCTACATAACCTCATAGGGTCTGTGATGTTTAAAAGGTTCTAGAGACACAATTTCTGGGTAATTAATCATTTTAGTCAATCATTCAGGCATATTACCAATAAAATGGGTCAGTGACACTCTCAAAGGCCAAAGATGAATCATGATGATGGGCTTACAGTTTGCATAACCTTCAAAGAGTGTTCTTGAGGGTGGCAATTACTTCTGATTGGTTAATGAGTAATGAGAGATAAGGAATATTGCAATTAGAGATGGACCTATTCTAATAAGAGACTGTAGGAATGTAACTTTAATTATGCCATTTATATTGCCCAGACTTGAGCAACAGAATCAAAGAATTTATCCTCATCCAAACCTGTGTAGAGTACAATGGACTTCCCCATCTTATATTAAATTGCTTGTAATCCTGAACAGGATTAAGGAGAAAAGTAATTCAATCTCATTATCAGCAATATCCTTCAGAGACTGAACAACCTACAGGCTTCTGAAAAAATCCTAGTTTTAATTCAATAACTGATTATTATTATGAGGAAGAAATAATTATTTCTCCTAGTTCTTTCCATTTCTAATGTTCTTTGATTCTACCATCTAGTCCATCTCTCTCATTTTACAGATGAGTAAACTGAGGTCCAGAAAACTGTTGAAAGTTGGTTTCAGAGTCAAGCAGTCCACTCAAACTCAGACCAGAGTGCCCTCCTTCCCAAGACACCATATTGCCTTTCAAACAAACCACTTGTTTGGATTCTGATTTAGCTTCCAGAAAGACATTCATATACATATTGTTTGAGACCATTTATGCAGTATGAGAAGAAACCTGGGGAGCAGGGGAGGAATCTGGTTCATCTCTCTCCATTTTACATGTGAGGAAACTGGAATCCAATGAAAAGGAATAATTTGCCCAAGATCACAAAGGAAATAAACGTAGGATCAAGAGTAGAACCCAAGACTTTCATCCTCAAATTGATACTACTTTCCACCATTCTACACAGCCTCTTAAAAGACAAAGTGGCCACCCAACTCCCTCTCCCCACAGAGAACCAAATCTTTGTCTCACAAAGACTGGAGAAGGAAACGTTCCACTATATTAATGAGGTTTCCCTAGGTTTGTCCAACTTTCCTCATGGCACGTCAAGTTTTCAATAGTTTCCTTCCTACTCAAGGAAAGATGCCAGTCAAATATTTTAAGTTTTTATTTAGTCCAACTCTCTCTGAAGAAATCTAGATCTGGATGGGAACTTTGAGGTCATTGAGTCAAATCCTCTCACTTTACAATGGAGGAAATTGAGTCTCACAGAGGTTAAATGATTTATTCTACGTCACAAAGGCAGTAAGCATCTGAGGAAAGGCTTGAGCACTGGTCCTCTGACTGTCAGAGCCAATGCATTTCCTTCTCTACCACACTGCAAATTAGATGCTCAATATATGTGACTCACCCATTATATCTTCGGATATCAAGAAATCTCAACCTCTCTAATGCAGAACAGGATCCTATCATCAAGAGGGTGCCAGTATCTTTATTTTATAGGCAGCTCAGAACCTCTAGTGATCTGAGAAGACTGCAGGGATTGCATAGTCCTGCAGTGCACATTCATCTCTTGTTTTCAAAATAGAAGTCACTTCTTGCCCCTGCTTTCTCCAAAGTGACATTATATACACCAGAAACAATGCTTGCTTACCTGTGTACTCTCTCCATTTCAAATGCAACTCAGAAATCCCTAAGATTATAAGTGTTAGAAATGGAAGTATATTAGATCATGATAGAAGTGGAAGTATTATAATGTTTAAGGTGAATTAGTACAGCCATCTCATTTTACAGATGGGGAAACTGAGGCCCAAAGTGGTTATTCCCAAAATCACATAGTGTTAAGACTAGTGCTGGTTTCTATCTAGCACTTTCTTGTCTGCAAAAAGTCAGTAAATACTACTATTTAAAACCTTGCCATATGTCGGAATTTAGAATTGGAAACCTATGTTCAAATCCTGACTCTGCTATTTACTCCTTATATAACCTTGGAAAAATCAGTACATTTCTCAGGGTTTCAGTTCCCTTTCTATAAAATGAGGAGTCTGACTAAACAATATTAATTACTATTTATATAGTACTTTAAGGTTTGCAAAGTTTCTTATGTACATTATCTTATTTAATCCATATAACAACCCAATAAGGTAAGCACTATGATTATACACATTTCTACAAATTTACAAATGAGGCTTAGAGAGAGCCCAAGATCGAAGAGTAAATAAATGTGAGGGGTAGAACTTGAACCCAAGTACTCCTGATTCCAAGTAGAGCTTATTAGCCACTATATCATTCCACCTCTCAAAGATCACTTCTATTTCTTAGTTCTGTGACCCTGTGTTCCCACCTGTAAGACAGAGTTTGTGCTGGCGATTAGAACTGCTATTTTACAAATGGAAAATTGGAGACTCGTCCAAGAATATAAGAGAGATGTTTACAGAGCTCAGAAGAGGACACAGGTCTTCAAATTCTCAGAGAGCTGCTTGAACCTCTAGTCCATGCTCTAATTCTCTTATAACTTTTTTAAATTTCATTTTTAATCTATGGAATAAAACAAGCATTTTCATAAAAAAAGATGATTGCCCATGAAACTGAAAATCTTCTTGTAATTTTTTAAGAAACCATGTTTCTTTTTCATTATTTTTATGTCCTGTTGACTGCAAAATATTACTTCTACAAAAAGACCTATGGTAACAAGCAGCTTGTGGTAAGTGTCAAAAAGAATGACAATGGGCCTGGTATCTAAGACTTGCCTGTAGTTACTTCTCTTTGTAAATGTGTCTACCTATAGAATGGAAGCTTCTTGAGGGCAGGGTTTGTTTTCTATTTTGACTTTGTGTCCCCATCACCTAGCACCATGCTTTGCATATACTCAGAGTCTAGGAAATTCTTGTGAATTATTAACAAGAAAATTCCCTGGCAATCAAACCATGGAAGGTTTTCCAGAGCATAGAAAGGGGGGCAGTAGCCCCTGAATACATGCCAGACTAAAAGAGAACAGCCTAACTTCAGCGTGAATTTGTGGGTGAAGAATTCTACAACTGACTTTTGCCTGACAGGAAAGAGTGTGCTGAGGCATGTTAATGACTGGGTAATGAGGGCAAACAATAAAAGCATCCTTTTCATAACCAAGGAAACAGGACCTCCAGGGGAAGGACATTCATTCATTTATTCATTCATTCACTCATTCATTCATTCAACGAGCTTTATTACACACCTGGTATTTGGTAGACACTTTCTACATGCTGTGGAATCAAAAACAAAACCAAAACCAAATCTGTTCTCAAAGAGCTGAAATTGTACTGGAGGGATTTGCATTATGCTGAAATGTGGCAGAGGGATTCCTCTGTACACTGCATGGGGGAGAGGGAAAGGGTTTATGAATATAATATGCTGTGGCTAGAAGAGGAACAGACTCAGACTGAATCCACATGAGGAGATGATGCACTCAAAGCAACTTGTGGGAGTTGTTCAAGATGCCACCAAATGTCTGAATTTTACTTTGTGTCTTTCTTCTGTGACTCTGAGTCTCTATGGCATGTGACAGAGAGGCCTCAACAGAAATGAGTCTCAGAGCTTACACTTCTAGGGTACAATATTGGGATATAAACTAAGCAGTCAGAGAGAGGGATGCAATGCAGGGCCCTGAAGAGGAAAGGGAGCTTGAACTGAGTCTTTAAGGGAGGGAAGGATGAATCCAGATGGAGGAGAAAGGAAGCATTCCAGGTAGAGAAATGCCAGCAGTAATGGTGGGGGTAGAAAAGCACAAGACAATTTGGCAAATGGAGAATGTGTTGGGTTAATTGGTGTCAAATGTTCTTGTTAGAAGGAATGGGAGATAAGACTGAAAAATAGAATGGCACAAGACTAGGAAGGTCCATGAGCATCAGGCTAAGGTATTTGGACTTTATTCACTTGGCAATCAGGAGCCATTAAAGGTTTTAGATCAGAGAAGTGAAATGAGCATTGTGATACTTTAAAGAAATTATTCTGGAGCCAATGTGAAGGAGAGTGTGCAGAAGCAGAACAGGCAGGCAAGCTATTGTTGCAATATCCTAAGTAAGAGGTGATATGTTCTTAAAGTAGGATATTAGCAGAGGGAGTGAATGGAAGGAAGCCTATGCAAGAAATACTGAAAAGAATGGCAAATTGGATAAAGAAGGGCATGAAGGAGAAGAAAACAAAGATCTGCCCAAGATTTTAAGTCTAAATGCTTAGGAGAAGGGCGGTGCCATGAAGAGAAGTAGAAAAATCAGAAGGAAGATTTAGTTTAATAGGGAAGATGTAAATTTAGTTTTGGACACACTGACTTTGAAGGGGGCATCCCCATGGAAATGTCTACAAAGCAGTGGGAAGTATGGAATCTCAATAAAAAGAAAGGCTACAGGTTTGGGAGTTATCAACACAGAGAGAGAGAGAGAGAGAGAGAGAGAGAGAGAGAGAGAGAGAGAGAGAGAGAGAGAGAGTTGAAGCTCTGGGAACAGAGACCAAGGAAGAGTAAAGAGGAAGGAGCAGGGAAGAGAACAGCACTCTAAAATTTAGGGAGCAGGACCTAATGCTTCCCAAGATCCCTTCCAGCTATAAAAAATCTGTGATGGATGTTTTCACTCCAAACAAATCAGATAAAAATTTTAAGTATTACATTGTTTTTAGTTTCACAAGAAGTTGTTATTTGTATCAAAAATTAAAATAAATTAAAAAAACTTTTGCAGGTGTTGAAAAGGGCCCACCAATATTGCAAAGCAGAGTTGAGTCATGAGTTAGTGGTGCAAAGGTTAGAAATTATACAAAAGAATCTACAGAGATTAGGAGAAAGGACCTGAAAATATGAAGCTACCACCCCTTTCCCTTCAGGGCACAATACAAGACTCACCTTTCCTGCTTGCTTTCGTTTGAGAAGACTGTGTGTGTGTGTGTGTGTGTGTGTGTGTGTGTGTGTTTGGGGGGGGTGAGTGTGGTATGTGAATGTTGAGTGTATGAGTGTGGTATGTATGTGAGTGTGTGTGGTGTATGTGTGTGTGGGTATGTATATGGTGAGTGAATGACTGTGGTGTGTGTATGTGAGTGTGGTGTATGCGAGTGTGGTGTATGCATGTGTGTGGGGTGTGTGTGTGTGTGTGTGTGTGTGTATGAGTGTGTATCAGATCTTCTCAAATACTTGGAGGGGTCAGGCACAGATAAAGTCCTGGAATTTTGTAAGATTTTCCCATGCCTGCCAGTGACTCACTGATCTCAATTTACTCTGTACAGTGGGGGTGGGAGAGTCACAGACTTAGGAAAAGGATGACTCAGAAGGGGTTCAACGATAGCAGCTATTTAATTCTCACACATGAATGTACTGAGCATACAAAAGGTAAGAGTTTATGAAGCACATTAATTTAATAAAGGAAAGGCACTTTAAAAATTCATGTTCCCACATAAGCTATGTGCATGATTGCTAGGTGACTGGCTTTAAGGAAATCTAACATACAAAGCAGCAAATTTACCAAATAAAAAATAAATAAATTCTTAAAACCACTGCATTTTCACGACAGGAAGATTCTCTACTTGACAGAACAATTTCGTTGCAAATTCAATGAATCATAAAATAATTCACTGGACAATTCTATTTCAAAAGTCTTTGAAATAGTCTTCCCAAATACGGCCAATAAAATGAGATTTATTTTTACAAAATCATATTTACATGCAGATTTTCAAGAACATATCTATTGCATAATGCAAGATATGCAATATGCAGGACCATGGAGAAAGCCTAAGGGAAAGGAAAGAAACAAGCATTTATTAAGCACCTACTTACTGCATGTCAGGTACTGTGCTAAGAACTTTACAAATATCTCATTTGATCCTCATAAATGAAAATACTATTATTTATCACCATTTTTCAGTTGAGAAATTTGAGGCAGGCAGAAGTTAAGTGACTCGCTCAGGGTCACACAGCTAGAAAGTGTCTGAGGCCACATTTGAACTCACTCCAGGTCTTTCTTATTCCAGGCCCAGGGACCTGTGCCACTCAGCTGTCCCAACTCCTGGATCAAATCCTGGATTTGAGTTAGGAAGGAATGGACTCAAATCCTTCTTTTGGTTCAATCTAGTTGTATATCCTTGTGCAAGTCATTTGCATATAAACCCCATGTGCCTCTGGTGATTCCCTAGGACTTACCTACTTAAACACGCCATCAGCAGTGGGGGCCTAGTGCTCCCCACCTTGCTGAAATCACAGATTATTTATGTATAGCATATCATTTCCACAGTGGAAGCTGATGATGTCAGGGATGGGATTAGCCACTTCAGAAACTAATAATAGTGCACCAGATTTTTCTCAGATGTAATTTTTGCTTCAGGGGACATGTTCTGAAAATTAATATATCCAAATCGAGGAATGCAGCACAAATATGGGATTCTACTGTGTATATAGTGATACCAGGAAGAGCCAAGGACAAACCCCAAACCCAATCTGTAATATTCCATCCTGTAATCAGTGAATTATGGAGCCAACATTCCTAAATCCTTTATCATCAACATTTCGGACCAAAGTCTCACTGGAAACACCTCTGACACACATAAATAAGGTGGTTGGAAGAGCTACAAAAGAAGAGAATAAAAATTAAGCGGGTGGAAGAGATTTATCAGTGATATTTCTGTTATTTCAATGGAGTCTATGATTTAACTGGCAAGGATATTCCTTCAATTAATAAAGACCACACCGCTAGGGGCCTCAATGGATGGATATGAGTTACTGTAGCCAAAAATTTCATCACCACCTTCCTGCTAACTTGGGCCTGAGTTAAAATTAAAACTAAAATTAAGCTACGCTGCTTTTAGGATTACAATCAGACTTTATCTGAAGGCTTTCCACCCTGGATCTATGGGCATAACCTTCAGAATCCCAAGGTCAACTCCATTACAATGAGGCATCAGAAAGAACCTTAGTGCATACAGAAAACTATTAGGTGGAAACACCACAAAGAATGATATATTAGAAAGGAACAAAGGAGTAGAGATGAGAAGAGTAGTTCATTTGTTGATCTATTAAGTAAAAACTCCAAGCTCACCAACAAAATCATTAAGGCCATTTAAAAAATGCAAGTTCAAGTCAGCTTGTATTTTAGTTGAATTGTTTTCAGGACTGCAGGTGTGGGTAGCCACCAAAACTTATGGACATACAGGTGAGATTAATTATATTAGATCACTGTAAACTCACTTATAATTTTGTATTGTGATGAAAAAAACTAGGTCATAGATATGGTATTCCTAGAAGGTCACTGCATTAATTCAAACTATTATCTTAAAAAGATTAATTTGGTGATACTTTGCCATGGTTTCAATGTATAAAATTAGGAAATTGCAAGCCAGGGGCCCCCTAAACAGTCATAGGAATGTAGACTTCAGCCTGGAAGGGATCTGAGAGGTCTTTTAGTCCAATACCCTCAATTTCACAGATGAGGAACTAAGGCCCAGAGAGGTTTAGGAATTTATCCAAGGCCACATAGCTGCTTAGCAAGTCACCAAGACTCTTTAAAGACAGCCAGGCTGTACAGTAGAGAGAGCGCCAGGCCTGAGTCAGGAAAACTCATTTTCCTGAGTTCAAATCTAGCCTCAGACACTTACTAGCTGTGTGACCCTGGGCAAGTCACTTCACCCTGTTTGCCTCAGTTTCCTCATCTGTAAAGTGAAAAGGAAATGGCAATTCACTCCAGTATCTTTGCCAAGAAAACTTCAAATAGGGTCATAAAGAGCCAGACATAATTGAAAAATGACTGACCCGTAATAAAACACTCTTTATCGCACCTCACTGACTTCTTAGAGAATAAGATTTTTTTCAAAAGCCACACCCAAATTCATTCTTAAGGTAGATATATCATTTCAAAATAAATTCTTTAAAATTAGAAGGGAATTTTCTTTACTTCATGAGAACAAACAAAAATTTGAGGAACACTAAACAATGAGTACCTGTGGAACTCCTGATCTGGGGACAAGCCAATTTAATTGGTGACTGAGGGCAGAATTGCCTGGGCCGCTATATCTAACTAGCCTCAGCCCAGGAACCATATCAGCCATGGATTCCTAGGCCATTCCACCATTTTTCCTACAGAAAGGTGTGCATCACTGACCTTTTTCTACCTCTTGTTCTAGGCAAAGGAGTCAAATAACAGTACTATGGTTTTTGGAAAGGGTATATCAACCAATGTCCCTATGGATCAACTTAACCATCTTCATCACACCCTAGAGCAGTGGTTCTCAACCTTCCTAATGTGCGACCCTTTAATACTCATATGTGGGCATATCTGCATGTGGGCAGACCCACCTGGAGACAGATAGAGGAGCCGTGTCTCGGTTCCTAAGACCATTGGAAATATGTGTTTTCCAATGGTCTTAGGTGACCCCTGTGACGCCTGTGAAAGGGTTGTTTGACCTCCAAAGGGGTTGTGATCCACAGGTTGAGAACCACTGCCCTACACCAAAAAATCCCTTTCTTGGTTACCTGTCCCCTATACATGTTTTCTCCTCTACTAGAATGTAACTTCAGGAGGGCAGAGACTGTCTCACTTTTTGTATTTGAATCTACAGCACTTAACATAATGCCTAACACCTAGCAAGACCTTAATAAATGCTCCTCCCCCCTCTTCCTTTTCTTCCTCCCTTTTTTTCTCTCTCTCTCTGTCTCTGCATGTCTGTCTCTCTCCTTCCTTCCTTCCTTCCTTCCTTCTACTATGTCTCTTCATAAGAGCAAGAGTTTTAAATGGTAGAGGAAAGGGTAAAAATCTGGAATGTGGTTTATAGTAAGTGCCCTGGGAAACTCTTTTTTTTTTTTTTTTTTGCTTTTTGGAGGGCAGTTGGTGCTAAGTGACTTGCCCAAGGTCACACGACTAAAAAGTGTGTCCAGTATCTGAGGCCGGATTTTTACTCAGGTCCTTCTGACTCCAGGGCTGGGGTTCTAATCACTGTGCCACCTAGCCGCTCCCCCCGCCCCGGAAAACTCTTTAAAGAAAATGGCAGAAAAAAAATGGCAGGTGTACCTAGGTGGCATAGTGAATAGAGCACCGGCCCTGGAGTCAGGAGAACCTGAGTTCAAATCCAGCCTCAGATACTTAACACGAAAACTAGCCGTATGACCTTGGGCAAGTCACTTAACCCCAACTGCCCTCCAAAAAGCAAAAAAAAAAAAATGGCACATGTTATACTCGCTTAAATATAAGAGCAGATCACATGATCATTGACTCACAGATTTAGATCTAAAAGGGTCCTTATGGATCCAGTCTGTTTCATTTTTCTGAGGAAACTGAGGTCCAGAGAAATTAAATGACTTGCCTGAGGTAACAAGAGCCCATATGAGATTAACCTCTAGTAGGGCCCTTGACTCAAAACCCAGCACTTCCCCTGTTATGTCTCCTCTGCCTCTAACTTGTGAGGAAAGTGGTTTGGTTTGTATAACACAAAGAAGTAGATGGGCATAGCAAGAGTTCAGAGTGAAGAGTAAGGATTCCAGTCCTACCCCTCTCCTATTAGCATCTGTGTGACCTTAGAGTTCATTTCACCCAAGATTCACTTTCCTTATCTGCCCCCCAAAAAGAATAGTAAATTATACACATACAGCATAGGGATTGAAGATTTGTAAAGCACTTCATAAACATTATCTCATTCATTAAAATAAGGGGGATGGATCTCATGTTTCCTAAGGTCTGCTTCCAGTGAATGATTTATGCTTCTCTGGACCTTCTGTAGGAGAAAGGGCACCAGCCTTTGAATACTGAGTCCAAGCTCTGATCCTTCTCTTGGCCCAGTCTCGATTCCCTCATCTGTATATTGGGCAAGTTGAAATAGATGATCTCTAATGCCCCTTCTGGCATGAACTCCTCTGGTCCTAGGATTCCAAAGCACTCTCCTCATCCTGAGTTACTTGTGACATAATTAGGATTGGGACTAGACAAGGATGGATGATACCAAAGAATCTAAGCAGCTTTTCTTCTCATGAGTTGATGTGTCTATGGTAACCTGTAGTAGAGATTTGCCGAAGTACGGCCTCAATGTAGGTGACCATTTATGGACAAAAGAAAACCCTACAAAAAGATCTCTATCTTTCAGAAACCACGGGACAATGTGGAAAGTACTACAGGTGGTCCATCAACTGTTGTAGCTTGAAGATGCGAGACCATAGTTCTACCCAGAAAGGAAGGCCACCATTTTCCAATATGAAAGACAAGAACGCATACGGTGGAAAGGACTGTAGAATTCAGTAGCAGTCTAAATGAGTGCATTTCCCAAAGGATTTGAGTCTTGATTTTTACATACCTAGAAAACACGGCATCTTTCTCAATGAATTAAGTCTTTTAAAATTTTTCCCTTAGTTTCCACACCCACAAATATCAAAGGATCACAGATTTATAGATCTAGAAGGAATCTTAATGGCCATCTAATCCATTCCTTTCATTTTATAGATGAGGAAACTGAGATCTCATCTAAAGCCATACAGGCAAATCAGCAACAGAGGTAAAATTTGAACCCAACTTCCCTGACCCAAAAGCCAATGCTCTTTCTCCATTGTACCACTCTGATGAAGGAGGGCATTTTCATAAAATATTTTGATTCGTACTAGTGAATTCAGTTTCAATTCAATTCGATATTTACTAAATACACATTCAGTACAAAGTACTATGCTAGGTACAGGGAATACTAAAATGAAAACCAAACAATGTTTTGCTCTTAAGGTATTTTTATTGAGGAGGGCATGCTATAATATGATGGCATTAAGTCTAATATTATTTATGTCACTATAAATGACCTTTTTTCCCACAATGAACAGCACCAGGGTAACCCTACCATTGTAACACAAAAGATTTTATCATTTAAGGAGTAAAAAAGGGATGGAGAAGAGTGTGAGCAAATGTTGTCATCTTAAACCATCACTTATATATCATAAAGCATCAAAACTAGGTCAGACAATGGGCATAATTGGCAGTACTTCAAGGCTGAATCCTGATACCACTCAGGTACTCAGAATGGCAGGAGTTCAGGATGGCTCTCCTTGATCTATAACTTGGTTACCAAACAGGCAAGTTAGTGGCTAAGTGAAATCCTCCCAAGTGTAATCTTCAAGAAAAGTTTCTCTGTGATATTTATTAAATTTATACTAGAAAGAAAAAGCCGTCTTTGAGGAGGCTTGCTTTTATGAATGCGCGTGTGTGTGAATATACATGCATATGCATGTATAGGTATGCCTGTATATATAGTTATATACATGTACACAAAACACATGCACATATTACGTATATGTGTGCACAGGTCTGTTCTGCACATATACATATGTGTATATATTTGCATGTATTTATATATTCTGCTTATTTCTAAGATGGATTTGAAACATCTTTGAAATTTAAACACTTTGTAAAAGGAAAATTAAAGTAAGAAATTGGGTGGGGAGAGGAACAATGAAATAGAAGACAGAATTTGCTGTTACCAATCAGGGAAACGAGTTGCTTACTACAGATGGGTGCTGAATTTAGCTCGGAATTTCTTGGCAGCTAAGATGAAAAATAAAACATATTGGGTTTGATACAACCCATTGTGTAACAGAAGATAGCAGACCGTTTCATTTATAAAGACTAATTCTCTTCTGACTGAGTTTCAGAAGGCGTTTATAAGATGGGTCCTTGTATAAACGACATTGGGTAATGTAATGGGTGGCATTTTCAACCATGACTAGGCAAAAAACAATTTAATACAGCTGAATTCAACGAAGATTTATGAAGCTTCTGGTATATAAAAAGGCAGAAGCTGAGTACTGAGGATAGAAATATGAAAAGTGACTTCTTTTCCCTTAAGGAAGAAACTTGTCAACTGATGGGGGAAGTGGAAAGGAGGAAGGAAGGGGAATAGGCTATTATAGTGAAATACCATACAAAGTAGAGCAGAGAAAGAATAAAGAAGAGGTTCAAAGTGATAGGTCAAGATAACACAGGCTCAAATCATGCCTCAGAGCCTCGGATCTTGGCAACCCAGTCAAATCACTGAATCTCTCTGAGCCTCATTTTACTCAACTATAAAAAAGGACTACTAATAAGCCCAACC
This sequence comes from Pseudocheirus occidentalis, assembly GCA_028646575.1. Lineage (NCBI taxonomy): Eukaryota > Metazoa > Chordata > Mammalia > Diprotodontia > Pseudocheiridae > Pseudocheirus > Pseudocheirus occidentalis. Next base: position 204,169,870 of record CM053595.1, on the reverse strand, counting down.
TTACAGGGTTGTCATGAGGATCGAATATGAGATAACAGGTGTATGATGTTCTACAAACCTGACAGTATTATATAAAGCCATCTATTTTCATCATGATTAATATTAATTATTATTATAAATGAATGTATTATATTATTATATTATATCATTATAAATTAATCTTGGGAGCTTGTTCTAGCAGGGGAATGGAGCTACTCTTTCACCCTTGCCCAAAGAACTGTATGCCTCTACCTGGAAGGTGGTCCTCTTTGATTGAGCATGCAGCTTTGGGAGGGACACACATAGATTGGTGAGGGAGGAAGGGACCACTCGCCTAGATGGTCAGATCAGCCAAATCAATCCTGGCTGTCAATGGGATGACAGATGTTGCAGCCAGATCACCCTCACATCCAAAAAAGAAAAGGAAAAAAATGATATAACTTTATTATACATTTAAAAGGAGTAGCAAGTTGTACATAACAGATTTGCAGTTTCGTGTGCAATCATCTTTTCTATTATGCTATGTTATGGAGATGCTTATTTAATAAATTAAAATATTTTTGTATATGTCAACATTATTACAAAAATTTGACTAAGAGATGTGGTGACTGTGGGAAATCAGAGAAGATTTTATAGATGAGATGCTATGTGATCTGGACCTTAAGAAAATTTTGCATTACATTTTTAATAACCTGTATTGAAATGGTAACTTTACATCAGTTCACATGGTTCTTCCAAGGTTTCTCTGAATCCATTCCTTTTGTCACTTCTTATGATACAGTGATATTCCATCACATTCATATACCAAAATTTGTTCAGCTATTCCCCAATTGATGGACAATCCCCTTAGTTTCTAATTCTTTCCTAAAGAAAATATGAAGGATATTACTTTTTGTTTTTAGTTACTTGGGGAGAGAAAGAAGAGTTGGGACTGCTGCTTGAGATAGGACATTGATAAAATAATAATAGCAGTCCTTCAAGGCTTGCAAAGAATCTTATATATAGTCACAACCCTGGGGATTGGGGGGGAAGATAGGTGCTATCCCCCTTTTACAGATGAGGAATCTGAGACAAACTCAGAGTTGAGGCCAGGAGATTTCCCTGGAGTCACATAATTAGTAAGTTTCTGAGGCAGGATTTAAAAATAGGTCTTCTTGATTCTATATCTAGAGTGCTATCCGCTGCACCAACCATCATCTCTGATGACTAAAGGAACTACTTAATTCTTGCTTTGATTCAATTTTTTTCTTTGGACTAGAATGGATATAAAAGATACAGCTAATGAGGAGTTAAAATCAAAGGTAAGTAAGGATATAAGAAAAGAGCTTTCATGAATTCAAGTCACCAAGCCTAGATAGGTAAAGTACTAAATTTGGAAACATTTGTAGAACCAATGAACCAATCACAAGTTTCAAATGGGCAAAATCCAAATGCTATAAAGTCATGAATGGACTAGAAATTAAAGGAGGCTTTTACAGTTAAAGGGACAAGGCAGTATAATAAACAACACTTTAGATTTAGAATTAGGAGATTCAAGTCCCTGTGTCTCCCTTTCCTTATCTGTAAAATTCAGGAATTGGATTAAATTACTTTTAAGAGCCCTTCTAGAACTAAATCCCAAGAGAGGATTCAAGGGAGTTTATGTGTGCAAAAATGCTTTATAAGCATTAAAGTTCTATGTAAATATATTAGCTAGAATTATTAACACCAAGTCTCCTAGGTAGTTCCCCTAGCTTGAGCACATCTGGAAAGGACCATGCAACACAGACTCATTCTTCAAGTGAGTGTTTCTTGTACTGACCGGCAGTAAAAGCTTAATGACATAACCTCAAATTATAAGTTAATGAAGGTATTTCTTCAGGGAGCTGAGATAACTTGGCACAGGTATGTGGTTCTCTGATGACCTAACCTAACACAGTAATAGAGCTTGGATACTCAAGAGGAATGAATAGTTAATATGCCCATTAGGCTACCTGTCTCGGATATCAGTTATTTTAATTGAGCTTCAGACATACTCAATTTGTGGCAGATGAGGGCCTGCAGTCTCAAAATTCTGTAGTATTGGCAGATAAAATCTAGCTGCCAGCCTTCTGAGGAACAACACTTTTAGCTTATTGTGAAAAATTTAGATTTACCTGTATTCTCATACATATGGAAAATCCTTTCTGCTTGAGTGTGGGGTGTGTAGCTGCCTGTGACTAATAATTTCCTTAAAAATAAGATCTTTGAATCTGCATAAGTTATTAAATGAGAACTTGTCCAAGACACCTGGACTGTGGGCTATATACTGGGGGAATGATTTGGACCTGAAAGTCCTAATGCTGCATATTAACTGCCTCAACCATTAAAGTACCTTGGAATGGCCCCTGTAGAATTATTTTATTTCAAGCAGGACTATATTCCTGATTGAACCACAAATAGGAGTGTATTGCAAAGTGTAACCTTAAGTAGTTGACCTGCTGGATGGGGTCAGTCAGTATTCTCCACTTCAATTTTGGAAAAAGTCCACTACATAAAATTGTTTTAGTTTCGGGAGAGTTTATGGTATGCCTCTTTGACAATAATAGCCTTGAAGCATGTTCTGAGTTAGAGAAATAAAGAGTATGTCATCAGCAGAGAGGAAAGATTGCTCCTCTTTGGTCTGCTCTAGCCAGAGGACATTAATTCAATGTATTTAGTAGCTGTGCCAAGCTATTTAGAGCTAAGCTTAAAAGGAAAGGGAGCTTTAACTTTACACCATTTGGGACAACAGTTTTATCTTTTGCAAAACTATTTCGAATTTGAGCAGCAGACAGTGGATAGAAGTCTAGACTTGAAGTCAGTAAAACCTAAATTCATTCCTGCCTCAGATACCCAAGTAAGACACATTTCCTCAGAGCCTCGATTTCCTCAGTTGTAAAGATAACAATATTAATAACGATACCTGGAGGCAGCTAGGGGGCACCATAGTAGATAAGAGTTCTGGGCCTGGAGTCAGGAAGACCTGAGTTCAAATCCACCCTAAGACATTTCCTAGTTGTGTGACCTTGGGCAAGTCACTTTACCCTGTTTGCCTCAGTTTCCTCATCTGTAAAATGAGCTGGAGAAGGAAATGGCAAACCATTCCAGTATCTTTGCCAAGAAAACCCCAAATAGGATCATAAAGAATTAGACATGACCAAAAAACAACTTAGCACCAGCAAAAAATAATAGCATCTACCTGACAGATTTTTGTTGAGGATCAAATGAAATCATGTTATACAGTGTTTTGCAAATCTATAAATCTGAACTATTATGATACTAAAATTACATTTGGATTCATAAGCAGCTTCTATCTGCGGAAAATCAAAGGATATGAAGATATTATCAAATGGGGGGAAAGTTCTCTTTTTTCATAACTCTGATTTTTTTAGAATTACATTTAGTATAGCTGTGATCTGAAATCCTGGAACTGTTACATCTGAAATTTATAGGATTTTTTTTGTTCAGTCATTTTATCCACGTCTGACTCTCTGTGACCTAATTTGAGGTTTTCTTGGCAAAAATTCAGAAGTAATTTGCCATTTCCTTTTCCAGCTCATTTTTACAGATAAGGAAACTGAGGCAAACAGGGTTAAGTGACTTGCCCAGAGTCATACAGCTAATAATTATCCAGGGTCATGTTTGAACTTGGATCTTCCTGATTCCAGGCCAAGCACTTTATCTACTACACTACCTAGGTTTTTTCACCCAAGATATTAAATTGAGATTCCTAGTGAGTACTGCTATGCAGGTTCCTTCTGGCCTCCATAAGCTAATGATTCCCCTAAGAGGGCACAAATCAATCTTTCTCTGTTTTAGCAAGAGGTTTCCTAAAAGCAGGAAGTGCTAAGTAGAGGAGACAATCTAATCATGGATTTTGTAATGTAAAACAAGTTGTATTGGTAACTTTAGCAAAAAAAAAACAAAAAAAACTTAATTTTACTTCATCAGGAACAAAACCAATCCATTCTAGTTCTCTCCATATCAATGCCTCGTTCAAATATACACCAAATGGTTTTGCAATGTATCAGGGACCCGTGATCAAATCCATAGACACACATAGAGCTTAGAGGATGAGAACTTCCAAGAAGACTGACATGGCACACATTGGTCTTTCCAAATTGGCCACATAATTCACATTAGACAATAAACATTTTGGAAATGATTTTTAAAAAGAAGAATGGAAACTTCTTTTTTTCTAAGGAAGTGTGAAAAATTGGTATTTTCTTCTAACTGGCTTGTCAGTTTCAATACCATTCATTTCAGTAATACTACAGAGTTACATAATTAAATGTTTCTCTTCATTTTGCTTTATGGTACATACATCCTGTAAGTTGAGTAGCTGGTTATTAAACACAGTTTTATAAAACTACCTAAGGCAGAAAAGTTCACATTACATATCCGATTATGTTTCTCCATAGCCAACAACACAGTGCTGGAAGACTGCACAGCTAACTATAGCGGCCTTATTTGCCTTTTCTGGAACCTTCTTAAATCGCAACACATTTTAACATGGCAAATAAAGGTGGGGGGGGACAAGGAGAGGGAGAAAATTAGTAGACAATTTTCCAAAAGTTGATCATTTGACATTTAATTGTGGTTATGCTGATTTTATTGCTCTTGGCAAAATCTTTTCCTCCCTACAGAACCGCCTCTACACTCTGTTGTATCATTTGCCATTGAAAACAAAACCTATTAAATGTCAGACACAAAGGGAAATAAAAAATTGCTGACACTTTCTTTTGCAAGGACAAATTAATTTGCCCTGAAAACTGCATGTTTGCCACAAATCTCATTAAAACTGCTGTGAGATTATCAGGAAAAATTAATACAATCTGTTGGTTATCTGCTAAATCATTTTGGTTCACAAATACATGCACTGACTGTCATTTTGCTGCTAGGGGCAAGGACACTGAGAAGAAAGTCGTATTTAAATGGAAACCACCACCAGAGCACAGGTTCTTGGCTATTCTATACCTGATTATCTTGAAGAGCAATCACACTGTTTTGTTTTGTAGGCATCCCAAAGCAAGGCCATTTGGGCCATCATGAAAGCCCTAAGTCATTTCTCAGACCCTGACTAGGAGAAAAAAGAATAATTTACAGTGAAGAGTTAGGTCAACATTAGAATACTGAACAGCTTATGTGTGTTAAATCTACAAACAATGCATACCACTCTATGAGCATGTGGTGATGAAAACTACTTTTGTGAAATCCTCATTTTCTTTCAGATGGTACTCTTTATCTCTAGATAAGTATTCAGTAGGCTCCTCTTCTCTTCTTTTCTCCACTCTTCAGCTCCTGTATTCTCAATGGCAGTTAGCACTTACCCCCCTAACTCAGTGTAAAATCCCATATCTGCTCAAGCTTTTGCACTCACAGTTAGACTTCACCTGGGAGAGAAGTCTAGCTATACATTCAGAGGGTTATAAAAATTCATGAAGTCAAACAAACAGTTCAGATAATAATACACTCTATATTCTAGCTAAATTGGCTGATACACTATTCTCCCATATTGGAGTTCCACCTCCTGTCTTAACCCCATGCCTAAAATGCAATCTCTCTTCACCTCTTCCTCTGAGAATCCCTGAATCTGCAAGGCTCAAACTGAGGTGCCACCTCCTACAGGAAGCCTTTCCCAAACACCCTAATTGTTAGTGTCTTCTACCTCCTCAAATTACCTTCTTTTTATTTAACTGCTGAATGTCATAATCTTCAACAGAACATAAGTCCCTTGAGGACAGGTATTGTTTTATTTTGTCTTTATATCTATCCCTAGTACTTTATACATAAAAGATGCTTAATAAATGCTTATTGGATTGGATTGGATAGCTCTTTTCAATCTTGTATTATAACTAATGTTTATAACGATAATCTTGCAGCACTAAAAAATTCTGGTGTCCTCTAAATCATCATAGATTACATTACGTTCTGTGTACGAAAATGCTACTTTAAACAGATGAGTTTTCTGAGATATGGTGAGGTATATTTGCAAGGAGGAGCTTGTGCTAACCTTCAGGAACATATGGTGGAGAAATTGCTGGGCAGAATAGGGGTTTGAATTAATTGTGATATTATTCCTCTCCCAAGACCCATGCCAAGACAGAGGAGACTCTTACTAAAGGATCACAACTATCATTCATTCATTCATTCTTAAAATTTCTTTAACAAGCATGTATTAAGAGCTTTCTCTATGCCAGGCACTGTACTAGGTGCTATAGACACAAAGACACAAATGAGACAGTCCCTGTCTTCAACAAGCTTACATTTTAGTAGAGAGGAACATTACGTACACAAAAAAAGAATACAAGACACTTAATATCACAATGTGCTGTATGGAAAAGTGCTCTACACTGTGACCCAAAGGAAATGAGTTCCTCTTCTGATTCTGCTACTAATTAACTTGCTGAGTGACCTTGGACAGATCACTTTTTCCCATCTAGTCTGAAGGTCCATGCTCTATAAAATAAAGTCTTTCCTGGCTTTAAACTTCTTTGAATTTAATCATATGCTTGCTTTATCTACTTTCCACTAAAAGCTGCTCTGTGTTTCTGATCTCAGTCTAGAAACCTGACTTAACTGTTCTCTTTAGCAGGTTTTGTTGGGATTCGATTGTGGATTCCATCCTGATTCTGACTAACCCATCCATAGTAGTTTAGCAAGACAGGCTCTTCCCTGACTATGTGGACCTAAGGGGGCAAACTGAGAAGATGAAAAAAAGTCTAGTTTAGTTCCTAAGGTCTATGCATTACGTATAAGTAATGGGGAAAACAGTAAGGGTGGGGTTCTAGAGAGATCACAATTTTTCCCCTCTCTTTGGTGCTGAACAATCTTATGAAAATCCCTTGGCTCTCTCTACTGGAAGATGGACCCAGGTCTATAGCCTTCTCAGTGAATGGGAAGGGAAGGGGGAAGGAGTGAGGAAAGGGAAAGGAAATGGAGAGAGGGGAATTGAGGAAAGGAAAGGGAGAGGAGAAAAGAGAAAAGTAGGGAGAAGAGAAAAAGTCATTTTACATAATAATAACAAACATCTTAATATAACACCTACCATGTGTCAGACTCTGTGCTAAGTACTTTACAAATATTATCTTATCTCAAATAACATCTAAACAATGGTTTGGACATGAGCTCACACTGGCTTACTCTGGCCTAAACACTTGCCTCCAAAGATACCAAGCATATTACTGAATCAGCCAGCAACAACCAGAATCCAGTCAGCCCTACTCCAATAAATAACTTGGATGTTCCTGGAAACAAATGGTGGTGGATAATCATGTATGGGGGGGGGGGGTACAAGGGGGAAAATGGTTCACTCCTCCACCCAAAGACTGCACAACTATTTTTTTTTCCTTTCAGAAAATTCTCTTTCACTATTTCTCACAATCTCACCAAGAACCATGACTTCTTTTTACAGATAAGGGATCTGAGTCAGAGATTCATGGTATAAGACAGTAAGACATGGCTGCAGAGTAACAGAACCTCAGAGTCAAAAGGAGCTTAACAAGAATTCCCTCTGCAACACAGCTGATAAGTGATCACCCAATCTACATAATGATCATGCCTTGCACATAGTGGATACTCAATAAATGCTCACAGAATTTAATTTGGAAGAACTACAGGAAGGCCACGCGAAGGTTGGTGGGACCTCCCTAGGTGAAGGATTTATAGGAAGATCATGAATTACAGAATATCAGAACTGGAAGGATTGGGGATGGGGAGGGGTCAGGATACTTGTTTATGAAATTACTAACCCTCCCTCCTCCAAAGAAGAGAAAGAAGACACTCGTTTGACAATATCTAAATCTCAACAAAATATTCATGCTATTTACCATAAAATAATGGATTAATTACCTCCCTGGTCCCAACCCCCACCCTTTCACCTCTTGGTGAGGAACTAACTCCTGGTATCAAAGTGACTGAATGTCCTTTGGAGGTTAAAATGATTTTTCTGGAGACAGTGAGTACATTACCGCTTTAGTGAATTAAGTATCTACTATCTGTGCTAAGTATTTTATGAATAGTGTTCCATTTGATCCTCACAACAACCCTGGGAAGTAGGTGCTATAGTTATCACTATTTTACAGGTGAGGAAGTTGAGGCAGAAAGAGGTTAAACAACTGGCCCAGAGTCACGTAACTATTAAATGTCTGGGGGTGATTGGAACTCAAATCATTCTCATCCCAGGTACACCACTCCTCTGGAGCAGCTGGATCAAGTCATCCCAGAAGGAGAATCCCCTGTACTATATCCCAATAAGTGGTCATCCAGTCTTTGCTTTAAACAGGAGAGAGAAGAGCACCCACTACCTCCTCATACACTCTTGGGCAGCTTGTACTGTTAGAAAGATTTTCCTTTCATCGATCCTCAAATCCGGACTTACTTGTCCCTTCCCCTCCTAAACTATGTTTTCTTCATATGTTGATTTAATAAAATGGCTAAATTAGCACATACCAAACTTCTGAAAACAGACTCCATTATCAATGAAACAGGCCTGTTTTAAATTGACTCCTGGTTAAGATCTGTCTGATCTCCGTGAGTGAAAGTTCAATACAATGCATCCTGGGAGGTTTGGCAGGAATTCATATTTACAAAGACAACTGTGTGTGATGACTTGGTATGGCTAACTGTGTCAAAATGCCAACACTGGTGCCTTTCAATGTAGGCAGAAGATCACCAGTAGTATAAAGTGGACTACAAGGCAATGCAATAGAATGACCAAGGAACAAAAGGTTATGAAACATCACCAGTGGCCTTGAAAAGTTATCAATGAAAACACATGATGTTGGTTTGGAAAAAGAGCCCAGACTGCCTCATTGCCTTTGTAAGCTACTGAAGAGCCCAAGGGAACATTAGACAAATGCAGAATGGGATTTTATTTGAATTGGCCACCACAAGGATATTTATAAGAAAAAAAAAGACACAGATGCCAGCTGTTGACAGAAATACAGTAATACCTAGTATAGATGAAAAGAATTTTTCAGGAACAACTCATCTGAGGAAAAATATTAGCCTAGAAGAGCTGCCAAGGTCAGTTCTAAACCAAAGCTGCCTCTAGTTCAAACATGAGTGACTGGGGTTGGAGCTGTTGGGTAGTAAAATGGCAAAAGCTTCTATTAATAAGTTATTTTTCTCTTGTAATGAATCTGCTAGTCATTAACAAATTGGTGAGCTGCAGATCTTCCTTGTCTCCTCAGTCTACATCCTCTAACAAAGTCTTCAAACCACATACTAGCTATAAAAAAACCAAGAAAGTCATGCTGGTGAAGCCATATTTTATGAAACTCTCTCTTCTGACTCTCAATTTTTCACCATCTGCTACCTGATCTAAAGCCGGACCCTCATAGACCTTCTCTGGACCCAGCAGCACAGACCTAAACCAATTGCAAGCCTAAACTCCTTGGTTGATGCTGCAGTATTTCTCGGCATACCCACTTTTAGGCTCCCATGGCTTTCAAGCATTTCTGCCAGTAAGTAGAAAACGCAATTTTTTAAAAGAAAAGTGAGAAAACAAACAAGTTGCAGGCGAGAGCAGATATTTTAGAAATGACTCAGAAACATGTTTTGCTAGCAAAATGCTAATGAAATACATTTGTTCATGAAACTGATAACACCAAGAAGACACTCATTTGACAATACCTAAATCTCAACAAAACATTCATGCACAATGGATTAACAACCTTTCCCCACCCCTACTGCCTATAAGCCCCCTGCCACCACCATCTCCCCATCACCTCCTGCTGAGGAACCCTGACTCCTGGTATCAAAGTGGCTTAATGTTCTTTGGAGGCTAAAATGATTTTTTTTTCTAGAACCATTGAGTAAATTACTGCTTTAGTGAATTAATGATGGAAAATAACTCACTAGCCTCCCAAACTATCTTACACTGTAGCAAGAAGTTGACTCTCTCAGAACCTCTAACCCAGGAAAGATAAATGACTAAACAAAATCCCTTGATGAAAGATACCTACTCTACTATATTTTCAAATCTCATCCACATTGACTTGAGGAAGAAGAAATGCTCGTTGCCATACTTGAAGAAAACAGTCAACCACAAATCAATCTCAGGACTGAACTTAAGAATCATTAAACATGTTTCCTGGTTTTTCTCCCTTAATGAATCTCAGAGCCATTGTGTGAATTGCATTGGCAACATAAGGGATCTCCATAAGCTGGTTGACTTCCATTTGGAAAAGAAATGCCTAATATTATCTAGATACTGGATATATGACATGTTTTGACAGCTCCTTATTTTTTCTTTCTAAGGGATCATGGATGCAGACACTCTGCTATTCAACTAGCTGCTCGGTTTGACAGTAGTTCTATTTTCATTCCTACTTCTAGGGCTCTTGAGAATTTTCTGTAGCCATGACATAATGTGGATTGTTTATATAGAAGAGAGCCAGATGGACGAAAATATATTTTGCAGGTGCATTAACAAAGCCATGCCAAGAAATTCTGGAGCAGAGGGTGGATTCAAGCTCCATCCAAAATCCAGAGGGCTTGAAGCGTAAGTGGCTCACTCTCAGATGGCACATCTTATTCTTTTACAAGCAGGCTCTAAAACATCAGAAAACTTGAACTGCACAGCAGACATCAAACAATAGAAGCAGCTATTTTAAACCTGAGGATAAGTGCTTAAGTGCTGAGGAAATCTACTACCTTTTATACAAAACATAAAATATGTTTAAATCAATGGCTGACATCAGCATCTTGTTGACAGTCACTCTAGCCTTAAACATTTTTTTCTTCAGAAAAAAACCTTAGATTGCTTTGCAAAAATATAAGACTAGATGAGTACTTATGAACATGAAGAGAAACAGAGAAGATTATATTAAATGCAGTAAAATCAAGAACAGAAAGATCCTTTCTAACCATATGATCTTCTGACAGATTTAATGCATCATATTGCACAAATCAGGCAGCTAGGCAGTGCAGTGAATAGAGTATCAGGCCTGAAGTCAGAAAGATTCATCTTTATGAGTTCAAATCTGGTCTGAGACACCTACTGCCTGTGACCCTGGGCAAGTTATTTAACCCCATTTGCCTCAGTTTCTCATTTGTAAAATAAGCTGGAGAAAGAAATGGCAAACAATTCTAGTATCTCTGGCAAGAAAAACCCAAACAAGATCATGACAAGCTGGACACAACCAAACAACAAAACTTGCAGAAATCAGCTCATCGCCACTAGATATTAACTGAGTATTTACTGTTGGAATGGGGTGCCACTCTGCTTCCATTAATCTATTTGAATATTTAAAACACCCAAATGCCTGAAAAGTTGATTCCTTAATATCTGCAAACTATTGTCACATTTCTGGCTTAGAGAGAAAGGGTTGTTACTGATGGAAGTAGAAAGGAATGGGTATCTCATAATCCCTCCTCACTCACTACTGGTCCCTTCCTTATTTCCTACTATCTATAGCCATCAACAAAAGCTACTCTTGGTGGTAGGAATAAAGATCTACAATTTCCAAATTAACCCTCACACTTTCATAAAAGAAAGAAAATTCTTTATACCAAAGAGAACATCTGAAGTGCCAGTTATCCCAGTGGCAATACACAACAGTCGAAAATTAAAATATTTGTGTAGATTGGTGAAAGGTTCCATGCTATCCAGAAAATAGACTGGAAAAGCTTTAAACTGAGCTTCCTGATCTATTTAAAGTAGGCTTGCAGGTAGCCAAGAGCCTGTGTCAGGAAGGCAGAAAGGATTAATTCTGGACCAGTAGTAATAGTCAAATGGTTGGATGATTTGGTAAAATATATGTTTGAAATACTGATGTCAAGAAGAACCAAATGAGAATAGTTAAAATAAAAAATGAACATATACTTTTATATGTTCTTTTTGTTTATATGTTCTTTTATATGTTTTTTATATATATAAATACTGACAGAATTAATTTTCTTTTGTATTGAAGGGCAGCATCATTTCATGAGAAATATGTTTATCTCATATCTCATATAAAGTCATCATGATAAGCATGTGTAAAAAGGCCGTCATAAAGACAATAGTTTATTCATTAATAGCAGTTACAGAAGATAAGGAAACAGACAAATTCTACAAAAAACTTGATAAGATCCTTCAGATTAAAGATAGATTGACCAACAGACAGATAAATAGGTAGGTAGATAGATACTTGATGAGCTCAATGCAAAGACAGGCATAAGAGAAGACAAGAAAAATGTTATAAAATATGACTCAGGAATAGGAAACAAGAAGTCAAAGACCTTTAAAATACTTAGAATCCTCAATCATGAATATTTTCTATAACAATCAGAAGGCAGTGAACATGGTTAGAAGAGAATCTAATATGAAAAGATACAGCATGTAAATAAAATAATTTTGACCTGACCTATTTAAAGAAGTTGTTGGCATTGAAAAATGGGAAATGGATAAAAGAAGAGACCTCCAGAAAGTTTATCACTACTTCCTAAGGAATTTTAACAAATATCACAAAGAGATGACCAAGAGGACATAGAAACCACTTTCACCAGAAAACAGTTGTTCTCCTGGTCAAGTGAAGAGATATGACAACCAAGGGCAATACCAGTTTGGAAGATAAACTCAATGACACGGCTAGGTGGCACAGTGAATAGAGTACTGACCCTGGAGTCAGCAGGACCTGAGTTCAAATCTGGCCTCAGACAGTTAACACGAAACTAGCCATGTGACCTTGGGCAAGTCACTTAACCCCAATTGCCCTACCTTCCCTCTCCAAAAAAGTTTTAAAAAAAAGAATATAAACTCATCTGTAGTTTCTTTCAAAGGAAAGTAGTGGGAGCTTATGAATAGAATCTTCATACAAGAGCTAGAAGCCATAAAGAGAGAGAAAAAAAAACTTAGAGAAAGTCTGATGAGAAATCCAATTAATACAGATCATTCCGGGAACCTTAAATTAAGAAAATGGAATGAAGACAACACACATATGAAAAAAAAATGGAAAAGATCTGTCTGCTGCTGCTGTCTGCTGACCTGTTGCTATAACAATTATTTTCTCCATCAATAATAGTGGAGCCACCACATCTGGACTCTACCATGACAGTTTTTACCATGATGAAATGCTACAAAAAGAAAACAAATACTGGAAAAGTAGCTAGCCTGGACTGAGCATAGAGGATGTCTATGTTAAAGAAAAAACAATTCTGACATAATTGAGGGCCTGTCCTTCATAAAATAGCTGAAAGACGGGGAGATAATGAAAGGTAGAAGAAAAAAAAACATCTATAACTCCTACATCCCTTTGTCTACTTTCCCATTTCTACAAAAATCTTTACAAGAATGGTCTAGGCATATATTGAGAGCATCATCATTTAAACTATGAGAAAGTGGTACATTTCTGCAAAGGAAATTCTATAGCAAACTGTATGTTAAAAGTTACTGAAAGATACAGAAAATGAGTTCTCAAAAATTATCCCAAAACTGATCCATTGTGGTCAATTTGGATTTATATGAGGGAAACAAGGATAATTTAACATTAGGAAACAATTAACATAATATTAAAAACAAAAATATTCCAAACCACACTATTGTATTGACATTTGCCCAAAAAAGCTTTGAAAAGTTGAATTTGTGCGTAAGTACAATTTTGTACTAAAAACCTCTAAAGCATAAGCATAGAAGGAAAAGGCAAACTAATTAATGACACATTAATATAAAGAAGCATTATCACTTTAAAAATTATGAATATTATGCAGATAAAGAAGCATAAATCTATATGAATTAATGTAATGAGAATAAACAGATCAGGAAAAAATACACACAATGACAACACAGTAAATAGAATAATAACAAAACTGTGAAATTATGATTACTAAATATGGCTCCAAAGAAGAGATATACCCTTCTTTACAGGGGTGAAGGACTATGGATGTGAAACTATATATATTCTATCAGATGTCTTCAATGTGTTGCTTAGTTTTGCAAATCTATTTTTCCTCCTCTTTTTTATTCTTCATAATAGTGGATGGCTCTCCGGGAGAGATAGAGATGAGAATGACCAGTAAAGAATTCAAATCAAAGAGTTATTTCCTATAAATTATGAGGTCCCCTAAATGCTTCTGCTTGTGGTTGACAATGTTATGTTTTTGTCAAGCTCCAGATGACTATAGAGCCTCCCAAATGAGATTCATAATTGCTCAAAAGAGCTCAGCCCAGCTAGCCACAGAGAGGAAAAATCAGTAAATGAAAAGTGAGTGACTATCATCCTGAGTATGAAGAACA
>CM053595.1:204124994-204155170 GCA_028646575.1 Pseudocheirus occidentalis | reverse complement strand
CAACCCATCTACTTGTCCTTTTGGTACCCAGTCAGAAATTTCTCTCCTGCTACAGTTTATGCTAGTACATGCTTCCCTTGATCTTGACCCAACAGTCTGCTGCAACAAACATCAGACCTTAACTCCATTCAGCCATGTGCAGAAAAGGTGGAAACCATGCTCTACCTAGGGCAACTCCTGAGTTAAGGAACTCTAAAGCAGTAGATTCTCAGCTCAAACCACTTACTCCACCCTTGCACAAGTCTGAAAAGCATATAAGACACTGACTTAGCCCAGTCACAGAATTAAAGAATGAAAGGAACTGGAACAGAGTGCCATCTCACAGGGCTGCACCAGACAGGAAGGAAAAAAGACTGGCATTTAGTGGAGGCAAGTCTTCTCTCCACAGAAATTTCTAAAGACAGAGAGCAAGGACAGTGAAAAGCTTATTCCTCAATGTGAGAGAAGACTGAAACAGTTTTAGGGTGCCGTCCTAAGTTTAAACCCACCATGAAAAGCAAAATAATCAGGAAATAACCAACAAAGATATATAAGGACAAAAAGGACCAAAATTATTAAAGATTTTAGGAGGAAAAAAATTCAGTTAAAAACCTGAAGCACAGGAAAAAAAAAATCAACACAGAAGATATAAAAATCAGAAGGGAAGATGAGTAACAAGACATCTAAAAGGCTACAAATGTCTGTAAATAACTATTGTGAGACAAAATAAATTGAACCAACACCTGATAAATCACATATTCTTCCCAAAATACGTATATTCACATATACATATTTTGCAAGAGAAGGCTAAACCATACAAGGATGTTCCAATATGATTCAAGAAAGAAATCAAAATTTTGAAAGAAAAATTTAGACAGGAACAAATGGCAGAACATATGGCCTACATAACACAAATAATGAATAGAATAGAAAAGCTGACCTACAGCGGTGAGTATCTCCAAGTAAATGACAAAAAGAAAAATGGATTGGTAATACAAATATGCTCAAGCAAAAAAAAAAATGAGAAGCAAAAAAGTAACAACATTAAAATAACGCATGATTTTTTTGCTAAACAAGCAAAGCACACTGATCCAAAAAACAATGAATACAAACAACTTAAGGATCCATATAGGCCTACCAGAAGAACGTTAAAGAAAAAGCAACCTAAACACCATAATGCAAGAAATAATATAAGAATGCCTGAAACCTCTCAATGCAGAAAGCAAAGCATTCATTGAGAGAATCTGCAGATCACCTCTAGAAAACAAAACAACAAATTCTACACTTCAAACTCTAAGATGCACAGTGGCTAAATTTAACTACTCCAGTGACAAACAAGAAATTCTGAAAGTGATTGGGAGAAAGACCTTGAGCTACAAAAGAAAGGAAAAAATTAATAGCACAAGACTATTCCGTATGCACTAGAAACCAAAAGAGAGAAAGGAATAATAAATTTGGAAAAGCAAAGGAACTCAAAATGCAACTGAAAATAATGTACTCTACAAACTTGAACCTAATCAAAAAGGGAAAAAAATTAATTTTCACCAAAGAAAGACATCTGAAGCATTCTTGAAAAATCCCTCCTCAAACCCTCCCCAGCTTACAAATCAATTATTTGCAAGCATTTTTATGTGCCTGCTAGGTGCGAAGTGCTAGGGATACAAAAACAAAAGTGAGACAGTCCCTAATCTCAAGGAATTTACCTTCTACTGGGAGTGGGGGGTTATACTACTAACGTGTTTACAGATTAGTGCATGTAGAATATATACTCCCAAAATACATAATAATGAAAGGGAGTCTAGGAAGGGATGAGTGACAACAAGACCACCAGTAAGAGATTCAAGAATCAAGGACAGCATAAAATTGAACTGGTTAACTAAAGTTAATTGAAATTTTGAAGAAAAATTGTGATTGCAGAGTAGTGGTGATTACTGAGAAAACATGAGTAATGGGATAACTAGAGGTTACAGTGAGGATACAGAATAGGGGTAGTAGCTGAAGATGACAGAAAAATAGAACTAGGGTTCTGATGAAACATGAGAATTTCAGAGGCAGGGATTACGGAGGTAGAAATCTAGTGGATGATAATGAAATCAAGGAGACAAACCTTCCCTGGGGTATGTGGATGAGGGTGAGTAAAAAAGATCATAATCATTGAAGAAGTCAGAAAAGTAAGGGCGTGTGTACGACCATCAGCATATACATTGGAGTCCCCAAGTACAAGAATGGGGTTTGGGATGGAAAGTAATAACATGAGATAGGATGGGGAATGAATTAGAGAGGGGTGGTGGGAGGAAGAGATGAGTAATAATAACTGGCATTTATTTATATGTTGCTTTAAGGTTTGCAAAGCACTTTACATAAAGTATCTCATTGGATCCTTATAACAGTCTTGTAAATAGTAGCCAAGGGATCTAAACAGGGTCAGATGTATCAAAGTGAATTGAACCTCAAATGGGGAAGGGCTCAATGAGAGAAACTGGTAGAGGAGCATCTGGAAGGGGCAGTGAGGAGCAGGAATCATACCTTGTCCTCCTCCTGCCCAAGTGGGGGCAGGGAGAGGCAGGAAGAGGTGGCAAATAAGAGAAGATACATACTGTGTTAGAAAGAGTATATTAGCCAGAGTAGAATGGTTTCTATAACTATAAGAGGGAAGGAACATAAGACAATATTCTGTGACTATAAGATAGAAGGAGCATGAGAGTTATATTCTGGTATTTAATATGAAAGGCAGGTTCCACAAGTAAAGTTGAACAGGGATGGGGAGCTAGGGCTGACATGGATGCCTATGAAGAAACAGGGATTAGTACTCAAGAAAGAGAGTTTTGGTCTAGGAAATCTAGGATTTAGATTTTCAATGGAGCCATGGGGCAGTGGACTGTCAATCTTTTCCTTTTCTTTTGTTTTTTTGTTGGATTTTTTTTTGGAGGCAGTTGGGATTAAGTGACTTGCCCAGGGTCACATAGCTAAGAGGTCAGATTTGAACTTGGGTCCTCCTAACTCCAGAACTGATACTCTATCCACTGTATCGCCTAGCTGCCCCCATAATCTTCCTAATAGTAATGGTCGCAATAATTTGATATCATTCCTTGAGCAAAAAGTGGAAATTGCTGGGAGATAGGGAAGGTAGAGAAGTAGAGAATATTGACTTTGTGCCTCTATTCAGGATCCCTGTAATGTATCAGTATCAGCCAAGACCAATGGATTATGTCCCCCAGGGTTGGAGGATATGCTCACTCTAAGGTCTCTGCTCCTGGTGATGAATGACAGGGAGATTATTGAGAAGGGTTCCATAGAACCTTTCTATTATACCTGGTCATGACATGGGGATATGACTCAAAATTCTAGACAACTATGCCAGTGGGGCATAATGTTTTGGGGTTTTTTTTATCAAACTAATCATAATTATAAAGCTTTGAATATGGGATGGGTGGTGTCTGTCACCTGAGGACCAGTGCAGCTAAACCGAGAGGCTCATTGCCAGATTAGTTCCAAGGTGATGAATTTTTCAACCACAGCAATTCTCAGAGTCTCAGATGGGTTATAATTTGCGTAGGGGGAGAGAATGCCCACACTAAGGAAATCATAGGTCCTTAAAGTATAGAAGAAAGAGCTTTAAAAGATACCCCCCACTCCCCATTTCTTTACTCTCTTCTTAAAAACAGGACACAATTTCTTACCACAAGAGAAAATGCATAGTACCTGAAAAGTAGGAAAATTGTGTAAAACCTGATATTGTCACATCTGGCTGAATTCCAGCCTAGTCTTGATTTTTTAAAGTATAATTTGTCACTGATAATGATATAAACCACCAGAGTGAACATTACATAGCGGATAGAGAGTCTGCCTCAGAGCCAGGAAGAACCAGGTTCAAGTCCAATTTCTCATATATCCTGACTGAGGCACTATAGGCAGGTCACTTGTGTACCACTGAATAAAGAGAGGGTCAGCTGCAGCTGTCAGGAGTGTCCTCTGACCCATGCAAGGACTCTGCCCATGAGTCTGTTCCCATGCTGACAATTCTGTTTTCCTTTCCTCCCAAAAGTCAATGCTGAGAAAGTCAAGATGCTATATACAGAATGCCCCTAGTTTTCAGGAGCCTGGGGTTGGTTGAGATTAGCTGTCATCTCTGTTCATGAAGCACTGTCAATGTTCCAGGCAGTACATGGATCATAAAGATAGCTGCATTGTGGTCCAAGAAGACCTTCTCTCTAGCTTGACCAATTAAAGTGACCAGCTTGAAAGCACAATAAACTGATG
Organism: Pseudocheirus occidentalis; assembly: GCA_028646575.1. NCBI lineage: Eukaryota > Metazoa > Chordata > Mammalia > Diprotodontia > Pseudocheiridae > Pseudocheirus > Pseudocheirus occidentalis. Next base: position 204,150,931 of record CM053595.1, on the reverse strand, counting down.
CGGCCGTGAGTCAGGACCCCCTAGCCGGGGCAACCTAATCCAGGGCCCTGGCCATAGTCAACTAATTGTGGGGATTCTGAAGAAAAATACACATCAGTACTGACTTCCCCCACCCTCCTCACCTAAAAAGATTTTGCTTCATTTTGCCAGAAACCAGGGCTCAAAATCTCTTCTTAGCCACCATTCCCACACTCTGTCACTTGTGTCACTTTCCTGTCTCAATACTGCTCTCCCCCATCCCACTCCCAACACCCCAGTCTACCCCGGGAACTCAACCTGGACACCACCTTCTGACAGATGAACTTTCACTGTATCTTCCCTGGGAAGAGGCCTCCACATCACTTCCTGAACTGGTCATCTATCATTCTTTCACCCTCACCCTTCCAATTCCTCTTTATATGTTGTCTTTCCCATTGGATTGTAAACTCTTCAAGCGGTAACTATATAACTTGAGTGTATTTGTGCCCCTAGCACTTAGGACAGTACCTGGCACTCAGTGAATGCTTGCTCCATCTATCACATCATGTGTCACGATATGTTCAATCTGAGGGGGGAAAGTGTACGGCTGTGTGACTCAGGATACCATTGCTTAGCCAGCTATTTAATTCTTTTTTAATATATGTTACTGAATGGGGAGAGGGGAAGGGAAGGAGGCAGACAAAATTTAAAACTCAAAAGCTTATGGAAGTAAATGTTGAAAACTAAAAATGAATTAGTTTATATATATATATACATATACATACACTATATATATATTACTGAAGCAAACATTCATTTAATTTGGGGGGGGGGGGTCACTGTAAAGGACCACCACATTCTTAACACCTTCTTATATACCAGTGCCAGAACAAATTTCCTAAATATTGCTTTGAACACATTGTTCCAGCTTGCTTAAAAACTTCAATGGCTCTTCCTTATTTCCTGAAGAAGATCCCATTGGCTTTGCTTGGTGTTCCAGGTCTTTCATGACTGACCCCCCCCCAACAGACCTTTCCTTTGCCATGTACCCTAAAAACCTCCAGATTTTGCTGCTCTTCTGTTATCTTTATCCTCTGATCCCATTGCTATTGTCTACATGTTATCCATCCTTCAAGGCTCAGCTAAGGCACCACCTGCTCCATGAAACCTTCTGTGGGATCCCTAGTGGCTAGAAGTATCCCTTACTTTTTTCTATTGTCAACATTAAAGGGAGATGCAATGTTGTGCAATGAACCAAGAAGACTAGGACTGAGTCTCACCTCTATTATTTCAGGCAAGGCACTCAACCTATCAGGGCCTCCAGACAAAGTTCTAAGACTCTAAGTTGTCAAGAAGGTGCCAGGCCTCATGGGTAGAAGGAATTTCTTTATCCAGCAGTTACTTATACCAAAAAATATCATGGGTCTAGTCTTCATGCCTAATCCTAACCAAACATTGGAGAGTAGAATAATGTTCACAGTAAAGATATGTTGTATTATAGTCAGTCCACCAGTGACTGCTCATACTGTTTCCTGTGCCTGGAAAGCTTTCTTTCCCCATCACTGCCTGTTGAATTTCTCCACATCTTTTAAAGTCAAACCCAAATACTCCTTCATCTGGGAAATCTTACCTGATCTTTTCCTCCTAGTCAGTAAAAATCTTCCCCTCATTCCACCTTAAATCCCAGATAGCATTTTTCATTATAATTCTTTAACATATTTTTGATATAATACTATTATTGCTTCTTGTGTTGTATGCCATAATAGACTGTAAGCTTCCTGAGGATAGGGACAATATTTTCTCCTAATTTTGTATCTCCCTGAGAACTTAGCCCAATGTTTTCTTCACAGTGGGAATTTAATAATTTGCCATGTAGCTTTATGTTCTTTTAGAAAGTTTCATTCTGGGCCCAAGAAGACCTTGCATCAAGTCAGATCAGCTGAGGTATTACAGCTTCTAAGAGGAAAGCCACACAGAGCAAGGATACCAGGTGAACTTCTGCCTTATCTTGCCTGGGAAAATGCTCAGTGCAAAGTAATCATGTTGAGACTGCCAGCATCTCAGTATAAACTTAGCTGTTGCTGGCTGGAGAACTGAAGAGTAGCAATCCTATTAGTAAAATGAAAGGTGTTAAAGTCAGGGAGGGGTAACTTTACCTAAAGAGGGAATACAGAAAGGGGATTGCTGCAAACAGCACAATTAGGCCTTATGTAGTTAAAAGATAGCACGGTAATAGAGTGCCAGGCCTGGAGTCAGGAAGACATCTTCCTGAGTTCCAATCTGGCCTCAGACACTTAGTTAGCTATGTGATCCTAGGTAAGTCACTTTAACTTGTTTTCCTCACTTTCTTTCTTTATAAAATGAGCTAGAGAAGGAAATAGCAAACCATTGCTATATCTTTACCAAAAAAGCAAAACAAAACTCAAATGGGGTCATGAAGAGTTAGACACAACTGAAATGACTGAACAACAACAGTTAGGAGGCATTTGGGAAAAGAAAGGGGGGACATGTAGAACTCTTTTTGACTAAAGACACCACAAGGCAACAAGGAAGTCAGATTGGAATTGTGGTCTATAAAACAGTGAGTTTTGCCACAAAGCAAAGGGAAGTTTTTCTGCATGTACAATATGAAAAAGGTAATCATGAGTCATTCTTTTCAGTTGTATATATGGATAATAATATCATTACCAGCAGCAAGGAAGACAAACAGGGATTTCCCCCAAGCACACTGAAATTAAGAGACGTCTAAAATAACTTGACACAACCAAGCCCAATACCTAGTTAGCAAGAATAACCAATTAACCAATGAAGTAGTTATTAAACGTCTATGACATACCAGGTACTATAATGGACCCTGGGGATGCAAGTACAAGGAATGGAAAAATTCCTATTGGCAAGCAGCTTAAATTTTAATGGGGGAGACAAGTAAATATATAAATATCTACAATGTATCATATATAAAGTGAATAAATGCAAAGCAATTTGGGGGTGGGGGATGCCACTAAAGGTTGGGATAATAAAAAAGAGCTTCATGTAGAAAACTGTACTTGACCTGCATTTTTAAGGAAGAAAGAGGAGAAGGTAGGGAGTTAGTGAATTCCAGGCTTGGATAGCAACCAGTATAATTTGTGGAAAAGGGAGTTGGAAAGTGCTGCCTGACGTACAGAGAGAAAGCCAGTTTGGCTGGATCAGAATGTGACAGGAAGACTACTGCTCAATGAACCTAGAATGGTAGGTTGGGGTCAAGTTGGGAAGGCCTTTAAAATCCAAACAGGAGAGATTAAATTGTATTCTAGAAGCAACAGGAAGCCATTGAAATTGGTTGAGTAGGGGAGTGACAATGTCACTTTAATGTGTACTTTAAGAAAATGGCTTTGGTGGCAGTATGGAAGATGGACATGAATCAGGAGAGACTTGAGTAAAGGAGACCCATCTGGAGGGAGATGGAAAGAGAGAGGATACAGTCTCTGCTCATGGAAACATAGGATATACCAATGTTGAGGGTTGGATAAAAAAGTAATGTAATGCTCTAAGTTTGGAGTTGGTGGGAAAATGGAGCTGGGGTGTAGTTTATGTTATGGGTTTCCATTTTTATGATAGATCATTTCCCTATTTTCAGGTACACACAAATGGTTGTCCTTCCTTAAAGTTAACCAATTATGATAACCAGAGGCTAAAGCTACAAAAGTCTTCTTAGGTCAGCTAGTCCTTCTCAGTAACACAAAGTTGCCCTTCTTTTCAGTAATGTATACTTTTTTCAACTCTGACTTTCAAATTCTTTGTGAGTAATTTCCTTTTATAGTTTTATCACTTCAGAAGTCATTCATGTGATAAATGAGAAATGAATTCTGCTTGGCATTGACAAAGCTTATGATTAAGTCTTTATTTTAATAGCATCCACGTAGGAGGGTTCCTTTTTAAATGAATACTCTAGCACTAACACTCTGCCCGCAAAGAAGGCTAGACCCAGGAAAAGCATGTTGGGTCACAGAGTAAATTACTCTTGGCAGTTTCAAAGTGATCTCTGGTTTATGTTATCTGAAAAAAAAAATCCATCAATGAATAATTTTTTTGTCTTCACATGGTATTCTATTTAGAACTTCTTTGCAGAGTTGAAACTTGTGAACTCTACTTATTATGAGTAAACTTTACCACGGTCAAGTTCCACCTTCAAAAATGCTTACAAATAATAAGTGCTGAATACAGACTATCCAGAAATGTTTACTGTCTTTTCATTTTTGTCCTTGTTACTCTAACTAGGGCTGTTCTCAGTTTGTTAAATTTCAAATTAGAAGCCATTTTCAGAAAAGTTGTTCTAGGCTAATATGGAAATGTTTTACATAATTGCACATATATAACCTATATCTGAATGCTTATCCTCTCAGGGAGGCGAGAGAGGAAGGAGGAAGGGAAAGATAGAATTTGGAACTCAAAGTTTTGAATAAAATGTTTAAAAATGGTGGGGGGGAGAGTAACTCTATTACACTCTTGTACTTAAGTCTTGAATTTGGACTGAGATTTCAACTCATTTGAAGGTTTCTAGTTGGTGGTTATGTTGGGGGTTTTTCTTCCCTTATATGAGTAATGTTTCTCTAAGTGTAGAAAAAAACAGGAAGATAATATTAATCCTGGTATGTTGGAAACAGCAAGTGATTAAATTCTGCTGCCTGTAAGAGCAGCAGTTCAGCTAAACTGGACGAGAATGTCACAGAGAATCAAACAGAATTTCAGAATTTGAAGAAAGCTGTGGTCATCTAGTTCAAATTGTGTCCCAAAAAAATCCCATTCTCGACATGTCACCAAAGTGGAAATCCAGCCTCCCATGGATTAGAAAATCAAGTGTCAATTGATGACTAAGATATAAGGGGATAGACCAGACTCTTTAAGAAGTAGGTCACTCCCATTCTTGGTAGTGCTATACTCAATCAGTACACTATTATAGGGAGATGTGCCCCACTTTTTTTCACAAAATGTCCAAGACATTCCTCCCATTCACAAAGAGGAAGTCTGGGGTCCCTATCTCTCATCCTCAATCCCATCATCAGGGGCAGTATCCTAGTATTTCCCTGAACAAGTTGGCCTCTACCAATCAAATGTGCCCAAGATGTCAGAATTCCTAATTCCAGGGCTGAGCTCTAGAAATCTGTAGTGTTCAGAAGGCAACCCCAAGCTTTAAGTTCCACCTCTTGACTTTATCCTAATTCAAACATTCAGGCAATCTGGTAATAGTTTCAAATGTCTTGCTGTATATTCCTCCATTGGACACTGGGACATATATGGAAAATGAGTCTTGGAAATGGTCCTAGATAGCTAATGGTTTTTCAAGTTATCTGTTTAAATTAAATTTGACTAATAACTTTGGTTTATATGATTCTTTTAGAAGATGTGGATATTGAGGAAAGAAATCAAGATTCATTTAAGGAGTTGGTATGTTCAAGTCAACAGTAGGTATCTCAGGGTAAACTGAAGCATGGAGTTTGAGGTAAGAGGAATGGGACAGCAGAAAAGCGTAATGGAAAAACCTAGGCTTGGAATCTGAAGATGTAAGTATCAAGCCTGGCTCTTCTTACTAGCTAGATGACCTTGGCCAATTGAACTTTATAGGCCTGTTTTTTTCATCTGTTAAATGAAGGATCACAGAGCATATGTTCAACAAATTTCCTTTTAGTTAAAAAATCTATCATCTATTACAGGGTCAACGGCCCATAGACCAAACAGTTCGCGGCATTATCAGAAAGTCTCATTTCAGCGGTCCATTTAAACCATTGTCAAGGCACAAATCAATCCTCGGAAACAGAGCAGATAGAGTTAAGTAAGAAGACAGAGCAGTACAGGAAAACAGGAGGAAATCCTAGCTTTCACCATCTCAGATGACCATCACAGAATTTCTCATTAATGAACTGCTCATTTCCTAATCCTTTTAGGAGAACCAGAAGAGAGAAAATGGTGATAGCATGCACTGGAGTGCATACAGTGGGCACGAAATGTACTGACTCAACTGGAGAGTACATTCCCTTTGGTCCTTTCCCTTGAGGATTCACCACCTAGCTCATGCTCTACGCAAGACTATGGCAGTGTGCAACGGAAGGTACATGCTACATTGTTATGTAGTGATAGGAGCATTGTGTATCCTGAAAGAACTCACAAAATTTAGCCTTTCCCCAGCAAATACTGGGTTATCACAGATTTCTTAACTGTAAGAACCACAAAGACATGTGAGATTACTCTGATGAATTCTCATTCAACTGAGCTAGTCAGCTATTTGCAATGCTGAAACCCCAAACCTACTCTTTATAGCACAGTCAGATCTGAATAAGGGTTAGTTCAACTGTCATCAAGATTTTACTCATTTATCATTTGAAAAAAAAATCTGTCACAAAATTTGAAGTAGAAAACATCCCTGGAACACATGTCTTTAAAAGCATTTCACACATATAACTTTTCCCTGCAATAAACGTGCAAAACTCTGCATTTAATTGGAGAGGGTATATACTATTTGGGGTTCTTATAGACCAAAACTGGATAACTGTATGAGGTGTAGAAAGTAATTTCGAAATCCTGGAAGGTACTGTGGAAAACATACTGAAAATGTACTAAGACCAGCGAGAAACACCCTTCTTCCTTAGAGATTTAAGTTAGTTAAATGGTCCCTTGGAGTGGTGAATTCAAAAAATTACCTAACTGATAAAAGGAAGAACAAGAGGGACAGGAAACAGAAGGAAAACAATAGGAAAGAAAGAGTGAAAAGGCAACAGGGTAGAAAGGAAAAGGGAGGAGAAATGTGGGAGGAGAAGGATGAGTTATTTTTGCTGTGTTCATGCTGTGTGTGAGGCTTTGTGGGTGGCCCTATGGGGGATAAGAAGGAAAGAATCTGGGTGAAAGAGGGAAAAGAGCCCTGGGGAATTTAGTTCTGTCTCTGCCTTTAACAAGCCATGTGACCTTGGGTAAAACTATCTTCTCTCAAGACCTTAATTCCATCACTCAATTCAATTCAACAAACCTTTATTAGGATCCTACACAAAGAGGAATAGAAGAAATCAAGACAAAAATGAGAGCCTCTGCCCTCAGGGTGCTTCTGCTCTAAAAGAGATGAGATAAGACATATGCAGATAAGTAAATATCTGGTATCTTCTTCCAGAGGAAAAAATTTCTGTCAACCTTTTTTGAGGGTTGGGAATGGGGGAGGCAGGTAGGGTGAAGAGGGGGTAGAAAAAGAAGCTTCACATGTAGAGGACAACTGTGGATTCACTTTATTGACGCTCAGAGAAATTGTCTGCCGTGAACAATAAGCAACAAATGTACGTAAGTCCATATACAGCCTGAGGGATGCAGCCAACATAAATACAATCTTACATTTAGATGACATCTGGTATGTTCTCACTGTTGGTACATGTCCTCCAAGCTGGCTAACTGCTTGTCAGACCTAGGCCTTAACCAGCAAACTAAAGCTTGAGAGGATGGGTGGTGTAGTAGACAGAATGCCAGTCTAACATTCAGGAAGATCTGGGTTCAAATCATGCCTTTAGCAATTACCAGTCGGGTACAAAGGACAAATCACTTAAACTCTCGGCCTCAGTTTCTTCATCTGTAAAAATGGTGATAATAATAGCAACTACCTCGCAGGGTTATTATGAGGATCAAATGACATTTTATGTATGTGTATCTATCCGTGTGTGTATGTATGTAATACATATACACATATACGTAAATGGAGAGGGGGGCTCTCCTATGTAGCAGCTCAGAGGTGGTCTTCCTGATTCAGCATGGTTTTGGGACCTGCTTCTAGTCAAAGGCCTCCTTCTTCAAGCTAATGATGAAGAGTCCAGTTATTAGCTGCAGAACTAGAAGAGATGGAAGGAGGCTTTAAAGGAAGTGACCCCACCCTCGGCTCTCTCTTCCTTTCTGGCTACAAATTGTGGAAGGGCTATTTTAAGCCACCTCCCCAAAGCTGGGAGCAGATGGCAGAAGAAAGAGCAGTTTGCACCATCTCTCTATCACACATCTTTCCATGCAGCTGTAAATAAATGATGTTTAAAACGTGTCTTCTCTAGGTAAGCCTGAGTCTGGATCTGGGCTGCCCCTTTGGGGATTACTCTTTCTCCAAGATGGATGTGTCTAGACTTGGAGGCAACCTGATGAGGATTGTTTAGAATTCCTGGTCTCCATCATGTTTGAAGGGCAACAAGGGGGGGACATCCTTGGCAATTACTCCAGTACTTTTGGAGGAAATGACCACCAAAAAGACGACTGACCCAAGTTGGGCCACTTTACCAGCTCACATATGTTGTTTGTTTGGACCATACAGAGCTAAGGTGAAATGTTTGGCATGAGGCAAGGTGGTTGGAGTCAGGAAGACCCGAGTTCAAATCCAGCCTCAGATACTTAAAGGTAGCTATGTAACCCTGGGCAAGTCACTTAACCATTTGTCTTAATCTCCTGGAGAAGGAAATGGCGAACCACTACAATATCCATCCCAAGAAAACCCCATGGACAGTATGGGAGATCGGGTCACGTGTCCACAAGGGGAAATGGAAAATACATTATTGTTAGTCTTGCAAACTGCTTTCTGTTCTACTGAGGTTTGCATATTAGACACCCACAGGTTTTAACAATATAAATTAAATCAATGAATCCTATCCTATTTTCATTCTGTTTTTGTCAAATCTATGCTTTGGGGTATTCTGTTTATCATCGTTTTCATGTTTGGGGAATAAATTCTGGTCCTATACCTCATTCACATTATATATTTAGTTCTTCTTTTGACTCTTTTTAGGGGAAACCCTAAATATGAGCTTAATCCTAAAATTAGATAATCTGTTTCTGGGGCATTGGGGTGGAGGAGATGAGCAAATCAAAGAGTATGAGAAAAGGGAGCAATCCAAAAACTCTCATGAGAGTCAGATTCCCCCAGGTCTGAACCCAATCCAAAGTACATGATGCCTGTATCCAAAGCAAAGCAAAGGAGCCCTTTAGTGGTGCTAGTAATGGTGGTAGTGATGGTGGAAGTGGAAGTGAAAGTGGAAGTAGTAGTAATAGTAGTAGTAGTAGTAGTAGTAGTAGTAATAGTAGTAGTAGTAGTAGTAGTAGTAATAATAGTAGTAGTAGTAGTAGTAGTAGTAGTAGTAGTAGTAGTAGTAATAGTGGTAGTGGTGGTAGTAGTAGTAGTAGTAGTAGTAGTGATAGTAGTGATAGTAGTGGTAGTAGTAGCAACAGTGGTAGTAGTAGTAATAATGGGCTAGCATTTATATAGCACCTACTATGTGCCCGAGCACTGTGCTAAATACTTTACAAATATTATCTCATTTAATCCTCACAACAATTCCATCTTACACGTGAGGATATTGAGAAAAACAGAGGAGAAACAACTTACCCAAATTCACATATTGAACTCAGGTCTTTTTGACTTCAGGCCCAGGCACTGATCCACCTAAGGTAGTGGAATAATACCGTGGAGCTGTTGAACCATCAGAAGCTTCTTACTGTTGCATATGTAAAAGGCTTTGTAAACCTTAAAATGTTATATAAATTGGCTATTATTATTGTTAACATTAACACAGATTGCTACAACATGCATGAATGACGGTGTCATGTAACCATATAGCTCAAAGTTCAGACTTTTCTAAGATCCAAGGTTCTGTGAATTTCAAGAAAACCATTTGTGCTGTTTAAATTTTACCATTAACTTTCTTTTTTTCCCGTGGAGAAGGAAGAAAAGGAAAATGTCCAAGTTTGTTACCCCAGGGAATGAATAACAGAGATGGCCACCAAGACTTAGATTACTACAAGAATCCACAAATTGTATGGCAGAAAGAGGAAGTGACCACCCTTCATCAAACACAACCCACTCAAAGGGTCAAGGCAAAGAAATAAATACACTCCTACATTGGTCAGGAAAAAAAAACCCAACAACTTTAAATACAGAGGCCACCAAGTCAATTCCTGGTTTGTCTGTTGACCCATGAATTTGTGGTCACCAGACTGACATCCCTGAGCCAAGGTTAATGCTTTTAAAGTCTAAGAAGATCATAGGATTGTAGGTTCAGAGGATCTCAGAGCGCTATTAGTCCAACTCTCTCACTTTTATAGAGGAGGGAAGAGAGGCAAAAGGTTATGTGACTTGTCCAAGGTCATATGGGAAGTGATAGAGATGGAATTCTAGAGCTTGTGCTCTCAGGACACAAAGAGAAGGAATAATTGGAGAAAAGAGGAGTTAAACAGATAGAAAGTGTGTTGGAGGATGGTCAAGCAGGCCAACAGAAAAAAAGGGTGGCAAAGGAAAGGGAGTGAGAATGAATGATTTTAGGCCACTAGATGTCTATTCTTTCTGTTTCCCTGAAAGGTCCTCTCACCCCTGACAGCTTTGCAAATTCAATGAATTCTGTTGGCCATGCAGAATGCTGCCTTAGTAGTTGAGAATGGAGCTGAGGGTAAGTATTCCATGTGAAAGTATCAACTTCTCCATCAACTCTATCCAAAACTTTCAGGGATCCAGGCCAGAAGCCAATAATGATTGATGTAGGGAGCACAAGTTGGTGTTTCATTACTGTGTAACATGGAAAAAACCAGGAAAATACAAAACATGATTGTGAGTTGAAGAGAGAAAAGCGGGTGCTAGCAAATTCTTTGACTTTTCTAAGAAATTAACAAAACTCATTTGGAATGTGCTTCTCCAACAGGGACAAATCTACCCTGAAAGACAGAGGAGGCCTGGAAAGCAGTTAAGATAATGTCTTATGTTTAATATTGGCTATCTCATCTTCTCAGGCTAGAAATGACAAAACGCTTCCCTTGGTTGAACCACAAGACGAACAAGAGTGGATGAGAAGACCAATCCACTGGAGACTCAGAGATCCACAGTGATCTTCATAGAGAAGGAAGTTAATCTTCCAGATTCAGAAAGTACAAACTGTATACAGAACTAGTTCTACCTTTTACCCTGAACCAGCTCTGTGAAAGCAAGGGAGGGAGACGTGGAAGAAGCAAAGAGAGAGAAGGAAAAAGAGGGAGCCTTGAAGACAAAAAACAAGGGCCTGGAGAGAGAAAGATAAGGTAGAACTGAAAATAATCAACCAGTTTGAGCGCCATCCTTAGAACAAAATGATAAGTTTGGGGAATACAAAGAAGGTCAACAAAATAATCAACCATGATTTCAGGGGACTCCTAAGAAAGAATACTGCCCATCTCATGACAAACAGAGGATGAACTAACATGTAGAAGGAGAAAGGTATTTTTGGCTGTGACCAATACAGGGAATATTTTGCTTGACTCTGCTTATATGACAAATATTCTGTATTTCTTTCCTTCTTTTCCTTCCTTTCTTTTCAGTGAATGGGTATAAGGATGTAAAATATTTTTTAAATAAATGTATTTTTAAAAAGAAATAATGAGTATCAAAAATATAGAAAAACTTTGGAAGACATAAAGTGGTGTGAAGTCACATAAGCAGAACCAGAAAAATAAAATAATCAGTGACAAGAATTCAAGTGGAAAGAATAAAAAGTCCAAAACTGGAAGGGAAGAAAAAAGGAGGGGAGTAGGGAATTATGGGAGAAAGAACACTAGGCTTCCATAGTAGAGGCTCAACAATATTAACGATATAAGCTTTTGAAATGTTTAGTTTTGTTGACTATAAAATATGTATGCTGCCTGTACTATTTTACTCATCTATACACAGCCACTGCTAATGAAAGAGGGAAGCTAAGCTGCACTAGACATCTAGTGCTAGAGTATCAGGAAGAATTATAACAATCGAGTTCAAGTCTGGCCTCAGAAATTTACTAGCTGTTATAATGGTAAAGGGGATTTGAAGATCTTTCCTGTCCCTTAATAAGCCTAAGGGAATTTGAAGACCTTCCCTGCTTTGAAGATATACTTTGCCCTCTAAAAGGCTGAATGCAGTCACATGGAGCCTGTGGTAAGAGGAGTTTGCTGAAGGGTGGTACAGAGCCCACAGGAAGCTGGGAGTCAGAACAGTTAGAGAGGGAGGGAGGAGAGGACACACATTTAAGCTTGTGCGTAAATGTTGGTTTGTGGGAGGGCTAAAGGAAGTTGTGGCTCTCTGTTCTGTTATGGCTTATTGATGAATCTTATGATGGATTTGGCTTTCTGGTGTCTGAATAAATGTTTTGCTTCTGTCTTCTATATGGAGAGTCTATTATATTTTGTGATTGAGCACTATCCCAGCAAATTTACAGTTGCCTTCTGCGCTGTGAATATTGTATTGTTGCTACAGATGTGTAACCCTGGGCAAGTCACCTAATGGTGTTTACCTCAGTTTCCTCACCTGTAAAATGAGCTGGAAAAGGAAATGGCAAATCACTCCAGTGTCTTTGCCAAGAAAAGTTCAAATGGGGTCACAAAGAGTCAGATATGACTAAAACGACTAAGCAACAACAAAGAAAGAGAAAAGGAGTCCGTGATTTTATTTCATGTTTCTCAGAATATTCTGAAACCAGTCATCCAAAAGATCCTCACCATCACCACATCCAAAAAGATATTTTCAAATACATTTTGGTTTTGCCCCTTGGAAACACTCTGCCTCATTCCATAAGATAGGGGGGGAAAAAAGTAGATTCCCTTTAATTTCATACTCTCATCACTCAACTTCTCCCAAAAAGCTCATGCTAACCATTCTCTCCTATCTGCTTCACTGTACTACAACCCTAATGGTCTGAAACCTAAATGACCCAGAAAGGTAGGAAGGGATTTCCAGCAAACCACTTTTTTCTAATCAAGTATCAAGCGCACAACTCCTCCCCTGTGCTAAGGAAGGGAGAGAATGATTTCTAAAGGAATGGAGTACAAAGAATAATCCCCTCTAAATTCTCTCTCCTTTTCCTTTCTGTAGTAGAATACGAATTTCTTGAAGTCAGGAACTCCTTTTTTTTTTCCATTTCTGTCTTTGTATCCCTAATACTTGGCAGTGTGTTGCACATGGTAGGTGTTTAACAAATACTTATGCAATTGAATTAAAATCTGTGGTTCTTGAATACGAGGGTTTTATATCTCATTTTAAAGCTCCTAGTGTTTGAAGTATGCTAAGTGGGACTAAACAAAGATAGACTCAGGTCCCACTTTGAAATATTGTCCTGTCAAGGGTTCAGGGGATTGAAAGGAAACACCTATATTACGCTACTTGCAGAAAGCACATTTCCTATTGCCTTCTCCCCAAAGCCAGGTTTTCCCAGATCTGTCCTAAAACCCAGTCAGACGCTGTAGAAGTGTGAGCAGCTAATAGCTTCTTTGTTACTCAAAGGTTAGTTTGCAACAATCCTAGAGTTTTTATTATTGAGGGAAAAGGAAACAAACTATCATGAACCTGTTTCTTCTTCCTCCCCCAGTACAACTCCCAGAAGGCTTTGGAACTGCTATGAGTCCTGCAGGTTTTCTCAGGAACAGAAAAGGATGCTTGAATGTCTCAGGGTACAGAATTTTCAAGGATAAATGGGGACACTAAGGGGTATCTTTCTCCATGCCTTGGTCTGCGTCCAGGTCTAGCAAAATAAAATGTCCCCTTCCATTAAAAGAGAAGTAAAAAAATATAAAACAGCGAGATTGTGTTTGGCTAAATCAGTAAAGACCAACGTGCTCCATACTAGAGGAGGTAAAATATCAGAAAGAAGCTGTGGGAGCAACCAAGGTGTCTGCAAAAGTCAAGATTTAAGAATACCTTGAAGGCCCAAGCTGGGTCAATTGACACTAAAGATAGTAGGATGAAAATGTTTTATTTCCAAGTAAAATTATAACATCTGCTCATAATCATTGTTATTTAAATTGTACTTGTGCTGATAGGATAAATTATGGCAAAATTATTTTCAAATGCCTAAATTAATATATAAATTAAATCATACTTAAAAATTCGATTGATACAATACTGAACAATGAAAATGACAGCATCTGGCATGCCAAGTGACTTGACTCCCCTCTCTTCCTTGCACCAGCAGGACTTAAGACATTATTGAAGGACCAAAACATTCTTGAATCTTCAAAAAAAGTCACTTTCCTCAAGGAGCTTCTAGTGGAATAGCTTTTTCTGTCTCTGGATTTGCTGCTTATTTGTCTTCCTTGGAAGCTGTGAAAGAGTTAGAAAAAGAGAGGCAATGTGAAAGGGAAAAGGAAAGGGAAAAGGAAAGGGAAAAGGGAAGGGAAGGAAAGGAAAGGAAAGGAAAGGAAAGGAAAGGAAAGGAAAGGGAAAGGGGAAAGGGGAAAGAGGAAAGGGGAAAGGGGAAAGGGGAAAGGGGAAAGAAAAGGAAAGGGGAAAGGGGAAAGGAAAGGAAAGGGGAAAGGAAAGGCAATCAAAATGAAAGTATGGCGGTGCTGATGAGTACAGCCTGCTAGAAAACTAACAGAACTGAAAGCTAGTTAAGGGATATCAGCCCCTACTGAGAGTGGAGTTAAAGGATGACTGACAGGCACCTTGAGGACTGGGACCGAAAAGGATGATACTGATAGTGCCCTCTGGTGGTCAGTGATTGATAATGAAGTAGGTAAAGTAAGTAGGAAGAAGAGTTGAATAGAAAGATTCTATCCCTGTCTGTGCAGTTGCACAAGGATTGTGACTCTGGGTAAGTCATGTTTCCTCTCCGGCCCTAAGTTTCTTTACCTAGAAAGTTACAGGGTTGAAAGAGATAAATTAGAAATTAGGTCCCTTCCAGCCCTATGAGTCCAGGATCCAGCTTATCATTATGAAGTCAACATTTATTAAACCTTTAATTATGAACAAAACATGTTCTGGGGATAAGAATCCAAAGATAAAAATAAAATAATCCTCTCTTTCAAGGAATTTATTTTCTTGCTTTGTCAATTGCCACAGAATGCTATTGATTATACTGAGTTTACAACCCACTAAAACCTTTAAATATTTTTTTTCCAGACAAAGTCTATCTTAATCATACCTTCCCTATATAAGGATTTACATCTCCCACTGCCATGTGTTTGCTTATCTCCCAAGCCTGAAATGAAATCCTCTCCCATTCCTACCTTCCTCAAACTCTTATTTTCTTTCAAATTCTAGCTAATGATAATGATGATGTAAGAGCTAACATTTACATAGCACTTTATGCTGTGTAAAATGATTTACATACATTCATTCACTTAAGCAAGCCTCAACAACTTGGTGAAATATTACTGGAATTTTATCTCCACCTCACAAATGATAAAACTGAGGCTCAGTTAAATGACTTTCCCAAGGTCACACAGCCAATGTGTCAGAGACAGAATTCAAACCTATACCTTTCTGACTTCAAGTATAGCGCTTTGACAACTATACCACATCCTTAGTTGTTAACGTTTATTGCTCCTTCAAATACCTAGCAGTTATTTCTACATTTCATACCTTCCACCTACTCCTAGGAGAAGAAAAGAAGAAAAGCTCCTTGAAAGCAAGGACTTTTTTCCCTTTTATTTCCCTAGTATCTAACATAATCAGAACTAGTATTAGCATAATAACAACTCATATTAATATCTGAAAAGGGTTTGAAAATATTCTCATTTTATCCTCACAACAACCTATTACACCCATTGTACAAATGAAGAACCTAAAACAAACAGAAATTAAATGAACTGCCCAAGGCCACACAGCTAGCAAGTGACTGAGGTGTGATTTAATGCCAAGCCTTTCTGACTCCATCCATTGTGCCACATAAGTCTCTAATATAGCATCTTACCCATAATGCTTATTGAATTGAACTGAATTTTCAAGTGATGAATCTAGCTCAGCAGTTCTCAACCTGTGGGTCCCCACCCCTTTGGGGGTTGAACGACCCTTTCACAGGGGTCCCCACCATTGGGGAAAGGATGGTCTTAGGAACCGAGACGCCGCACTCCTCACTCTGTCTCCAGGTGGGTCCGCCCACATGCAGATATGCCTACATGCGAGTATTAAAGGGTCGCAGCATCAGAAAGGTTGAGAACCACTGATCTAGCTGAAGTTGAAATCAGATCCAAAGGACTTGATGTCAATCAGAACAACCTGCACTCTGATAATGCTTAAAGCTTTGTAAAACACTTTTCTCACAATTCTTCGAAGCATCCTATGATCATCACTTAATTAATAGTTTATGAAACAAAGGCTTAGACACAGCAGTTCTCAACCTGTGGGTTACATTCAATTTGTAACAATGAAAATACATCCTGCATATCAGATATTTACCTTATAATTCATAACAGTAGCAAAAATAAAGTTACGAAGTAGCAACAAAAATAATTTTATGGTTGGGGGTCACCACAACATGAGGAACTGTATTAAAGGGTCACAGCATTAGGAAGGTTGAGAACCACTGGCTTAGAGGGATGACTTCCCCAAAGATACATGCAGCTAAAATGTGTCAGAGCTGGGTTTCAAACCTGTCTCCTGACTCCAATTTCAAGTAGCTTTCCGCTATATCACATTACCTTCTGCCTCAACCGTCATCATCCCTGGCTTAACACCCTCAGGAAAAGAAAACAATGAAAAACATTTTGGAGACAGGAGACATCTAGAGCAGAGCCATGGCATTTTCCTTTGAAAGTGAAATAGGTCAGGCGAAGGTAACCTAAAGTGATCGTATGGCATACTCATAAGCTTTGAAAGGCATAAAACTTCATCAACTCTGTAAAAATACCCAACCTAAAAGATCCTTTCCTTGGAAAAAACTTAAAGGAGAGAAATGTGTCATCAGGAAATGCATCATCTCATCCCCCACTGACATCAGCTTTTCATATAAGCTTGCATAACAGGAAACATCAACACCACTCAGCCCAACAAGTCACAGGGGAGAAGTAGCCCTAGTAAATCCAAAAATAAGGAGCAACCACCATGACAGTATCAAGTAAACAGCTGCCACAACAGCATAGGGATTGAAGTTTATATCCCACCCCAACTATTTGAGAGTTGGGGGATAAGCAAGCAGAGGGTTTAAGCCCTATCTTGTCCTTTTTTTGCATGGGCTACAGCACCAAAATCTTGGCATCATAGTTTTAGAGCTAGAAGGGACCTTTGCCTGGATCCAATCTTTGCAAACAAAACAAATGAAAAATAGAAGACAGGCAGGTACTCGTTATCTGTTGATTTGATATACAAGTTCCCTGCTCCAGTAGATGAACTTGGGCTACCTGGCAAATAAAAGCTGTCTATTTGTGCTAGTGATTTGGAAAACCAAATGACTGAGTACCAGTCATTTTGAGTACTAGTCTATCATTTTGAGAAAACAGGAATGTAGAAATAGAGAGAAGTCTTAAATGACTAAAGATTTTGGCCCAGTTGATCACTACTTAATACTATTTTTCTAAATAGCTGTTAAAAAAAAAAACGACTAATGTAACCTTTCATACTATAGAACAGAGTTGTCAAACATTAGCCTGTGGGCCCCTTTGCAGCTCACAACAGAGACGGCTGAACCAGATTAAAGTGTAGTTCCTACCCGATTTTAATGTGTTGAAGTTTTAATTTAAAAAAAAGAAATACATAAACCCGTGTGACTTTCTAAGTCAGTATGTGGTCTGCAGAAATCCTGATGTATGATTTAGGGTCCCCTAGATCTATTTGAGTTTGACATCACTGCTATGGACTACTGCCCATAAATTCAGCTCAGATCTGAATACGCTTTAATTTGTAACCCTAAAATTTCATCTTTCACTTAGAAGTTCTGTCTTGCCATTAGACGCCTAGGTAGAATTAGGATTTTTTTGAGGACCACATTTCTATAGCAAGTCATTAGATCATGAATTTGTAGACAGAAAGAACCTCTAAGATCATTCTTGTCCAACATCCTCATTTTACAGAGGTGGAGACTGAGGCCTGGAAAAGTTAAGTGACTTGTCCAGGATCTGTCTGTACACAGCAGATCCAAGGTTCAAATACAGAATTTCATAGAAGGAAGAGAGACTTTAGTGTCTATCTAGTCCAACCCATACCTGAATGATAGTGCAGGACATCATTAAAAAGCCAATATATTCTTGGAATCCATCTACAAAGTAAATGGGGAGCTGGGAATCAGTGGTAGCTAGGGGCTATTCTGTTCTCCTAGAGGATTCAGAGAGAAGAGTAGCTGTGGCAGGACGCAGCAGGGAGAAATGAGGGCAGGAGGAGGCAGCATTCATATCATAAGGAAGAGCTGACAGCCAGGCTACTCCCAAAGCATGAGGACAAGGTGAAGGGAAGAGAGCAAACAGAGCAGAATCAGGTAAATGATGCCAGAACCAGAGTGAATGATTTAGGAAGCGACAGCATCCGCCCCTCTGAGTCAGGGCTGACCCTGTCCCCAGGCTAGTGCTGGATGGAAGAGTGTCATTTGTCACTCAGCTGAAACCTCTCACAGAGCTTAAGTCATTACCATTTGTGGGCATGACAGAGCCCATGATACTTCAGAAGGGAATGAAGGTTACCCAGATGGAATTCTGGCCCCTTTCCAGTGCATGAAATGAGCTTCTGCCTATATGACATTAATGTCTTTGTGCAGTCTCGGTGTGATCTGATAGCTTTCGTCTTTTGGCCTAAACCTACTATGCAGGCTTATTAAAGTTAATTTGAGGGAGATACATTTCAGAAATGAGGGCAAATACCCTCAGTGCACAATATATAAATCATGGGCTCTGAGGGCATTCAGAGGTCATCTTTCCAAGAGGGTGCGGAGTGCCCTGCCAGTTAGTAGCAATGTGCAGTGACAAAGGGCACCACCTGTTTGATTTTGGATAGTGGGTAAACAACCTGGGGTATTGTTCCAATGAGGAAAATGTGTCTTGATTCCACAGAACAGTATTCAAAGGATGGGAACAGCACATGGTTTGGTTTTGTTTTTTATTTTTTTAGCTTATATCATGAAAAGGAGACATGTTTACTTTAGGTAGGCCACTCAATCATCTTGCAAAATTTTGCTTAGAAAGATATTTTACTAGAGCGGTTAAAAGGCGGATGGGTTTGTGCACTAATCTGAGGGTTAGCCAGTAAACAGGCAGAAGGAGAGTCAGTACAATTAGGTTAATGCTAGACATGGAAACACTTGATTCTCTGGCCTGGGAATCTATTTGATTTTTCTTTAAGGGAAGGGCATGTTCAAGTTGTTTTTCATATTTTTATTTCAATACCATCAATGACCTGTAGTTTCATCACCTTCTTCATCAATGGAGATCACAGTACCACTAAACTGTGCTACATAATGACAACAGACATTTATACAGTGCTTACTACCACATGTTGTGCAAAGGTCTTTACAATTATTATCTTATCTGATCTTCATAACAATCCTGTGAGGTAGGGGCTGTTATTATCCCCATTTTACAGTTGGGGAAACTGAGGCAAGCAGGTTAAGTGACCTGCCCAGGGTCACACAGCTAGTAAGTGTCTGAGGCTGGATTTGAATTCAGATTTTCCTGATGCCAGGCTCAGCATTCTGTCCACTGCTCCACCTTTAACAGCTGGGGGTTCATATCCTAGTGATGAGCCTCTCCAAATTCAGCTAAGCTAGTTTTTTGGACAGCAAACATATTGCTCATCACTGGGCCTACACTCCATGCCTTTCCACCTTGGCAGCATCCACTAAATATAGACATAGCCTTCAAGAGTTCTCCAATCACCCCCATGGACTGATAAGATATCACAGGAGGATTTTGGTGAAAAGGTAATGTTTATACAATTTGACTTAAGGATTTCTTGCATTTGGTTTTTGTTTGGACTTTCTTTCCCATATATTCTCACAGTGCCTTGCATAAAATGAGCCCTTTCTATATGCTTTTTGGATTGAATTTGGAATCAAAGTGAGATTCCAATTTAAATGGACAACTGCAGAAGAAGTATTGTTTCAGTATCAAATTATTTAGATTGGAAGGGATATCAGCAGCCAACTGGTATACCTCATGCCTAGAAGGAAACTCCCTGTTCACACACTGACACAGAGTCATATGGTCTCTACTCAAAGTATTCCACTGAAGGGGACCCCACTGCCGCCTGAGGCAGACAGTTCTATAGCTGGACAATCCTAATTGTTAAACCCAAAGGAAGAACCTGTATGGACAAATCTCATCACAAAGCAGCAGATGTTTGTTAAGAAAAACGGTTACCATGATTCCTTCCTTATAACCTCTAGATCTGGAGATGTTTCTGCCTTACTAGTTTAGTCACTGAAAAAACAAACTTTTCCCTCCTAGACAAAAGGATGGTTTCCAATTTGATCACAGTAGCTCTGAAAGAACTCAGAGAGATTCTTCTATGACTAACAAATCCTCTTCAAGAAACATTAGGTTAGTATTTTGGTGACAACGGATCAGTACCTTACTGTGATCGTGATCTCAGAATGCCTTTGCTGGCTCTGTTTCTGGACCCTAGGCTCTCTCTGGAGGGGAGTGGATCTGGTGGACACCCTTGCCTGAGACAGAAAAGTGACCTGCTGAGAGCAATTACAGATGACACTGTGAATGCCCTGGCAGGTCCTGAGACAGCTCCACAGCTGGCCCACTGCCAGATAATCAATGTCAGCCAGTCTTGGGAGGAGGAGATGTTCAATCACACTAGAAGAAATTTTGGAAGACATGAACATTTTACATCTTAATCTTCTCTTCTCCCAACATTGTCACCTCTCTGTCAAGATACAGTGCACTTAAAAGTAAAATGAATTATGACAGTTAGAAATGGGAAACAAAGCCTCTTCAACTCCCTTCCCCCATGTAAGGGGAAGTTCAATGATATTTCAGTTAAAAGACCAGTGTAGCTATTGCCTGAAGGAAAAGATGATTGGAAATGAAAGATCAGATTCAGATACTACTTTAGGGAAGGCTTGTGGCCCATGTAGATTTATCATCCATTTGTTTTATTCTTTTAAACACATTTCCTACTATAAAAGAAAAACAAATCTCAAATCATTGACCTTGGATTAGTAAATGGACATTTTTTTTAATTCACAAAGCATAAATCACATTACTGCTTAGAAAATCTATTGTGAGGTATATTTTAATAGCAAAGATTAGAGGGTGGGTAATAATGGATGAGGTAAGGTTTTGAAAGGAATTCTCATCCATCCTTCACAGCTATGCTCTATTAGCAAGTCAAAGGAGTCCAAATTTTGAAAGGAATTATGAAGGATAATGATAATAGACGTGGCTATACCAGTTCAAGGTTTACAAAGTATCTTGCTCACAATTCTTTGAGGCACAATTATTAGTCCCACTTTATAGATGAGAAAAGCTGAGGTTCATAACAGTCGCCATGACAAAATGACAAGGAAATATCTGAAGTTAGGGTTGAACCCAGGCATCCTCACATCAAGTCCAGCGATCTTGTCCATCGGGTAACATAAAAAGAAATATCATTGATGGCCTATAAGAATATGCCTCATAAATTAGGTGATGCTAATAACTTTTTGAACGGACCTAGTAAGTTGTGGATATTGAAAGAACATTCATGGAGAAAGTGCCATGCAAATTGGCAGATGCCCACATGCCAAGAATAAAGAAAATGGCCTCATGAAAATAATGGAAGATCACAGAGGAAGATCATAGTGTCAGCCTCCCAGGGAACTTTTTCTATGAGCCTTTACAGATGATTCCTCACCTCTAGATCCACTTACAAGTTAGTATCTCAATCTTTTTTATAAAAATACCTATATTGCTACATCTCTTTTTACTGAAAGAAATGCCAAGTATATCATTATTAGATTACCAATCTGTGAGGCAAGAGACTGGAGAGACCCAAGGTCATTGTATGATGGCAGTTGTTATTATTAACAAGGTGGTGAAGTGCATAGAGTGCTGGCCCTGGAATCAAGATGTCCTCAGTACAAATCCAGCCTTAGACACTTACTATGTGACTCTGGGCAAGTCACTTAACCCTGTTTGCCTCAGTTTCCTCATCTGCAAAATGAGCTGGAGAAGGAAAAGGGCAAACCACTCCAGCATCTTTGCCAAGAGAACCCTAAATAAGGTCATTAATAGTCATACATGACTGAAACAACTCAACAGCAGCAAATGAGAACAAATTAAAATGTTTGCATCAGAGAATCTCAGAACTGAGAGGGACCTAAGTTATCGGGTTGAATCTTCCATCCCCAATGTTAAAACTCCTGCTAGAATATCTCTGACAGTTTGATATTTTACCATATCTAAGAAGAATTCATTCCAGTTCCTTATTTTCTCCTACTGTATGCCCAAGAATGGGAGTGGGAACAGATTTCTTTGTGTTGACTATGACTATACTAAAGATTTAAAGCCTTGTTCTCCTGACTTCATTGTTAGGTTGTGCACATTACAGACACAGCCTGTATACTGAAAGATGTACAAAGTTTGTATGTTGAATGTCACATCAGATCAGGTCAGGAAAATCCCTTACTATATACTCCATCCAGATTCTTTAATGTACAATAATTTTTGGTAATGATTTTGCATTGAAGTAGTCCTTCAACTAAACCAGACCTGTTCAGAGATACAAAAGTCACCAGTATTTTCTCAATGATCCAACCGAAGCAGCATTTATTAAGGGCCTACCATGCACAAGACCCTAGGCAAGATGCTAGGGTCAGAGGCAATATTTTTTAAATTATCTCTGACCTTGAGGAGCTTATAGTCTATTTGATTCAAGATTTCATTCTACAAGATGAAGTTGAATGTGGGAATTATGAAGCCCCCTCAAGCTCACAAGAATCAAAACTTCATACAGCCCAATGAGTAAAGGAAAGATGATGATCAGTCAGTCAGTCAATAAGCATTTAGTAAGTGCCTACTATGTGCTAGTACTGTACTAAGTACTGTATGATGTGAAGCATGAGTTAGATCAATGGTGTCTTCTATGTCTGGCCAAATTCTAAGCACTCCCCAGCACCTGCTTCTACTGCCTTTACAGCCTATTGGAACAAACTGTTTACAGCTGCCCATGCTGCCAGGGGAAGTCTTCACATGCTGGGGCTAAACATCCTCCTAACTCACCAACAGGTCTGAAGCCTGTCAGCTGCTTTTGATCTGGCTTAGCGTATCTGCTGAAACAGTTTACCAGGGTGTTACTGCTATGCATTCTACAACTTCTGGAAGCCATGGGTGAGAGTTAGGTGGCAGGTGGACCCCAAAGATGGGTGAGCAGCCCTTAGAAGGGCTCAGCAAGCTCTCCCACCAGAGGGGCTAGTATTCCCTGACACCTGTACACTCCAGCGAACCACTTCAGTATCTCTGTCAAGAAAATCCCAAACAGAATCACAAAGAGTTGCAAATAACTCAAATGACTAACAACAACAAAGTGTTAACATAGTGCCTGACACAGAGGAGATACTTACTAAATGTTTATCAATGAGTTATATTATTATCTTATTTTTGTCAGCGAGGTTGAATAGAAATGGTCCTATAATGAGTCACCATTCTGCCCTCTTTATTCAGTGTGCTACAGACTTTCAACAGGTGAATGGAATAGCTCATTCTTCTCATTTTTCTTAATAGGCTTCAGACAGAAACAGTCCGGGGATAAGGAGTCATTATCCTGATAACAATTTTTAAAATCAGTGTTCTACGAACTATTGCATTGGTGAATAAAGGTATTGATTTTTGAAGCTGATTAAATTAAGATGTATGTTTATCCTTTGTAAGCTAACTGAAAGCATCTCTGATACAACTCCAACAGGAGACAGAACAAGAGGGATGATGTGTAAGTCATCCTGATCCACGTGATTTTGATCTCTGTTGCTAGGACTCTCTATTTAGAAAACATTTTATTATATGCTTGAATATTATGACTATTTGAGAAACATTTACAGTATTAAGACATCATCTTAAGATTTTATAGTTTATTTTTATTAGTAGAATCATCAGCCCTCTCTCTCCCCTCCTTCACTGCCAAACTTCTGGAAGGGATATTTTGTACTTCCTCATCTACCTTCTCACTCCTCATTCATTTTTCCATCTCCTATAATCTGATTTCCAGGCCCACCACACTAATGAGACTACACTTTCCAAGACCATAGATGCTCTCCTAATTTCCAAATCCAGATTTTCTTTTCTCAGTCTCCACACGTTTGACACAGGTAACCCTCCAATTCTTGGCACTCTTCCCTTCTTTGGATTCCATGACACTGCTGTTTTCCTTCCTTCTTTTTATGACTATGCCTTCTCAGTCTCCTTTTCTGCTTCTCCTCTTGTTCCCTCACTATCCCCCTATTCCCATCTCCCTATTGCTCTGCCTGCATTTTCCATTAGTGGGCACATCTTATGGACCATTTCTAAGTCTTCCCCTGTCTGGTTATGGAAAGTCCACACAGGGGAAGTGAGCAGCCCCCCAACACAAACCAATAAAGCCATAATACAAAGGACTTATACTAAAAAAACATATCAGATACATTTTTGTAGTAGGCAAGAACTAGAAACTAGGGAGGTGCCCATCAATTAGATAATAGTTAAACAAATGTAATAGAATATTGTTGTGCTACAAGAAATGATAAAGGGGAAGATGTTAGAGAAACTTGGAAAGACTTGTATGAAATGAGGCAAAGTGAAATGAGAAGAACCAAGAGAACATATACAATAACAATACTGTAAAGACAAAGAACTTAAAAAGACTTAACTCTGATCAATACAATACTGAACTATGATTCCATGGAATAAGGATGGAACTTGCTACCCACCTACCAAGAGAGAAGGGATGGATGCACGGTGAAGAATAAGACAAATGTTTATTGGACATGGCCGATGAAAGAATGTGTGTTGCATGTTTGTTAAAGATTCTTCCCCAATGAGAGGCAAATAAATATTTGTTCATTTAAAAATACATTAAAAAATTTTTTTTAATTTGAAATAAAGCCCCTGCAGCTAGCATTCCTTGTAGAGACATAACAGGAAACTGGGTCAGTTACTGGTGACTGATGGCCCAGGAAAGAAGACAACAGTACAGCATGGAAGCATCTCACACCAGAAGCCCCTCTGGGAGCAACATAATCTCAGACATCTGATCAGAACCACAGCAGGAGATACAGCCTACTCTGAGTGGGTGATTGTATGAGGAGAAGGAGATAGGAAAGGATCCAAGGCCAGCACCCAGTATGGGCCACCAGTAGACAAAAGTCAGGGATTGCAACAGAGGTAATGTTCTGGTCCCAGCCCTTCCAACCAGAGCAAGAAAAAAAAAACATCTTGGCCACAAGGATATGAAGAGTGGAGGGATGATTTGATGCAAGTGATTAAAAAATAAAATTAGCATGCATGAAAAAAATTTGGATGAATAATGAATAATTTAGAATAGAAGGTGCAAAGTCTTCCCAAATAGTAAACTGCTTGAAAAATAGGAGCAGGGGGTGGAGCCAAGATGGTGGCGTAGAAGCAGCAAGGCTCTGCAGCTCCTACACAACCACCCTAAACACCCATAAAATATGACCCCAGACAAAGTCTAGGAATCTCAGACTCACAAAAATACAGAAAACACATCTCTTGCAGAAGGCAGCTCAGCAGCAGGGGCTCATCACGGCAGGCCAGGAGCCAAGGCTGACCCAGCCTGAAGCCAAGACCGCGGCCAGGCCCAGGGTGGTGGGAAGGAGCCGAGTTGAGCCACGTGGCACCATGCAGCAGCCAGTCTGCAGGAGAGAAAATCTACAGCCTCCAGCACCTCCACATCTACCAAGGTGTGAAAAACAGGGATTGGAGATGGGTAGCTCATCAGGAGGGGCTCATCCAGCAGGCCAGCCCAGCCGGAAAACCGAAACGCGGCCAGGCCCCAGGGTGGCCAAGAGGAGCCGAACCTACCAAGCCGCAGCTTGAGTCTACTTCAGAGAAGATCTAAAGCACCTGAGGGGATCTTCAAATCCAGCAAACCAGGATCAGAGAGGTCAGTGAAAGTGAAACTTTGAAACTAAATTTGGGGGAGGAAAAGCAGTTCAGCCAATCTGCCCCCAGGGCAAGGAAGCAGTGGGGGAAGGGCAGGATCTGCTGTAACCTGGCAGTGGCCTCCACTAAACTGCTTCAGAGCCCCTGGCCTGCGGACTCCACGGGGGGCAGAATTGATTGATCAGGGCCAAGTGCTCGTGCATTGAGCGGCCTGGATCCAG
>CM053595.1:204120011-204124494 GCA_028646575.1 Pseudocheirus occidentalis | reverse complement strand
GCAGGGGAAGGACAGGGAGAAAATCTGTAATTCAAAAATGTCATGAAAATGAATGATGTAAACAAGAAAACAAAAAAATTTTTTTTAATTTTTTAAATTTTTTTTTAAAATTTAAAAAATTTTTTAAAAAGAAAAAGAAAAATAGGAGCAAATGATTTCATGAAGACACCAAGAAACAGATCCAAATGAAAATACTGAAAAATTAGAACAATCAATTTAGAGCATTTATTAAGCATTTTCTATGTTTGAATCTCTGTTCTAAGTGTTGGGGATACAAAGTCAAAAGTGAAAAGTTTCTGCCTTTGAGCCAACTATGTATGTTATGTAGAACTATGAATATAAAACAAATATAGACAAAGTGACCAATCTAGGAAAGGAGGCCCTAGTACTAGGGGTGACCAAGAAAGAATTGATGAAGGAGGTTACCAATTGAGCAGAATTTAAATAAGGAAATGAGGGATTACAAGCAGATGTATTATGAGGCTCAACTGAGATCAAAGATATAACAAAGCACTTCAAAAACAAAATACTAAATAAATTCCACTTATTATAGTTATCAATATTATTATTATTATTATTATTATTATTATTATTATTATTACCCTGCAGACACCAAGCCTCCAGTCTGGTGATAATTTCATTGAATGAGTCTTCAACATTCCTGCTGAGCTCAAACAGTATTTAAAGAGCAATAGAAGGGAGTACTAGAAAATGTTTAATAATCAGGTTTTACAGGAAAAAAATATATCTATTGATCAACATACACATATTCAAGTTTAATCCACATAATTTACATTTTAAGTTTAGACAATCAACAAAAGAATACATCAACCCTTAATTTGCAGTAATTGTGGTTTTCTGAGGTGTAAATGCTCACACAAATGTAATAATTGTTAGCAAACCTTTAAGAACTGGCTGCATTCCACCCCTGATCACAAGAGTTTGAGGTGAGGAGGAAGTGCTTTCCAGGAACTTTTAACAATGCCACTGGAGTTTGTGGTGAGATGATACGCTTATCACCCCAACAACTGGTCATGGTGATATTTGTGCTTTTGGAAAAATCACCTTGGTAACTAAGTGGATGATTAATTGACACAGGGAGAGATAAAGCAGGGAAAACAAAAAAGAAGCCATGCCAATAGTCCAGGTAATAGGCGATGAGTGCCTGAATGAGGGCATGTAAGTAAAGAAATAAGAACAGATGAAAGAAGTGCTGTGGAAAGAGAGACAGCAAGATTTAGTAACTGATTAGCTGTGTATGATGAGAGAGAGTGAGGCATCGAGGATCATAGCAGGGTTGTGAACCTGTGTCTAGAAGGATGGACTGGTAACTGGGAAGTCGGAAAGAGGTAAGGTGTCAAGAGACAGGTAAATGAGCTCTGAATTTTGGTCCAAATGTCTAATAGTGGGTGACATGACATTAAAGTTCAAGAAAGATACTAGGAATAGATATATAGATCTGAGAGTCATCTGCATCAAGATGATAATTGAACCCATGAGAGCTGATGTAGTCAGCAAAAGAAAGTATAGAGCAAAAAAACAAGAGGGTCAAGAATAGAATGTTGAAGATGGCATAAAATATGTTATGAAAAAAATTATGAAAAAAAATTTTCCTCACCTAGAAAGAGGTCAATGGGATGTGACTTAAGAATCAGATTATATGAAAACAGTAACAAATTTAAAAATCTGGGTACCTGGGGCAGCTAGATGGCCCAGTGAATAGAGCACCAGCCCTGGTGTCAGGAGGACCTGAGTTCAAATCCCACCTCAGACACTTAACACTTACTAGCCGTGTGACCAAATCATTTAACCCCAATTGCCCTGCCTTCTCATTCCAAAAAGAAAAAAAGGAAACTAAAAAAATCTGGGTACCACAGTCCAATAAATTATAAAAATAAAACCTCCCAAATGTATTTGAACTACAGGCAAAAAAATTTTAAGAGGAACTCATCAGTCATCTATGTAAAAATAAGTAAAATGCTGAGGAATATTATAGTCAAAACTTAGACCTTCCAAGTCAAAGTAAAAAAATACTGTAAGCAGCCAGAAAAATAAGAGTTCAAGAAGAAAGGAATCACAGTCAGAATCATACAAGACTATACTGCAACAACTATTCACTAGAGGAAATCATATATGATACTTAAAATTGCAAAAGAAAAAAATTTACAATCAAGGATAAATGTATCTGCAAAAAACTGATTATAATCCCACGGGTAGTGGGATATAGATTTTTAGCAGAATAAAAAAACTTTCTAGCATTCCTGTTTTTTTAAGACTAGAAGTGGGTTAAATCAACATAGGAAACAAGAAGAACCTCCAAAGATGAGAATATTTGAACTTAAAAGGATTAAGTGACTTTGTCCACAATGACAAAAGTAATATATGGCAGATGCTGATTCAAATCAAGAACCTGCTGACCAGGAATCTCCTCTACAAACTCTATAATAAGCAAACATCTAGCATCTCTCTTAATACATCCATTGATAAGGTCTTCACTATCTTCTGAGGCAGCCCACTCCATTTCTAATTGTTAGGAAGCATTTCTATTTAAATCTCCCTCCTATAATTTCTACCACTTTTCTTAGCTCTTTCTTCTAGGACCAAGCAGAACAAAGAAATAAATGATGTTGGTTCCAAACATGTACATTGTTTAATATAACTGTTGTTGGAGCTGTTTTTGTTATGAAAGGAACTTTGAAGACTCCTATTTGTACCCTTACCTTAAGTGAAGTCACAGAATGATAGCTTCCTGATAAAATTAGGGGGGTCCTGGGAACCTAGGGCCATGAGCTGGAAAGAACCATTGAGATTTTCTATGCTAACATCTTTATTTTATTTATGAGGAAACTGAGGTCCAGAGATATTAGAGTTGGACTTGATGGCCTCTGAGAACACTTCTATTCCTGACATTCTATGATTTCTCTTTCATTTAAAAACCTTCACAATTAGGCTACAACCTATTCTTCCAGGTTGATTTCACATTACTCTCACTTATAGACTATATGGTTTTTAAAAAAAACAACAACATTTTTCCAATTACTTGTAAAGACAATTTTTAACATTTATTCTTTTTTCTTTTGGCTTTTTAGAGGGGAAGGTAGGGCAATTGTGATTAAGTGAATTGCCCAAGGTCACAAGGCTAGTAAGTGTTAAATGCCTGAGGCCGAATTTGAACTCAGGTCCTCCTGACTCCAGGGCTGGTGCACTATTCACTGGGCCACCTAGCCACCCATAACATTTATTCTTAATAAAATTTTGAGCTCCAAATTTTCTCCCTCCTTCCCTCCGCCCTCCCCAAGAGAACAATCAATTTTACATAGGTTATTTATCAGAAACTCTTGTCTATGTTCTGTTCCTTATACACATTTCACTTCACACCCCCACGTTTTTGCACAAGCTGTTTTCCATGCCTAAAATGCTCTCCCCTTCTCACTTCTACCTCTTGGAATCTTTAGATCCCTTCAAGGCTCCCTGAGCATCCTACTACCTATATGAGGCTCTACCTGATCTCCCCAATGATTATTTCATTCTCTTCTTTTCCAGAGATTACTTTGTGGTGGTCCCAACTTGTGATTTCATGGATGTAGCAACCTCTTAGAGAAGAAACTCTATCAATGCATTATCAATTCAGAGTAACTGGTCAGCAATTATAGTCAATAAAGAGTTGACTAGAACAGAAAGAGACTTACATAGCCAACTTGTGTCATAGGTAGTCTTTTAACCTTGTTCTTGGTGACTTCCACATTCTGCCTACTACTACATGCAGCCTATCATTTATATAGCATGTATTTTATATTTACTTCTCTGTGCAGAGGTTGCACGAATTTTAGATCTTTGAAGGCATGGACTCTTTGATTTGTCTTTTGCCTAGCACAGTGTTTGGCACATGGTAGATACTTAAATGGCTGCTGAAATAAATTAAGTTAAAAATGCAAAATCAACAGTTCTTTTCCCTTACCAAGAATATAGACCAATCAAAGATAAAAACAATGACTGGAATAGATGCAAAGGAGAAAGGAGTCAGAAGTCTGCATAGAGTCCTCATATAGTATATTTTTTTTCTTTAAATTACATTTACTTATAGTCTAAAAGACAAGCCTTAAAGAAAAAAGGAAAGAGAAGGAATGATTTGATAGAGAAAAGGATTGTGGAAGAGATAGAAACAGGAGTAGACACATTATTATTTGGGTATCTTTGTGCCAACCTTGTTCCAGCTACAGCTAAAACACTTTTAGGAAAAAAACTGGCAAACACTTACGATATGAAAGATTGCCAAATCAGAGAGCCATACTCAGAAGTTGTAAAGGCAAATACTTAAAGCAGCCAGGAAGTAAGGATCAAAAGGAGCTCCTCATCAGAGGGCTAAGGGAACATAAATACTAGAATGAGGAACAAATCCAGTTCATACAGCTGCCTTTTTTGATTGATCTTAATCCCACCTGCCTGCTTTTTCACCATCCCACTCCATCACCACCTTCTCTAA
>CM053595.1:204095011-204115011 GCA_028646575.1 Pseudocheirus occidentalis | reverse complement strand
CTGTGATATCTAATTATGTACTTATAAAAGTAACTATAAAAACACACATCTGCATAGGAAAGCTGAAATCCCACCTTTTGCAAGAGATCTTTCCCAGTCGCAGGTCCAGCCTCTACCCCTATTCTTTAGCATCTTTCCTTTGAGATCACCATCCATGTACACTGTACATGTCTTATATCTATCTTGTTTCCAGAATGCCATCTTCACCATTACAATGTGTTCTCCTTGAGGGCAGGCACCTAGCTTTCACCTTTCTTTGTATTCTTCCATTTTTGCACAATGCCTAATATACAATAAGCACTTAATAAATGCTTACTGACTGACTGAAATAAAGATAGATACGCTTGTATTAGGTAGCAGACATAAGTATACAAATATATGTTGGAAAACTTTTGCTTCCTAGTTAAATGTTTAAATATATAACCATATGCAAATATATACATATATGTAAATGTCAATTAATAAGTATTTATTAAGCATCTTCTTTGTACTAGGCACAAAGACAAAAATAAAACAGTGTCTCCCTCAAGGAGATTCACTCCTTTAGAGGAATAAATACATTCACAGAAATAAATAAGAAATCTATGCAAGGCAAATGCAAAGTAATTTAGAGAGGAGTGGAATAAAGAGAACATTCTTTTCCATTTGTTGCAACTCCTTAACATCATAAGAGGTCTCAATATGCCAGATCTCCAGGCATCTGCAAGGCCATATAAAGCAGCAACCTTCACACATGAGCTGGGTTTTACAAAAGTATGAGGTTAACTGCAAGCCAGAACATCTCTTTTCACTTCATTTACCTCCAGTTATCCTTCCAAGAAACAGATCAAGAAGCAAAGGGAAAATATGGCACCTCCTCTTTTTACCAGTTAAAAAACTTGAGAGTTCCAAGCGGAGACTGAGAAGCAAGAAATTGTGGCTAGCACGCCCAAAGTCATGTGTACTGATTTCTCCATGAATGCCCATACTTTGTTTGAGTACGAAATTATATCAGCCTATAAATGGGATACTCCCTACAGAGAATGAAACAGCACGGTGGGAAGGCAGGAGGGATGTTAGGTAGTTAGTGGGGAGAAGCTACAGTCCCATTATGTCTCAATTAAGAATCAGTAAGGGTGAGGAGAAAGTACAGCAGAGAGCAAAAAATACTCAGAAGGAAGCAAAGAAAATCACAGTACCTTTGAAAATGATGTGTAGTATTTATTACATAGTTTTCAAAATGTGCAAATGAAAATTCATGGTTTTATATTGAATCCTCTTTTTATCTTGTGTTGTGTACATGGAAATGTTCCTTTTTTGTCTTTATATTTAAGTTCAAAATGAATTTAAAATTTCTTAATTGTAAAAAGAACTATTCAACAATTCAACTGGGCCGTGTACTATAAATGTGCTGTTTAATTAAAGTAAGTAAAGCATTCCTCACTGAAATATATAATTTGGCAGTGGGAAGATTAGATGATCCCCACTCATCTTGGACCTGATTGCAAAGCATAACCTCACTTGCTGCCCCAGCCTTGAGTGGCCAGCATTCCTGGACCAGTTGCCTGAAGATGACACGTGCCCAGAACTACAGAAGAAGCAAGGGACTGGGTGAAGGAGAATACCTGACCTTTTTCAATTCAAATGGTGTAGGCCTGACAACAGGAAGGATACCTGTCTAATCACTGCAAGGGAAAATTCCTTTTGGAGCCTTAGAGAAGTTTTGCAAGTCTCAAGGACTTCTCAGTCCCCAAAAGAGCTAGGGACTGGGGAGAATGACTCACAATCTCAAGTTCATTTTCTTTTTTGGGGAAGTCAGAATCTAGGATATTATGTGAGTATGGAGGACTATATAGGTCCCTGGAGGAAGGTGAGATTCACCAGAGGGGAAGAAAGAATCCAACCAACTTACTTACAAAGTACCATAATTCCTTTATATTGCTCTGCATTTTTGTGCAGAATGTCATATTTGTCGGTCAGTGAATAAGCATTTATTAAGTACCTACTATATGCCAGGCACTGTGCTAAGCACTAAGGATACAAAGAGAGACAAAAGACAGTCTGTGACTTCATGAAGCTCACAGTCTAATGGAAGAAACGACCTGAACTATACTGCTAGGTGGATGCAGGCACAGGAGATTAGCATCCTTTCTCACATATATGTGGAAACCTAGACATGATATCTATTTTGAGACTACCATTGGGTAATTTTCAGTAGGAAAAAATGAACCAAAAAGGAGGCAATGTTCCAGATAAACCAGAGCTGGTTCTGAGCCATGGGTTACATATACACTCATTTTGGTATAACCAGGATCAAGCACATGCACAGAAACTTCCTCGGCCACCATCATCTTCCTTTCCCATATGGAGAAGCTGGGAGTCAGCTCTTGGGACAGTTGTGTTGATGTGAAAGTGAAGTGACTTGGAGAGCCTGGAACATGCATGGACATTCTGTATGTGATACCAGTCATCGAAGAGAAGGCCTTTTAATTAGTTCTGAAGGCATTCAAAAAGGCCTTTCAGAGTCAGACACTTTCCATGTTGGCCTCATTTGGTAACCCCTTCCCTCATGGGGACTTGGATGGACCCCAGGGAGAGTTCCTGTTGTATGGGGAAAAGCTTGAGCACCCTCTCTCTTCTGAAGCCATGTAACCTGAGAAATAGGTCTCAGTTCTTGGCCTGTTTATTCCCATTTTCTGTTCTAAATTAAGAGAGTGGAGTTCCTAGACTTGGTAGTTTCTGAAAGCCAAGTGAACAAGCCACAGGAATCCGGAATCCATGAATCCAGGAAGGATTTAGTAACCAATGCAACACTGATGTCCTGAAAAGATAAGAGCAACCTTTGGGACTAATTGGGATCCCGGCTCAGTGGCAGCTCAGATAAGGATTCATTTGATGGAAATAATGTCTTTAGATGTGACCTTGATGAGACTGATAATATGTAAGAACTGATCTAAGTTTTAAGCCAACTTCTCCAGAGACCAAGGTAGTACATGGGAAAATATGTTCCTAAGGTATTTAAGCGAGGGGTGTTTGCACATTTATTCTTGGTCTCTGTGGAGTAAATATCTTTTTGTAAAAGCTACTTAGTGATTACAGTTATCCCTTCCACATCACAACTTTCCCCATCGAAGTTTCAATATGTCACAGGTGAGCATAAGAAATTAGATGGG
Organism: Pseudocheirus occidentalis; assembly: GCA_028646575.1. NCBI lineage: Eukaryota > Metazoa > Chordata > Mammalia > Diprotodontia > Pseudocheiridae > Pseudocheirus > Pseudocheirus occidentalis. Next base: position 204,111,859 of record CM053595.1, on the reverse strand, counting down.
AATTTGAGGGGAGTTTTGTGGAAGCAGCAGATGACAGAGAAAGGCCAGCAAATGACACAGAAAAAGTTTAGAAACTCAGAAATGGCATAAAATACGTATATAGTATTATGTTTTGTTTTATATTTTAATACCATAAGTATACATAGTTTTCGTTTAAAGTTAAAATAAGTAAAAAGTTAGTCTACAAAAAGAACAGGAAAGCCAGTGGGGAAACACATGGATTTTCCAGAAATCAGGGGCACCATACTCCCTAACCCCCAAGATGTGGATGACTATATGGAACTGGGATGCTAGTCACAGGTCTGATCATGTCACCCCACTACTTAAGCTCCAGTGGCTTTCTATTGCCTCCAGGAACAAATACAAAATGTTGTTTTACATTCAAAACCTTTCAACACCTAGCCACCTTCTACCTTTCCAGTCTTCTTGCACCTTACTCCCCCAACAGACACTCTTTGATCCAATGACACTGGTCTCCTGGCTATTCTACCAACAAGACACTCCATCTTTCTACTCTGACCATTTTCTCTGGCTGTCCCCCATGTCTGGAATGCTCTCTCTCCTGCTCTCTGACTACTGACCTTGCTGGCTTTCTTTAATTCCTGACAAAATTCCATTTCTAGGTGAAGTCTTCCCCAACTCCTATTAATCCCAGTGCCTTCCTTTCATTAATTATCTCCTATTTATCCCACATGCAGCTGTCTTTTTATGTATTTGTATGTTGTCTGCTCCATTAGATTGCAAGCTCCTTGAGGGCAGGGTTTGTCTTTTGCCTTTTTATTTGTGTCTCCAGAACTTAGCACAGATCCTGGTACATAAAAGACACTTAATAAATGTTCATAACTGATTGATTGATTGAACACAACCAGTGTGGATTTAAGCCCCTGAGAATAGAGAAACCCCACAAATACCATCAGGGTACCTTAGCACCTAGAGGGGCAGATGTAGCAGCCTGGCTATGAGAAAAAAGACTAGTGTGTATATGGCACATAGGAAAATTCTCTTCTTTGCTTTAAAAAGACTTCAGTTTAAAAAAAAAGTTATCAAAGTATACAAGAAAACAACAATGATGTTGATCTAAAACAAAGAGCCATAAAGCATAAAAACAATTCCCAAATGTCAAGTAATAAGAATGCTCTGAATCATACTTTCCTGTAGGTGGACTTCAATGGTCTTAGATTAAGTACTTTATTTCTGCTATCCTTATTAATTATGTCACTTTATTACTAGTATCAGTACTATGAATAAATAATACAATGCTTACCATCACATGGGCACACATATGCCAAGATAAAGTAACAGCATAAAAAAAGGAAATTCTTCTTAGAGCAAGGCTGACAAACTTCTGAACCACAGATCAGATCCAATCCACATCTGAGTTTCATCCAGCACAGAAATAAGTGCCAAGAGATAATATACCTTTAGTTGCAAAAATATACTATGCCTTTAAAAATCTTGAGTGTCAATGCCCTATAAGAAAAAAAGACAAAAAAAGAAGAAAAATATACTTTATACAATTCTCCACGCCATGCTGCCTGCTACTTGGGACTTTTCATAATGACTCTTAATTTCCCTCCCTGAAGACCCTAAGACTCTAATTTGTGACCATTCACCCTAGGTTGCCTGCTACTGATAGAGGTGTTAGGAACCCTGAAATGCAAGGGCATGGGGGGGGAGGTCTGCCTTGAAAGAATTTGACCACTCCAACCTTCTTTCAGTCCAAGTGACAAGTTTATTAAGACACCATTTGGTGGGCAAGATTCCTAGTGAGTCTGTGGTATTTGTGATACCAATACAAGTGACCCAGATTCTTAAGGAATCTGCACAATTTAATGGGGGTAAAATGAATATTTTATATATAAAGACTGTGGGAAGATCTGAATGGGATTAAGGAGGGGCAAGTAGCCTGGGGTGGGCCTGGTGAAGACAATGAGGGCTACAATGAGAGGGCAGTTTAAATGACAATTACTGGGATGGGCTGGATGCCTCTGGGAAACAGCAGGGACTTGGTTGCTGAAATCTGTGGCAAAATTCAAGGACTGAGGGTCTTCCTTCCTCTTTTAGGGATTCAGGTTCTACCCCCATCATTACCAGGTCCACCCAACCTGACTCTTTGGCTATGGCCATGCCATTCAGTCTTGGACATTTCTTACATCCCTTTCCAGCTCTGGCTCTGAAAACAGTAATCAAATCACCACTACCATTTCTGGAAAGGTCCTGTCAATCAACTGCCTTATGACTTCAATCACCATTCCTCAGATTTCCTGGTCCAAACACTCTTTTCTAGCCACCACTCTCCAGCAGATGTTGTTTTCCCCTATCAGAATATAAGTTCCTTAAGGGCAGGAACTACCTTGCTCTTTATATCAGAACCTCCAGGGGTTAGTACAGTTTCTGACACACAGTAAGCACTTAATAAATGTTTTTCATTCATTCTCTATGGTTAAGTCTTGCTGCTTTCCAAAATCAGTATATGAACTTATGTAATTTTACAGTTCTATTGTTTTGCAAAATAATTACCGTATTATTTAACTCATATTATATATTATTCTAGTCTATAATCACATTCTCATTGCCTTTCTTTCATCCTGACTAGCGTCCCCTGGTAAGAACCATAGGATTTACACTTGGTCCATGAACGTTTTGTTTCTTCATGACTAATTCATGCTGGTAAATAAGCTGTCAGTCATTATTGTAAGTGCTGGGTTCCTTCCCTATTGTTCTTCCAAAGGCCATAGGTAGCCTCCTACTGCATCCCTCTTACTATTTCATTATTATAATAAGTTTATTTTGTAGGGTAATTCTGTCTAGTAGAAAGAGCATGGCTCCCCTCCCTCCACCAACCAAGCAGGAAGGCAAGCGGGCTGGGAGGGAGACAGGTGGGGAGTGAGGGGCAGGGCTTGTATGTGGACCCAGAAGACTGACTACCTGCCTGACTGCACCCCCCCAACCACCTCACCTGTCTGCCATGAGCCGGAGGGGGCCGCTGCCATGGTAACCAGAAGGTACGGCCCAGTCGGACCCTCTCGGGCCTGGCAGACTTCCCACAATGGCCGGACCAGCCATGCTCACTCCTCTGCAGCTCCAGTGATGCTCCACAAAGCTGCCCGCACCCCTCGACCCCTCCCTGCCAACTCGCCACGCCAGAGTCTCAGAATTTGGGAGTTGGAGGGGACTTCGGTGGCTATCTAGACCAACCCATCACAAAAAAAGAATATGGATGATTGAAAATTGATTCTGTCTCATTAACACTGAGGAACTTGAATAAATTTCTTATCCTGCTTTTCTTACAAATACTTCAAAAAAAAAAAAAAAAGAACATGGTATTAGAACTGGCCCCAGAACCAGGGAGACCTGGGTTGATTAACCTCTGGCAGTTCTCTAGGACAGTAAGTTTCATCAGTATTGAACTACATTGGAAAGGGAAGATTCCTCCAGAGAGTCTGAAATTACAGGTTTAGTCCCTATTCCCTAATTTTGTGTAATTTCTTAGTATATGCCTTTGTACTTTTTTTCCCCTTTAAAAATAACTTACACTAGGGATATGGTCTTTCTTTAAACCAACTGGCTAATTTTAAAAAACCACAACACAAAAACTTATGTTGTTTTCAATCTTTCCCTTTGAGTCAGTAGCCCCAAAAGGGAAAAAAAAAAGACTTCTTTAACATTGTTTCAGAGATTGTGCCCTACCTAGTTTGTGATGACAGTGGCATTAGGCACAAGCTGAAAAAAGCTAGTGTGACAGCATGCATCTAGTAGGTACAGGATACATGTTTGCTGAATAAATGAAAGAATGAACAAAGAGAAACAACCTAAGGTAAGTTAGGAGGCCCTGCAAAAAAAGCCCCTGGGATGGTTTATTCTTCAAGTAGATTTCCCCTATTAGGACAGAAGCTCCTTCAGAGGCTATGTCTCATCTATTTCTTTATTTCCAGTGCCTTGCACAAATCAGACAGTTACTAAATATTTATTGAATTAAATGAATGATGCAAAAGTTATGAAATTCTGGCGACATTCAGACACCTTACTTCACCGCACAAACAGTTTTTGTTGTAACTTTTAACTTATACTCAGGTCCTAAACGCTCAAAAAGCATTTGATTCAGCTATGCAAAAATACCCCCTAAAAGGTTCAGCTCCAACAAGTGGTCTCTTGCGCCCATGTCAAAATCATACATGGTTCTCTGAATGGTATGATAATATCCTCTGGGGCTGATAAGCCCCTGATTACTAATAACAACCAAGGCATCGACAGAGACATACACTCATCAAAGGTGTTTGCCGCTGTTATGAAGGATATCTGGGGCAGAATCTGTTAAAGAGGAAGTTCCTAAAGAAGGTAGGATCCTCTAAATGCTCCCTCTTGTGCAATGTTGTGTTTATTTCATCATGCCCCAGAATATTTCAGGGCCTCCCAAATGAGAAACATAACCGTTCCAAGGAGTTTGGCCTCTCCAGCCTCACAAGCAAAACCAAATGGATAAATAATATGTACTGTCCACACGATAGCATTTGATTGGATGGACAACGCACCAGAGGGTGGTCTGTCAATATATACCTCCCGGACAAATGCCTCTGGAGGACAATTACTGGTCCCAGAACCGAAGAGAACAGCATTTGGGGAACTGTGCAAATATTTTACTGACCCCAGGTTACTCTCTGAAACAAAGGCCCATTGTTAACATCAACACTTTTCTGGTGATTTCTATAATTACGAATAATAAAATAGAATCATTTTTGAAGAATTGAAATTGCAAGTCTCTCAAAAGGTAATGGAGAATTACATGGTAAATGTCACTAGGCTGTTAGTACATTACCAATTTAGAAACCTTTGCAGAAAAGATGTCATAAAAATATCATCAGAAATAACATTGACTAGAAAAGGATATGGGCTTATCATGTAGTGATAGCGAAGAGAGAGACCACATGCTTCAATGGTATCTCCACAGTGTCAAGATTTCTGAAAGGACTCAGCTCATTGGGTGAATGATCCTTCGTAAGTGACTTAGAGGAGGGCATGGAAGAAAGTTGTACAGGATCAGGTAATAACAGTAGATGAGTTGCAATATGCACCATTGGAAGGAAGGTTCACACTGATGAGATCTTCATCCACATTTACCAGATTTAGAAATAAATCTCTTCAAAAAAATTAAATGCATAGCCCTATCTATAAGTAGATGTCAGACGCTTAGACTTAATAATGACCAAAATAATGTGACATTCTTCTTTATATTCCACCTAGTAGAATAATAAAGCTTTCCGTTTTCATTCAGAAGCAGTCTATTTGGGGGGTGGCTAGACAGCTCAGTGAACAGAGCACCGACCCTAGAGTCCGGAGGACCTGAGTTCAAATGCCAGCCTCAGACACTTAACACACACATATTCAAAACCTAGCTGTGTGACCTTGGGCAAGTCACTTAACCCAACTGCACTACGTTCCCCCCTCTAAAAAAAAAAAAGAAATAATCTATTTTTAGGGGAGGGAGGAAGAAGGAGGGAAAGAGAGGAGGGGGAAAGGGAAAGAGAGAGAGAGAGAAAGAAAGAAAGAGAGAGAGAGAGAGAGAGAAACAGAGGAAGAAAAGGAAGAACAACAACAACTTGGAATCAGGAGAGATTTAGGGTTGAACCTCACCTTTGACATTTACACTGTGGTCTTAGGCAAGTTAGGTAACTTCTGCTCATCAGTAAAGTGGGGCTAAAAATGCCAATGCCACTACCTTCATAGGGTTATAATGAGAATCCAATGAGCTAATGAATCTAAAATCTTTTGCAAGCCTTAAAGTGTTGAACAAGTATCAGCTATCATTACTTTTATTGCCTTCAGGACGGAAACGTCCCTGCCCAGGGTTCATGCCTTTCAGATGAGTTGAAAGCAGATCAAATTCTTTTTCTCAACAACAAGCTTTATTTATGACACTTTCTGGCCATACAGAAATCTTGCCTCATCTAGGGACAGCCTTAAATTATCATTCTTCATCTGGATTCTAACTCTTGAGAAAAGATAGTCTGCTTTATGAGGTATCAGGGAACAAAATATCAGTTTATCACTTTGATAAGGAGTAAGGCAAACTAAACCAAGGACCATTTCTAGATGGAGAATGATAGTTTAATCTCTATGTCTTTAGAGAAGGTTAGATGGAAAGACTGGTGGATATAGCAAAACTTCTAATATTCTTGGTGTCCCTGCATTAAAACTACAAAGGGCCAGTGTCATGTCTGATAGTGAGAACCCAACTGTACCTCTTTCATAAATTCTGAATTCTGATTAGGTTTTTCACAATTCCAATGACAACAAAAAATACAAGAAATCTCACTCAACCTACTGACAGGAAATAGGGCAGAGTGAGGGAACTGAAAAGAACCTCTCCTCCCATCCCTTTCTGGGAGGGAAATGAGACACCATTTTGGAATCCTGGCTGCTCTGAGCTAATCCTTTTCTGAACCTTAAGAATGTCAAAGAGGGGTTTGGTGTACAGCTTACGGTTTGGTCCAAAGTCTCCAAGAAGAAACTAATGGGACTGTCATTTCACCCAAATAATCAGGCATACAGGCAGATCTCCATCACAGTATTTCTTGTAAATTTGCATTCTCCCAACCAGACTTAACAGTTGACCAGAGCACAATTAATAGGGAGGTCCTACTGAATGTGCAAATGGAACACTGGGAGTGAAGAGAAATAAAAGTTAATGTGTAGAAAGGCTGTTGCCAGCAGAGAGGGAGGAGTGCATAGGCCTAGATCTTTGTCATAGTAACAAGACAGTGTAATATAATCACCAAAGAGCCCCAAGGGAACAAGCTGTGTCAGAGCTCTTTGCTTGGATGCACATTTAAAATTCCCTGCAATTGTCCCAGAGAGTTTGTACATTTTTATTTCTATGTGCTTCAATACAAAACACTTGTTATGATTCAAAGCTCTGTGAATAACATCTGCTGATAAACAGCTTTTCTCCTGAACATGTGTGCAAATCCCGCACTATGGACTGATGAAGCATCTCATCTGGTCACAGCACAAACATATGGCAAGACTCTTCAGCAATTCAGGAGCCTGTTCTCAAAGGCCTAGCTAATTTTGGAACATAAACTACCATGTAGAATGCCAGACCAATTTTCCTCTAACGTTGTGTTGATTGAATGGTATTTGGTTGTTGAAGTGAACAATATTATCCATGAAGAGAAAACCCAACACCATGGTGAAAGGGATGTTTTGCAGGATTGAACAGATGGTGGCCACTGGGTCCAGTTGGATTATACAAAGAAATACTTTCAAGTTTCTATTAAGAAATGGCCAGATTTTCTTTGCTTACTTAGAAGGTCATCCTTTGTTACAATGAATAAAAATGAGTAGGAAAAACATAGTTATGTAAAACTGATCATAAAATGTACTAAATGTAGTTTTGTAAAACTGTCCACCAAGTTTTACAGTATATACAATGTCCTTTACCCATGGTCTCCTACATATGCAAAAAAGGAAAGTGCTCATTTTTTTCTTTATGGCAAAACTTGGGCCTTAGTCTTTGTTGTTTTTAAAAATTCTTTCTATTTATATTTTAATCATTATGATTGTCATTTTCCCGGTTTTACTTATTTCACTTTGCATCAGTTCATATAACAACTACACCAATAAATATTTATTAAGCACCTACAAAAAAAAAATGGCCAGATTTAATTGCAAAACCAGTTTGAGGCAGCTAAGTAGTACAGTGGATAAAGGGCTGTACTTAGTGTCAGAAAGCCTTGAGGACAAATTCTGCCTCAGATATTTGCTAGTCGTGTGACCCTAGATAAGTCATAACCTCTCTCAGCCTCAGTTTCCTCATCTGTAAGATGGAGATAACAATAACACATACTTACAGGGCTGGTGTAGAGATCAAATGCTATCTATTTAAAGCACTTTGCAAACCTTAGAGAGCTACATCAGTGCTAGATATTATTATTATTTTCTGGAAATCACAAAGGCGTTGACAATCTCTGTTTTCCTAGCTTGCTATAGTTCAGACTAGCCATGTGCATGGTCTAACCAAACTAGAGAGGTCCCTGTTCTCCGAGTTGCACATGCTATCTTTCAATTCCCAATTCCTACAAGCCATCTCCCACGCCTCATCTCAAGGGTTCACAATCCTTCTCTGCCTTCAAGGCTTGAGTTTCCATTCTTTCTTCTTCCAAGCATTTCTTGAACTTTTCCTAAATTTTTCGAGAACGCTGTCCCCCATTATACCCTATCTTGTAGTTAACTTTTCTGTGTATGTGTCATTACTTAAATTAGAATGTAATCTCCCTGAAAACAAAGACTATACCATTTTGCATTTTTCTGTCTCTTGGATCTAATACAGTGGGTTGCACAGAGTAGATACTTAATATTTGATGAACTGAATTGACTATAAAGTCATTAAATTGTATCTCCACAAATTCAAGTTGTCTGAGCTGGCCTCAAAAGTTATCTAAGAAAAAAACATAAAGTTTAGTAAGCAAGAAAATATCATAAGTAATAAGTGGGGAAATGTTTAATCTTCTCAAAAGTACTGTTGTCAAATACTTAAGGGACATCTATTTTTATACAAAAAGTGACTTTTTAAACTAAATCATGTATCTGTTCATTAAAAGAGGTGATATACTACCAGACCATACTTTGGTCACCTTGTTGGAAATAATGAAACTGAATTTGTTTTTTTAATTCTAAAACTCAGACTTCCCTAACCTAGACGAATTAGGAAGGAGTTGAATTTCACCTTAGATTTTGTGTTCCAAGATTGCTGTTTAGCCTTTAAATAGAATGTTCTCAATATTGTTTCCCAATCCCCCTTTATTCAAATGCCTTCCTTCTGTTACCTCCTGTATTTAGCTTGTTTCTACATAATTGCCTTCATGTTGTCTCCCCAATTAGACTGTGAGCTCCTTAAGATCAGGAACTGTCTTTGACCTTTCTTTGTATTCCCAGTACTTAATGTGGTACCTGGCACATAGTAGGCTTTGGCTAATTAGACAATATTCTTTTATTTCTATAAGTCTACCTTCTGTCAGTGCCTCTAGTCTTTATTTTTTATTTATTTTATTTTATGTATTTATTTATTTTATTTATTACAGATATTTTCCTATAGTTATTCATTCAAAATACTCTTCTCAAGTGATTTTGAAAAATAATGTTATTAAGGGCATCTCTTAAGAAACTTACTTTTTTGAAAGTTCTACCTTTTCTTCGAAAACCTTTAGATTTTGACAAATTGGATTTGTTAATAGTAAAAATATTCTAATATTCTTTGACATTTTTCAGTTAAAATCTCAAAGCAGAATGACAGCACTAGTAAAGAAAAATATTCCAAAACCATGTTATACTCACTGCATGAGCCCAGTGCATTTACAGTTTAACTTTAAACTACTATAATAATTATTTACCACCTAAGTTTAGTTACACCATCAGGCAAAGGGGCCTACTTGTGAAGAAGCAATATTTATTTATCTTTAAGTAAATTTTTTTTAAAAAATAATTGTAATTAAAAGAACTACTAGTTTTCTGGAATGATGACTTTCTCTAGTACAGGGTGGAAAGGGAAGGAAAGAGTTTGGAACTTTAAAATGTTGCAAAACAAATAAATTATATTAAAATTAAAAAAAAAGAAAACTATGGTTCTAGTTTAGATTTCAAATAAAATATATACCTTGTATATCACCCCACAGACTATCTTACCACTCAATAGTAAGTTATTACAATTGTTTCAAAAGTACTTAAAAAGGCAAGGGGTCAGAGGGAATTGGGCATTAAGGTTAGAGGAAGAAAAAGGGGAAGACTGTCTCTTTAACAGGGCTGGTAATGAACTGAGGCTTGTGGGTGCTCTGCCTCATTTATTTAGAAATATGTAAGCCCAAACTGGAAGATTCCCTTCTGTCACCCCTTCTCTCATTTTTTGTTTGTTTGTGGAGTCTTTTTTTCGGTTTTCTTTGTGGGTGGGGGTGGGTGGGGGTAGGAGAGGTGGGAAAATTTCTGATTTAATCCATGTGGGGAACCCACAATATAGAAATTTCATCTACCAAGGTAAATCCATAATTAATTTGTAACTAAAAGCCTTAATAGTATTACCCGAAACATTAGAAAGTTAAATGGCTTGTCCATAGTCACACGACTAATATACCTAAGAGGCAAAACTTAAATTTGGGTCTTTCTGATTCTAAGGCTAGTCCTCCCTCCACCACAAAGTCATGCTGACTCTCCCCTACCTACCCTTATGTCCATGCTTTCCCCACTACAACCTTTTCTAGGGGACATTTTGATTTTTGATGACCCATTGGTACAAAATTCCAACATTTAAACCTGTTGGAGGACTGAACCTGCAAACCTAATCCTATTAAGTGATGACAATATTATCTCACACACACACACAAACACACACACACACACACCCTTTGAACTTAGAAGGTAGATTATATGGGGGGGAGGGAAGTATTATTATCTCAGTTCAGGTGTGGCTTGTTGATTTCAAGAATTCTAAAATGAGCTTAAAATGACCTTCTAGACCTAACAGACTTGCCTGAAAAAGTCAAGTTATTAGCTACCTGTGGAAATTATGGAGTTAACATAAAAGAACATCTCTGTCTTCTGTCTTCCATTTGCTGTCATCTAAGGGTATGACTCATATTAATATTACTCTGCTATCAAATACTTTTCAATATTTGCTTTCTTAAGCTGAAAGCCCACAAATAGGCCTGATGGTGGATACAGCATATTATATTCCTTTGATCTTTATCTAGGGCAGATAATGAGCCCAATTTTCTGAGTGGATAAGTGACATTCTCTGAAGAAGTCACCATTCTGTGAAGTTGCGTTAACTCTTTCAGGTCATGGATGCAATAATCCCACTAGACAACTCCAAAGCTTGTATGTTATTCTCAAGGTGAAGGTACAAACCTATAATTTCATTGGTAACTCCAAGTAACTCCTGGTGGAAAACTGGAAATGAGTCATAAGAAAATTATTGTGACCTAAGAAAGAAAGGCAAGCATTGGTGAGTCGATCTATCCATGTTGGCATTCTCAAATACAATACAAAAGGAGGATCCAGTAGAGAAAGGGAAAGGCACCTAAAAAGTCATTGTGTTAAATGTCTCCAACTATTTCTTCAGCAGTTTTGATGGAATACAATGTAATAAGGGCACTCATTTGATACTTTCCTTTATCTAACAACTCTCTTTTCAAGAAAGGACAAAATCCTTGTCTGAGATTTGCTTTCACTATGCTCATTAAAATGTTTTTTGGTAAAGAAAGTATTTGACATCTAAGAAGCTTTATAAAGACATGTTAAATGTAAAATATTTTAATTTTTTTCTATTATAGTGGAAAGGCGCATATTAAAGGATCATTTCGTGAAAATGATTCCGTCAAAAGTTTTACCTTTCATTTACAATTTACAGTGGACACATGGGGGGGCGGTTAAAATCTGTTCTCCCCATTTCTATTTTTAAAAGCACACCTCAACAGCGATTCTTTGGAAAAAAATAAGAGGGTAGACATGGGGGTGGACATGAGTTCGTGCTCAATATAAGTCACCATGGGAATATGGAAGGCAAGAAAACTAAAGCAATCTTAAACTAGATTAAGAAAAGCATAGTATTCAAGAATAAGGAGGTGATAATTCTACTGTACTCTCCTCTAATTAGAATACATATGGTCAAACAAAATATCATATTTGGTTTTTTACGTCACATTATAGGGAAAAACTAAGAAACTGGAGAGTTCCTGACTCCAACACTGGAGTCAGGACTCAATTCAATTTTGACCTTTAAAACATACTAGCTATGTGACCATGGACAGATCATTTAACCTCCAAGTGTTTCAAGAGATTCTCTTAAGAGCATTAGTTCCAAGGAGGCAGTTAGGGGCTCTGCAGATAGATCTCTAGGCCTGGAATCAGGAAGATCCAGGTTCAAATCCCACCTTAGACTCTTAGTATCTGTTTGACTCTGGGCAACCTGTTTAACCTCTATTTGCCTTAATCCAACAGAGGAGGAAATAGAAAACCATCGCAGTATCTTTGCCAAGAAAACCCCTTGACACTATGGTCACAAAGAGTTGAACACAACTGACCAGCAACAACAGTTGCTGACTTGCATTGGCAGAGGAAGTTTCCACACCAGGAGTTCCCCACAAGCTTTCCTCCCTTACTCTCCCAACAGAGAAGAATCAAAATAGTCCAGTTCACGTCATATTCATACTGGGATGCTTAACACAGAAAAGAGAAGACTAAGAAGGAACCCGATAGCATTCAAGTATCTGAAGAGTTATCATGTGAAAGAAGGGTGAGATTTAGTCTGCTTGTTCCTACACGAGAGAACTAAAAGCCAGAGACAGAAAACACAAAGGGACAAATTCAGGTTTGACATCAAGAAAAAAAAACCCCTTTCCAGCAATTAGAGTAATTTATAAGTGGAAGGGGCTGTCTCAGGAAGCAGTGTGACTCCCCTTCCCTGGAGAGCTCCAGACCAAGGCTATCTGCCCTCTGTCTTGGATGTCTTGGATCAGATCTGACTGGGCCAAATGATGCTAGAGGGCCCCTCCCACATTGACAGTCTCTGATTCTGCAAAGATCAGTCTTACTCTCAAGAAATACATAGGGCAAAACAGCTAGATCAGGTTCACATTCCTTATAGGCACAGATTATATATGGTACAACTGATTTAAAAAGAAACCAAACATATTAACATTCACACATGTGTTACCTTCATTAATTGGCTATAGCCTAAATTTAGAGCATAGGAACATTTTTGCCAATAAGGTTGCCATTCTTTGGACCATTTTTAAAGTTCTCCCTTAGTGCCTGACTTCATATTTTGTCATTGCTGTTCAGTCGTTTTCATTCATGTCTGATTCTTCATGACCCCATTTGGGGTTTTCTTGGCAGAGATACTGGAGTGGTTTGCCATTTCTTTCCTCAGCTCATTTTACAGAAGAGGAGACTGAGGCAAACAGGGTTAATCGACTTGCCCAGTGTCACACAGCTAGGAAGTATCTGAGGTCAGATTTGAACTCAGGAAGATGAGTCTTCCTGACTTTAGGCCCCATACTCTATCCACTGTGCCACCTAGCTGCTCTTCAGATTCCATAGCATATGCTTTTAAAATCCCTGATGGAGGCAAATCTCCAACCTTTGAGAGTGAGTTTAATTTTTTTTTTAATAGCCAAAAGTCTCACAAATGAGGAGGGTGGTGAAGCTAGGAAGTGTCATTTTTGTTCAAAAGCAAGATGTAAAAAGAAAGTAAGACTCTGATGAGGCAGCTATGTGGTGCAAAGGATAGGGTGCTGGACCTGAGGTCACAAAGAGCTGAGTTCAAGTCCAGCCTTTGACGCTTATGAGCAATGTGACCTTGGGTGAGTGACTTAGCCTTTGTTTGCTTCAGTTTCTTCAACTGTAAAATGGGCGTAATAATCGCATCTACCTCTCAGGGTTGTTGTGAGAATCAAATGAGACAATATTTGTAAACTGCATAGTGTCTGGCACATAGTAGGCCCTACATACACGTTCATCTCCTTCCTTTCACCCACTATTATTAAGTGGCTCAAGAACTACCTCCTTCTGCAATTCTAAAGTAATAGTGTCAGTAACTTTGGACCTAGGGCATAACTAGGGCAGGGCAGCTGAGGTTCTGACCTAGGATGCCAAAATTCATAGGATATTGATAACACTTATACTCCTTTAGTTGAATTCTACCAACTAGTTAACAAGAATAATTACTTTTAAAAGGAAGTTATCTAATGGAATGCTTCCTTCCTCATTGTGGCCAGACTTTGGGTAAATTCCTCCCTAGGATGGCCCCATTCTATTCCCTCCCCCTGAAATCTACTCCACAGCAAACGCTTCATTATGTTCCAGGGTTTTTGTCTCCCCACCATGAGGTAGTATCTTGTAGTCTTCTCCCAGACAGAGTTTTGGCTTCTGAGGCCCAAAGTCTCTCCCCAAGGTCTTCCCCTCCACCCCACCTAAATTATTCTTAAAGTTGACTAAAAGGCCCCTTTCATTCTATTTGCCCCAGGGCATGTTTTGTGGTGTTTGCTACAGCAACCATAATTGCTAGTTAGGCTTTGATCAGGACAGGGCCACAACCTCCCCAAGTGATTACTTGGAAGAGAATAATCATTATTTGGATATGTCAGCACAGAAGATGTTTGCTTTCATAAAAGTCTCATTATTTTATGGTCAAACTTTGTAAATGTTAAGTTGTAAGGAAAGCTATAAAATAGCCCTCCATTTTGGCCTGCAATCAAATGTCATAATAAATGGACCCAGCTTTAGGAACTGACTCTTTCCAAACAACCTGCAATAAAGTTTTAGAAAAGGGGGGAAAACACAGATTCTTAATAAAATCATTTCGGATTGGTACTATAGAGTGACATCAGGCAAGTCAAATACTTATGGATTTACAAATAAGTAGCATTACAACTGATATCATCAAATTCCCATTTAACAACCAAGTTAAAATCACACTGTCCATATTCATTGTTGATAGACATAGGTAAAGGGTATTCAAAAGACTTGCCCAATCAAAATGTTGGGATGGATTTCTTTCCATGGTTTTTTTATGAGAAATTTGACTAGGATATGGTGTGGGGGGGGGGGGGAGTGTGGGTGTGGGTGGGCATATGTGTGTGTGTTTGTGCATGTGTGTAAAGGAATGATATGAAGGAAATCTGGAAAAGATTAAGTGGCATTAATTAGGGAGGTCTTGAATGGCAAGTGGAAGAATTTGAACTTTAAACAATAAGGATTATTTGAATTTTTTTTGATCAGAGAAACATTTGCAAAGATGCAAAGTTAATTCTAATGTGAAAAAAAAGTCCTAACAATTAGGGCTAACCAAAATTCAGTGAGTTACCTTGGGAAGTGACAAGTTCTCCTCTCCCCATCCCCACCCAGGATGATGACCAATACTGGAGGTCTTCAAGTAAAGGATAAACAACCATTTGTCAGCTGCATTATTGCAAAAGGAATCATTTTTTTCAGATATGGGTTGGAAAGGAGGCCACTAAAGTCCCTTCGAATTCTGAAATTCTGTGATTCTATGACATGACTTGATTCTGTGAATAAGCAAGTGATATAAAGAGTGGACTAGAAGGAAGAGAGAAGAGAGGAAGGAAAGAACTGTTTGAATGAGTATTGCTTCAGTTAGTCAACAAGCATTTATTAAAAACTTTTTGTGTGCCAGCTTTCCAGCACATATGGGCATAAAAAGAAAAGCAATACCAGTTCCTGTCTTCAAGGAGCTTACATACTAATAAGAAAAACTATTCAAATAAATAGGCACATACAAGATATATACAGAGAAGATTTAAGGCAAAGGGAATACTGAGGAGGGGAGATAGGGAAAAGGCTTCCTACGAAAAGTGGCATTGTATCTGAGCCATCTTCATGCCAGGAAAACTAAGAGGCAGAGGTGAAGAGAGACAGAGTGTTCCCGGCATGGGATTTAGGGACAGAGATGGAATGTTGTGTTCAAGGAACAGAGTCACTGAATCATAAAGTATGTGGAGGGAGCAAAAACAAAGGGGCTGGAAATGTAGGAAGGGTCAAAGTTATGAAGGAATTTAACTGCCAAACGGAGAAACTTCTATTTGATACTAGAGGTACTGGAGTTTACTGAGTTATAGGGGGAAAGAGGGGAAAAGGGTGACATGAGCAAACCTATGCTTTAAGAAATCACTTTGGCAGCTGAGCGGAGGATGGTTTGGAGTGGAGACAGAGCTGAGGCAGAGAGAACAATTAGAAAGCAATTGTAATACCGAGCACACGAACTAGGGGGGTTGATGGTTGTGTTAGTAAAGAGAAGGGGACATATATGAGAAATGTTGTGAAAGTAGAAATGACAAGATTTGGCAACGGATTTTGATATGCAGAGTGAAAATAAGTGAGGAGTCAAGCATAACACCTCGATTATGTGCTTGGGTGACTTGGGAGAAAGGCAGTGCTCTTGAGAGTAATAAGGAAATTCAGAGAAAGGAAGCATTTGGGTGGGGAAGATAATGTGCTCTCATTTGGACATGCTGATTTTGGAAAGCCTGTGAGACATTATTCACTATTTGATGTCCAAATGGCAGTTGATAATGTGCGACTGAAGCTCAGGAAAGAGACTAGGCTGGATATATAGATCTGGGAATCATGTGTCTAGAAATAATAATTAAACCCACAGGAGTTAATAAGAGCACCAAATGAGACAGTATAATACAAGAGTTCTTAATCTAGAATTTCAAAGAGTTCATGGATAGGTTTTAGGGAGCTCACTCTGCTCTAACTAAAATTTAGCATTCCCTTCATTTTTTTTTTCAAAACTATGATGCTGGGAACCAGGAGAGCATTGTACACAGTAACAGCAACAGTGTATGATGACCAGCTTTGAGAGACTTAGCTCTTCTCAGCAATACAATGATCTAAGACAGTTCTAAAAGACTCATGATGGAAAATGCTATCTATATTCAAAGAAAGAACTATGGAGTCTGAACACAGATTGAAGCAGACTATTTTCTCTTTGTTGTTGTTTTTCTTTTCTCACGGTTTTTCCCTTTTGTTCTGATTCTTCTTTCACAACAGGGCTAATGTGGAAATATGTTTACTATGATTGTGCATGCAGAGTCTATATCAGATTGCACACCTTCTTGGGGAGGGGGGAGGGAGAAAAAAATTTGGAACTCAAAATCTTATAAAAGTAGATGTTGAAAACTATCTTTACATGTATTTGGAAAAAATAAAATACTATTAAGAGGGAATTTTAAAAAATTTTTTCAAAAAAAATTACCCCAGAAACCATAATGCTGAGAAGGGTTACATAGGCTTCATCAGGCTTCCAAAGAAGTACACACACACACACACACACAC
>CM053595.1:204079152-204094511 GCA_028646575.1 Pseudocheirus occidentalis | reverse complement strand
TTCCTTCCTTCCTTCTTTCCTTCCTTCCTTCTTTCCTTCCTTCTCTTGCTAGATCCTAAGCCCTTACATAGTATGGAAAACTATATACAATTCATGCTGAGTACATAGGCTACTCTTCAGAAATATTGCATACTGGATGGAGAGGAATCAAATGTCATTGATGGTGCTGTGAAAACTAGACAGTAACAAATCCATTTTATTATTATTAATAATAATATTTATATAGTCCTTAAAAGTTTTAAAAGTACTTTGTAGACATGATCTCATTTGAAGCTTACAATAGTTGTGTGAAGTTGGTACTAAAGGTGTAACTATCACCTTTTTACAGATGAAGAAACTGGACTTTGGAGAGCAAATAATAAGCGTCAGAGATAGTTTGGGGGCACAAATTTTCGGTCAGTATAAGATTGGTACTATCAAGAGTTTTTATTCATATTTTAATGCTGTATTTAAAATGCCATAGAAAGGAAATTAGAGTATTTTTCTTCTCAATGTTGATAACAGGCAAGTAGATGGCATAATGGATAGAGTACAAGGTCTGTAGTCAGGAAAACCTGAGTTCAATTTTGGCCTCAGATACTTATTAGCTGTGTGACCCTGAGCAAGTCACTTACCTGTTTACTTCTGTTTCCTCATCTATAAAATGAACCGGAGAAGGAAATGGCAAACCACTTCAGCATCTCTGCCAAGAAAAATCCAATGAAGTCACAAAGAATCAGATAGGACAGAAATGACTAAACAACAATGTTGATAACTAATTAGGCAAAAAAGCTATGAGTAACTTTGGACTCCTTGCTCTCCCTTTCCCCTCTCCCTCTCATGCGTCTGGTGAGTTGCCAAATTTCTTTGACTTCTATAATCTCTCTCCCATCTGTTTTCTTCTTTTCCTTTGCTGCTGCCACCATCTGATTTCAGGCCTTTATTGCCTCTCAAACAGTATCCCCACCTCCATTCTCTCTCTCTTTCTTTTTTCTTTTTTTTGCTTTTTGGAGGGCAGTTGGGGTTAAGTGACTTGCCCAAGGTCACACTGCTAGTTTTTGTGTTAAGTGTCTGAGGCTGGATTTGAACTCAGGTCCTCCTGACTCCAGGGCCAGTGCTCTATTCACTGCGCCACCTAGCCGCCACCTCCATTCTCTTCTTAACCCAGGATGCTGAGCATTCTACAGTCTGGTTTCCAACTCACCCTTCCAGCTTTATGTTATATGGCTTGTCTTGATATAGCCTGTAATGGTGCACCAGCTAGATTGGACCGTGTCTGAAAGCATACTGAGCTTCCCCACTCTTGTCCTTCTCTTGTTGTTCAAGCACTTAAATTGCCTCATCACCCCAATACCATCTCATTAAGTTCCAATGCCACCTCCTTCAGGAAGCCTTTCCTGTTCCTAACCCAAGGAAGCAATATCTCCTTCCTCCCAACTAAAAGCAGGCTTTACCTTTTAACCTCCCTTAGCACTCACAACATTGCACTTGGCGTAGCATTTGTGGGTAGAGCTTATTCCCCCGAGTCCCTGAGGTCATCCACTGTGTCTTAATCATCTTTCAGTGCAAAACCAAACCTCAGAGATTTCAGACCCAAAAATGAAAATTGAAGGTGGCGGGAAGGATTAGGAGTCATATATGGGTGGGAACTGCAAAAAGACAGATTTCTATTTGATATAAGGAGGAAGCAGTGCTCCAACTTGAAGAGAACTAGGGATTCCAAACTGTGGTGGTGAAGAGGGAGACCGTGCCAAGCTTGCTGTTCAGCCCAAGCAAAGGCACAGAGATAAGAGATTGAATGTTGTATATAAGGGAACAGTAAATTGGTTAGTCTGAACAAAATATAAACTCTCTGAAGGAGAGTAAGTTGGAGTCGAATCATGAAGGGCTGGTTACAGAATTGCTTGCTTTGGTAGAGGGAATGTCCACACCAGGAGCATACCTTTTACAATGTTCTGGGCAAGTGGCTAATCAGCCTTTTAGTGAGGGGGAATCTACTTGCTTTGGAGAGACCTTATTTCTTATTCTGAGTATTTTGTCATCAAATGTTGAGAAAGCCTTGCTGGTTTTGTGCTTCTATTGAATAAAGCCATCTTTATTAAATAGCACCCCCCACCTCCTCTTCCCCAGTCTTGTTGATCTCTATTTGGCCCAGGTCTAACAATAAATTCCATTTTTTTAGGTTGGATAATTTATTCTTTTAAGTATATACACATTTTGTATTCACGAAATGCAGTTCATTCAGAGGTTTCTGCTTTAAGATAGCATTATTAGTATGTTTTCTTATTTAAAAAAAGTGATCAGTTTTCTTTGGAACCTGTATTTTATTTTTAAAAATTCATTTATTTATTTTGACAAGCAATTATTATCTCCTTTCTCCCACTGCCCCTCCTAATTAAACAATGAAAGATGAAAAATAAATCCTCATAGCAAGTATGCATCATCCAGCCAAACAAATCCCTACACTAGCCTTGCGCAAAAACGTACATCTCATTCTGCCTCTCTGACAGGAGATGGGTGGTGTGTTTTATCTTCAGGCCTCTGGACTCAGAGATTAAACCCAGTTTCTGAATGATTGCTGGCATATTTCCTGAGCCAGCCCAACCCCTTGTTTTTTGTTCAGGAGGACTTTCACATTGTATTTAATTTTTTATGGTCAGCTGTCTGCACTTCTTGAAAGTTCAAGTCATAGTTACATATAGGAACAATACAAGCAGTGTAACTTATATTTATTCCTGCTTCCTATGTTCAGGTCACTCTTTTCTGTTTTGTTTTGGAGGTAGCACAGTATAGAGGTAGGAGCCATAGAGGAAGGGGAGCTGGGTTCAAGTTCAGCTGTGTCTCCCAAGGTTATTTCTTAAAGCAAGTATTCTTATGGGGATTTTGCAGGGAGTTCTTGAACTGGGAGAAGGAATTATTTTCACTAAGCTCTAATTAGTTAGTATTTCCTTAGCATTACCTATGAACGTAGGTAATAATCATTATCTTGAGAAGAGGTCCATAGGTTTCGCCAGACTGCCAAAGTGGGCTGTGACATACAAAAATTTGTTAAGAACCCTTGACTTTGGATAACTCTGGGCAACTAAACCTCAGTTTTCTTCTTCCTAAAATAAGAATGATAATACTAGCAATATTGGGCTGTTGTGAGGAAAGTTATTCATAAATTTTTAAAGCACTCCATAATATTGCTAATTATTCTCTAAGAATAAGGATAGGGATTAAAACTGATTTCAATCATATAGAGAAGTCTCAGACAAAAGAAGCTCCTTCTATTGGTGCAGGTGACAATTTCTCTATAAATTATAGTCTCAGAGACTGGCTTAGAAGTTAAATGATTTCCCAGGGTCACACAGCCTGTATGTGTCTCAGGAAGAACTTGAATGTACATCTTCCAGGCAAACATATGGCTTTTTATCCCCTTAGCCAAACAAACAGAAGAATGCACTTAAGTCTTTACATCTGAGAATACACCAGTATCCTGGTGGATGTACAATCCCATGATAAGGGAAATGCCTCCAGGCATGCAGACCACAAGGCATGCATGCTTGCCCATCCTCTACATCCACCAAAAAATTATCAACCATATTCTAATTAGTGACTAGTTACAGACCCAACTAGTGATCCATTTCCCTGCAGATATGTGGTTGCTTGGGGCAGCTAGGTAGCTCAGTGGATAGAGCACTGACCCTGGAGTAAGGAGGACCTGAGTTCAGATATGGGGTTGCCACTCATTCCACCCAAGAAATTAATTGAAGATGACAGTCTCCTTATATTGACAATGTTAAGTCAAGGTGTAATTCTCTTCCTCAGTCATGACTCAGTTTAAAAAAAAAAAGTAAAAAAAAGACAGTTTTGAAAAGTTGATCATTTTGAGAAGAAAATAGCTTTGGTAATAATAACCTGGTAAAACTTTCCTCAGACTTGATGGTTGGGGAATCACTGCTAGGGAAACCTGGCTTGGACTCATAAAGTGAAGTGGGACATTGGAGTGATATAATTAATTACCCTAAGAATTCAGAAAATGAAACAATTTCTGACACTTCAGTACAATATCTGGATGTGGTTCAGTCATTTCAGTTGTGTCCAAATCTTTGTGACCCCATTTGTGGTTTTTTTTTTTTGGAAGAGATACTGGTGTGGTTTGCCATTTCCTTCTCCATCTCATTTTACAGATGAGGAAACTGAGGTAAACAGGGTTAAGTGACTTGCCCAGGGTCACACAGCTGGTTTTGAATTAGGGAGATGACTCTTCCTGACTCCCAGCCCTATGCTATCTGTTGTGCCACCCAGCTGTCCTTAAACACCTGGATGGATCAGCTCAAGTGTTTCTCTTTTTTTGCCTGACTAGTTCAAATAATTAATTGCTCTGTAAAATGGAGAACTGAGGAAGAAAGAGAGGTAGGGCAAGAATGATTTGTGAAATACTGAAGTTTTCACTGTTAAAAAAGATTTAATCATTTCTTTGAAAGATAGTATTAGGAAATAAGGACGTGTGATTGTTTTAGGGTGGATGTCATTTTACACACCATAAGCCTACAAGTCTATTTTCAGGATTATCTTGGCTCAGACTTTTTTTTTTTTTTTAACAAAAGGACCACATGTCAATTATAGGCACAGGTCCAGGACTTGTGTATGCTGTTGCCTTCTGATCCCACTTTCCTAGTGATTGAAGGAACTTGGCCTTGAGTCTCATATTAAGCATCTGAGTCCAGGATAACAACATTGCAGGTTTTGGAAATGGTGTTACCCAGTATTCTAGTCCCTCTGTGAATGCTAATTATAATTATGTGTAGTCTTTAGGAAAGCTTAGCTGCAAAATCCTCCCCCCCTCCCACCTCTCTCAATCCTATTTCCTTATGGAAGAGATGTAATTAAATTAACCACGGCATTATTAAATTTATCCTTTTTTTTTTTTACATTTTCACTGACTTATGACTACCTTCCAACTGACATTTTCATTTTTGAGATCAAAATCTCTGATGTCTGGAATTTCTTTTGGAAAGTTTTAGAAAATCCTTTGGGCTCTTTTTATGTTTCTGGAAGTGGGAGGAGGGAAGCATTTTCATTTTTCTGTCTATTCCATTTATTTCATCATGTCTTTACACAGTGACCACTATGTACTATTGCCATATTACTTTGCAGAATACAGAAGAGAATACAGAAACACATTGCTAAACCATAGGCCACTTCTGACCCTCACCTATCCAGGACAAGGCACCTGGGACCTGGGAAGCAAGTTAAAAAATGCACCCCCTCCAAAAAATCTTTTTAAGACCATGCACGAAAATTCATGTCTCATGAAAGAAGCCTTCAAGTCAGGATTGGATCAGATGACCATTGATATCCCTTACAACTCAATAATTAAATCCATTGGATGACAAATTCACCAAAAAAATTTTCTGGATAACAAATTGATGAATAGTCATTCAACTTGACTTGAAGATATCCAATGAGAGGGATCCACTCCCTCTCAAGGCAGACCATTCTACTTTTGTATAGCTCTAATTATGAGAAAATTTTCTTTATGTTGAGCCTGAATTTACTTCTTTGTAACATCTACCAGTTCTGCTTTCTGGGGCCAAACAGAATGATTCAAATTCCTTGTCTACATGGTACCCTTTCATTTACTTCATGGCTACTAAAGGTAGCCATCCCCTTCACCTCCAGTTTTCTTTTTTTCAGGCTAAACATCCCATTCCTTCATTTGCTCTCCATATGCCATGAAGTGCAGGCCCTTCACTATTCTAATTACCCTCCTCTGGTGGTTCTCTAGCTCATCACTATTTATTCTAAAATGGGTGCCCAGAACTAAACACAATATTACATATGTGGTCTGAACAGGATAGAATACTATAATTCTATCGCCTCCTTAATTGTGGAAGCTATTGAACTCAAAGGTAGCTCCAAATCACATTGGCTTTGATTTATAGTGACCTTTCAGTCCATTAAAATCCTCAGAATTTTCTGGGATCTTTGGGGAAGACTCCATGGGACAGGTAAGAGGTTGAGAGAGGCTAAATGATGGGTGAGATCTGGATAGACAGAGTTGGAAGAAGAGCATTACAATTGTGGGGAACAGAGCAAGCACAGAGACAGGGATAGATTTAGTGCCTGCATAGAGGATGGGGAATTAAACTGGGAAAGATCTATAAGGGATTGAGATTGATGAGCAAGTCAGTCCTTCTCTGTTCTTGTTTCGCTGTTTGCTGCCCAGCTTATCAGGTAGCCAGGCAAAAGCGTCCTTTGACAGTTTCAACAATCTGTCTAAAAAACATTAGTAATGAGTTTGGGATCAATCTCATTGAAATGCTAGATTCATGTTGGTAAGTAGTTGGAAATTAGTTTAGATGTGTACAAAGGAATAAATTTACAGAAAGCCTAAAATGTCAAATGTATATGTATATATATGTGTATGTATATATGTGTTTGTGTGTGTGTGTGTGTATAAGTGTATAAATTGTTCTGCCACTTTAGATTTGGTATACGCACAGCCCTAAGGAGAAGGTTTCTGTATTTTGTCTAATGGAATCCATTTTTTAAAAAAAGCATAGCATACATTTTAGAAGAAAGGAAAAAAAGAGGTAGCAAGAGAAACTACTTGAATTTGTTTTTTAAAAATGTAAATAGTATTTTATTTTTTCCAATTCCACATAAAGACAATTTTCAACATCCATTTAAAAAAATAGAGTTCCAAATTTTTCTCCCTCCCCAAGATGGCAAGCAGTCTGATATAGGTTATACATTGCAATCATGTCAAACATGTTTTCTCATTAGTCATGTTGTGAAAGAAGAAACAGAGCAAAAGCAAAAAAAAAATAACCCAAAGAAAGTGAAAACAGTAAGTATCAATCTATATTCAGACTCTTATCAATTCTTTCTCTGGAGGTGTATAGTATTTTTCATCATGAGTCTTTTAGAATTGTCTTGGATCATTGTATTCCTGAGAAGGAACTAAGTCATTCATGGCTGATCATCACAGAGTGTTGCCATTACTGTGAAACTGCTTGAATTTGTGAGAGTTCTTATTATTGGACATTTTTTTTAGCTTAAAGAAAACAGGACTGACATGGTTGTTCCTTTCCCAATAGCTGTTAGCTGTGGCCATTGCCCACTTGGGCCTTCAGTTAATTCTTTGGGTCGTGGTTTATTTTGAACAGATATTATAAACAACAACAACAACAACAAAAATCTTTGATTGGTATTTTATAGAGAGGGTCATAGGTTAATGGCAAAAGAACTATAGGAGAGGGAGATGCAAGGAACAAGTCAATACCTCTCTCTTCTGGTTTGATCTAATCACTTACATGGCTTATCAAATAAAACTCTGGTTTGTACTTTGAGATTTCAGTTAGTCACCTGTCTGTCTGAACAACAATTACTAAGTAATAGTCATCAAGTATTAAGATAACACTGCCTTTCTTTTTCCATCCTTAAAACTAAAGCAAAACTTTGCAGAATCCAAGGGCTCCAGCAGATAGTTTTGAGGATTAAGCTTGTAATCTCCTCACACCAGCAAAATGCCTACAGGGTACTATTATGTAATTATAAGTGCCTTGTTACCTGTTTCTGAGACCATTAAGTAACCTGGGAGGCCTGTGTTTGGATTTCTGTCACAGTTGTAAGGCAATGAGGACAATACAATACTTTTAAGTCTGCAGCCCTATAATCAGTGTCAGGATTCCACAAAGTTACACCCTTAGCTAGGAGACTCCAAGGACAGAGTAGCTATGGCAGAGATATGCTTTGATTCATAAGGCTGAAGATCTGATCATAGAATCACAGTTTTAGACTTGAAGTACCATGACACGGTGAGCTCAGAGTCACAGGACCTGAGTTGAAATGCCAGCTCTCCCATTTACAACTTGAGTGCACTTAGGCAAATGGTTTCACCTGTCTAAACTTCAGTTTTGTATTCCATAACATCGATAAAATCAGATTTTTCTATATATCAACCTATAAAATTGTACTAGACCTCTAAGGTCCCCACTAACTCTAGAGCTTGGCTCCTAGCATAA
The DNA here is from genome assembly GCA_028646575.1 of Pseudocheirus occidentalis. NCBI lineage: Eukaryota > Metazoa > Chordata > Mammalia > Diprotodontia > Pseudocheiridae > Pseudocheirus > Pseudocheirus occidentalis. Next base: position 204,086,517 of record CM053595.1, on the reverse strand, counting down.
TGGAAATTGAGTTAAACCCATGGCAAACGTATAGAATTGAGTTGTCCTGACCATTTCCAAAGAGACCTATGTTTATGGCTAACTTAGCCACTGAACCAGGAAAAACTGCCACCTTTTTAGTTCCTGAGCACAAGTGACTCAGCAGTCATCATGAGGCTGATAATTCAAGAGTTCTTGGATAGCAATAGGAGAATTTTGATGGAACTACCTCTTAGAGTACATGATCACTGACAGAAGTGATAAAGAGCCCAAGCTTTATCATAAAACCCTGGGCTTTATGAGACTGGTTCTTGAAGGAATTATTTGAACAATCCAGAGCTGAGTTGACAGTGAAAGGGTCGTTCATCAGTTCCCACAAAATGTCTCGTGTTTTGGATTTTTAAATATCAGTCTCTTTGGAGAGTATGATAGAAGTTATGGCGTAATGCATTATATTTTAAAGTCTTTGTCAACTTGTGCTTATTAGATTTTTTTGTGTGTGTCTTTGTGTTTTACACATTTCTTTTGTAGTAAAGAAAATAAATGGCTGGTCTATACCTGATCTACATTGAACATTGAGTACCTTTCTAGAATGACTCAAATTTTAACTCAGTGTCACCCTGCGTAGAGGTCTCCATGGAGTATCCCAGGGATCTTTGGTCCTGTACCATTTAATAATTTTATTTACTTGGATAAAGGCACAGGTGGCATGCTCATCAAATTTGTAAATGACACAAAGCCCTGAGTGATAGTTACCGTACTGGATGACAGATTCAGGGTCTAAAGAGACCTTTACAGACTATAGCATTGAGATGAATCTAGTAAGATGAAATTCCTTAGAAATAAATCAATACTAAGAACAGCAACATTTGTATAACAAGTTAAGGTTTGCAAAGCAGTTTATATGTGTAAAAGGGGCAATGGACTTACTCATTGCTGCCGCACATACAGTAAGAGATTAGATCACCAAACAACCAAAACATTTATAGGCTCTAGACTTAGTACAAAAAGGCCTTCAAACTAGAATGACTTTTCACAAGACTCCTGTTCAAATAGGCCAAAGCAATTTGGCCATGACCCAGAGATCAATAAATTCTCAGATGATTTGAGAAGGGAATGATTGAAGAAATTGGAGCAAATATGGTATTCCGGCATACCTCCCAAATGGCAAACATAGCCTCAAGTTTTGTCAGAGAAGGTCAGTATCCAGAAGAGTCATTGCTGAAGAGGGTTATTGACGCTGTAAGCAACTTAAAGTAGAAAGCCAGGCTGAGGAAAGTCCCAAGAAAAGCTCTGCTCTTTCCCTGATTTCCCCTTCTAGTTCCTGCCTATTTACAAACACCATGATATAATAATGTAATCTATGATATAACATGATAGAATCTTCCTTTTCTTTACTCAGATGTTTCTGGGAAACCGAATTATTCTTCAATCACAAGAAGGTCAGGAGTTAACTAGAATTGTATAAAAATAAGATATAAGAAGGGATTTATCAGCCTAAATTTTAGGAATTTTCCTGAGGGCTTGGAGTGATTTTGCCTAAAATAAAGCCTAAAATTGAAGAAGAAGCAAAAACATAGACCTCAGGGATCATTATATTGCCCCTCTAGGCTTTAAAGGAACCAATTATTATATTGTTAAATATATTCTTACAGCATCCACGTGAGGTGGTTACTATTATCATCCCCATTCTACATATGTGAGGTAGTTGAGAGCAGGGAGGGTTGGTAATTTGCCAACTGTCACATAGTTAAGGAATGTCTGAGGCAGAATAAACTCAGGTCTTCCTGATTCCAAGATGTGTACTCTATCTACAACACTACCTAGCTGTCTCAAGGATTGCATTTGGGTACAAAAACTCAATTTCACAGGCACAAGATGTAGGATGGCCAGATAAACAGCAGTGGTTTTGAGAAAAATCTTGGAATTTTAATGGATTTCAAGCTTGATGAATCATCAGTGTGATATGGCAGCCAATAAAACTGATGTGACCTTGGGTGCCTTGAGAGGGATGTAACTTCCTGGAATTGGGAGGCAATAATTCCGTTGTATTCTCTCCTTATCAGATCTCACTAGGGGTTTAGTGTTTAGGTATTCTGGTCTAGGCACCATAGGTTAAGGACATTGAAAAGCTGGAGAGTCCAGAAGAGGTCAGTCGTGACAGTGAAGGGCTTTGGGTCCATGTTGTGTGAGGATTAGTTGGAAGAACTGAGTATATTTAGCTTGAGAAGATGACATGATAGCTGTCTTCAAATACTTGAAGGACTGTTGTATGGAGAAAGGACTACCTAGACCTGTTCTTCTTGGCTCCACAGAGCAGAGTCAGGAACAATGCGTAGAAGTTGTAAAGTAAGAGATTGCCTTGAGAGATGATGGGTTCCCCCTCCTTAGGGATGTTCAAGAAGAGTTTGGGCAACCACTTGTTGGAAATCTTATAGTGGACATTCCTTGAACATATGGATTAGAACAGATGGCTGTTGAGGTCCTTTCCAACTTTTAACTTCTGTCATTCTGTTGTTTCACCAATCCCCACCCTAAACCAGTGCTTTGCAAATAGTAAGTTGAATACTTTTGATTTATTTGTGTATTCATTCATTCATTCATTCATCTTTCTTGGCTAGCCAAGGCATTGTTTAGTCATCTTGTCTAAGAAAAGTGCAGCTGTGGAAAGCTCCTTGTGGCATCAGGCAGTTCTGACTACAGCACTCAGGAACTCCCAACTTCCTACACTCATGAGGGTAACTCCAAGGCTGGAAAAATGTTTGTCCTAGTATTTCTGTTTTGTCAGTTGTGTTCTGGGAAGGAAACATGAACCAAGAAGCAGCTAGGAGCCCGCGGTTTAGACTCAGGCTCCCCTGAGATGATCATACACACTTGTTGTGTGACAGCAACTACTATGGCTATGAAGGGAGGGTAGAGGGGCTCTTGAGGAGTCCAAGAGAAAGCCTCCACAGAAGCTCAGCAGATGAGAAAAGACAGGAACATAGTGCTGTCGTCTCTTGATTTCATGTCTACTGAGTGGGTCTTCATTCTGGCTCAGTGGCCAGTTCTCTTTGATGTGGCCCCTTCCTTCCCCCCTCCTCACAGGGATCAAGGTGATGCCACATCATCCCAGAGCCTTTCGGTGCCGAGCACACGCTTGTGTAGTGTAGCTCTTTGGGGGGCTCCCTACCTCTGTCTGAGCTCTTTCTCTGAGACTCACTGAGTTCCTAGAAAGAGACTGACTACAGCTTGCATATGCTGGAGGTCAAGGCATGGTACCCCCATGATCTGGAAGATCCACGTAAAATTTTTTGGCCTTCCCTTTGTACCAAAGAAGTCTGAATTATTATAGTATTAAAAGATAAACTATATTAATATTAATTAATAATTACTATATTATATGTTAATATTAATACACACATATGTATATATACATACACACAAATATACATACATATATTCATACATACACACACATATTATGCATTTCTGAATGTCCAGACATTTGCTGGCCTTCACAAGTTGTTTGTGGCTTTCACAAAATTCACCCCAAATTCCCATTTTCTTTCTTATGCTGACCCATGATATAGCAAAACCACAATGGGAAAAGTCATGATGTGGAAGGGATAGCTGTATTGTTTCCTTCAAGAGCCTGGGTAGCTCTGGTAGGGCTGGGGTTGCTTGTACTTTACTAGAGTCTCCATACAGCATGATCCCATTAATTGTTAGTCAATTATTCAGACTTATCTACTGGGGAGCTGCTGTAATCTGTGTTGAACATTTCTAGTGGTGGAGATTCCAGAGATTCTAACCCTTCAAAATTCCCGAGATCATCACCTAGTCAGTGTGGAGGCAGGGGCAAAAATGAGCACCAGGGGCAATGCCTTCTACCACCATTCAAGTGGACTGTTTTTGGAAAGTTCCTGTTGGAATATTCTATTGCAAATTGGCCCTACTTTGATATACAGGTAGTTAGATGGTGCAGTAGATAGAGCACCCCCAGGTCAGGAGGCAGAAAGATCTGGGTTCAAATTTGACCTCAGATACTTACCAGCTGTGTGATCCTGAGCAAGTCACTTAACCGCTACTTGCCTCAGTTTCTCATTGTAAAATGGGGATATGCTGGATAAGGACACAGCAAACCACTCCAGTATCTTTGCCAAGACAACCACATGGACAAAGTTCATGGGGACATGCAGAGTTGCTGACTGGAAGACTGAACAACAAATTGTATAGCTAGGCCCAGAAGTAGGTCCGATTCCTTCAGCCAGTTACAGGATATTTCCTGTGTCATCTCATCTCTTTTCTTTCAGTGATCAAAGTACTTTAACCCTTCAGTGCTGATAAACGACTTACTCACACCTAGTTACCACTCTTGGTTGCATTATTGATTCAAGTTAGAAATCTGGGCCTTTTGAATCTTCTTGAAGTGGGTGAAGTCACACCTTTGTATTATGACGTAATCCAACTCTTTCAGTTTACAGGTGTAGAAACTGAGGCCCGAGGTCAAGAATATAAAGGTCAAGTCCTTTAATGTAGAAACTTAGCCATAGAAGCCAAGCTTCATTTTCTGAAGTTTCCTGAACCAAAGGCTGCCTGAGTGAGTCCCTGTGCACTGGTGGATCACTGGAGTTTCCAAGTGAGTGCTTGGAGCTAAATCTGGTAAAAGCATGATTCACATGACTCTATCTCAGTATATAGGAGGGACACATTTTTGCAACCAGGCCTGGATTTAGTAAGTAAGCCTCAGTAATATGAGCCCTCACTGCAGCTTTATTCTCATAAATCCTTGTTGAGAGGAGAGAATTAGGAAGGTTCTGCTGTACTGATTTTAGAGAGATTAGCATCTGATTTTATTTGGGGCTTAACAAAACTTTTACTTTCAAGTGAGTAATACTTTACTTAGGCAATCAGCCCATGGTGTATTTTTTTTTTTTACAGGAGCAGGTTCCATTAGTTTGTCACCAATTTACACCTGAAAGGTTCCAGAATTACAACGAAAAATAATTCTAAAAAATGAATCCAATGAAAAGTACATTTTCCAAAGATTGCCTTTAAGGAGAAAAGAAGTGCTTTATTTTTTTTCACTTTTCTTTCTTTTGGTTTTATTTATTCTGATCATAAGAAATAAAACAAGCATTTCCACAACAAAGTAGAATAGAAAAAAAGAGGATTGCACATGAAATTGCAAATCCATTATGTACAACTTGTTTTTCCTTTTTTTATTAAATTTTAAAAACTGATTTGTTTATTTACTTTTAGTTTACAAGATTCAGTTCCACAATCCCTTGAGTTTCAAATTTTCTCCCCTCCCCCCACCATGATGGCGTGCAATCATATATAGGATCTGCAAATACTTTCACATTGGACATTTGTCTGGTTGTAAAGCAGGGTGGTAACGGATAGAATGAACAATGGGAAAGAGGAAACAAAATCAAACATGAAAAAGAAAGAGAGCAGGTAGTTTGCTTCAGTTTGCAGTTAAACTCTGGTCTTCCTAGATCTTTCTCTGAATGTAGGTATATCCTTCCATCCTGAGACTTGCAGAGTTGTCTTATAACCTTGCATTGCTGAGAAGAGTCAAGTTTATCAGAGTTGGTCGTCACACATATGCTGTGTCTGTGATTGTGTACAATTTTTTCCTGGTTCTGCTCTTCTCACTTAGAATCAGTTTGTATAAGCCTCTCCAGGTAAATATGAAGTCCATCTGCTCCTCATTTCTTATGGCACAATAGTACTCCATTACATTCATATACCACAGCTTGTTTAGCTGTTCCCCAGTTGGTGGGCATCCCCTTAATTTCCAATTTTTTTGCCACCACAAAGAGAGCTGCAGTAAATATTTTTTGTACATATGGGTCTTCCTCCCACTTCTATGATCTTTTTGGGATACAACCCTTGAAGTGGTATTACTGTGTCAAAGGATATATGCAATTATTTATAGCCCTTTGGGCATAGTTCCAGATTGCTCTCCAGAATGGTTGAATCAGTTCACACCTCCACCAATAATGCATTAGTGTTCCAATTTTTCCACATCCTCTCCAGCATTTGTCATTTGCCTGTTTTGTCATCTAAGCCAATCTGACTGGTGAGATGTGGTACCTCAGAGTTGTTTTGATTTGCATTTCTCTAATCAATAATGATTTAGAGCATTTTTTTTCATATGCTTATAGATATCTTTAATTCCTACCTCTGAAAATTGCCTGTTCGTATCCTTTGACCATTTATCAGTTGGGGAATAACTTATATTGTTATAGATTTTACTCACTTCCCTGTATGTTTTAGAAATGAGGCCTTTATCAGAGACACTGGTTGTAAACATTCTTTCCCAATTTCCCACTTCCCTCTTAATCTTAGTTACATTGGCTTTGTTTGTACAGAAACTTTTCAATTTAATGTAATCAAGTTTATCCATTTTGCATTTTATAATGCTCTTTAACTCTTCTTTGGTCATAAAGACCAAAGGTCATTCTTCTCCATAAATCTGACAGGTAAACTATTCCTTCCTTCCCCAGATTACTTACAGTATCAGCCTTTATACCTAGATCATGCACCCATTTAGACTTGATTTTGGTATACAGAGTTAGACGAAGATCTACGCCTAATTTCTGCTGTACTATATTTCAGTTTTCCCAGCAGTTTTTGTCAAATAGCAATTTCTTATCGCCTAAACTGGAATCTTTGAGTTTATCAAATAGTAGATTACTATAGTCATTGACTACTGATTCTTGTGTACCCATTCTTTTCCATTGATCCACTACTCTATTCCTCAGCCAGTACCAAGTAGTTTTGATGACTGCTGCTTTATAATACAGATTAAAATCTGGTCTGGCTAGGCTACTGTAACTTTAAATGGGATTTCTCTTACTATCTCTTGGGGTTGGACTTCATTAGAAATATATAGGAATGCTGAGGATTTATGTGGGTTTATTTTATATCCTGCAACTTTGCCAAATTTATTTATTGTCTCAAGAAGTTTTTTACTTGATTCTTTAGGATTCTTCAAGTATATCATCATATCATCTGCAAAGAGTGATAGCTTAGTCTTTTCTTTGCCTAATTTGGTTCCTTCAATTTCTTTTTCTTCTCTCATTGCTACTGCTAACATTTCTAATATCAGATTGAATAAGAAGGGTGATAGTGGACATCCTTGTTTCACCCCTGATCTTACTAGAAATGCTTCTAGTTTATCCCCATTGCATGTAATACTTGCTGATGGTTTTAAGTAGATGCTACCTATTATTCTAAGGAAAACTCCATTTATTCCCATACTTTCTAGTGTTTTTAACAAGAATGGATGTTAAATTTTGTAAAAAAAAAAAAAAGTGCTTGAAAGGAAATAGATGAACATGACTCTACAGCTCTGGAATCATAACCATGACCCAGTACAGAGTTGAGCTTGTG
>CM053595.1:204053565-204078652 GCA_028646575.1 Pseudocheirus occidentalis | reverse complement strand
AAAGCGATTTTTCTAAGAACTATGAATGCTTAGTCTTTTCACTGATCCCTAAGCCAATATTAACTGGGTTATACACTAGATGCAGTGCCACGCCTAGAATCAGGAAAACATCTTCTTGAGTTCAGATATGACCTCAGACACTTACTAGCTGTGTGACCCTGGGCAAGTCACTTAACTCTGTTCAATTCAATCTCCCTATCTGTAAAATGAGCTAGAGAAGGAAATGGCAAACCATTCCATTATTTCAGCCAAGACACCTTTTTTTTTTTTCTTCCTCATCAGGAACTTTGTGTGGTAGGATTTTCTTCCTCCAATACTTCTGTGGAAAGAAAATCATGATTAACTTTTCCTAGTAGTTTTCTTAAAGTAAGCTTGTGAAGGTCAGCTACAGGGGAATAGAGGTGGAAGCCTGGATATTTGAGACTCTGAAGCTTTCTCTCCTCAGGGTGCTGAAATACCAGAGTGTTTGTGTGAGACTTGGAAGCATCTTTGAGTAATTTGAATAATACTACCCATTTACTGCAGATGGACTGAAGCAGTGGAAGAGAGATTAGGGTTCTTTTTTAAGCTTCTAGATTCATAGCAGCTCTGGATTTTCAACCTAAAGTTACCCTGACCATGTTCTTGGTGGAGAAAAGATTATTAGATTATTAGACTGTCATAATGATAACATGGGAAATGTGTTGTTATAGATGTAAGAAGAAGGGTATTTCTCATCTCTAGTGGACTACAGTGGGAATAACAGCCATACAAATCAAAATACAGGGGAAGGCTTCAGAAATAGAGACAATAGCATCTGGGGATGTGCTTGGGAAATTGGGACAATTGGGAAAGTGAAAAGAGGAAGTGACTATGGGGGAGCCACATCTTGTAACACTCTAGCAGCACAGGATCTCCAGGGTAGAAGGGACTTCAGAAACCATCTTGTCTAACCCATCCTTGACCAAAAATTCTCTCCACTCTTCTACTTCTACAGTTTATCTAGAAAGTCTCTGCTGGATCTGAGCAGGCCGATGAAACAGGAGGCATAAATTTTAGGTAGAGAGATGTTGTATAAAGTCCTAAAGGGGCCATAGAGAAGAGCTGTGACCCCATATATTCCTTGCCAGAACCTTTTATACAGGGAAATACTGTGACTTAGACTGAGCAGTCCATGGGGAAACCATTGCACACCAGCATGCATTGCTATTTTCCCTGGGCTCTAAGAAGAGTTTATGTTCTTTCACCTATAAATGAGTTTGTTCCTAGTGACTTATGTGCTTGCAGAGAAAGTTGGAGACAACATATGGAGTAATGTTAGGAAGTTCCCATTTTATCTGAGGGAAGAGATTCAGTGAAAAGAAAGGAGTTATAATCAGGCTCTTCCAATCATATTGTTCCTAGTAAAACAAAAAGCATAGCTAGTAATATAAAAATATTCCATATAGGAGAAATTCCAGTGAGAATGGTGTGTTAAAAGTTGTATAATCTATGTGAATTTTATCTCTCTTACTACAAAATATTATATGTAAATATGTGAATATATATGCACATATGTAAGCATGGGTAGAAACTGGACCTGACATTTCATTGACATAAGGAAATTCTGGATAAAGTAATGCCTTTTAGTGAATGTAGATGCTTTTTCTGCAATTTAGTCTTAGAGAGTGTATATAAACATATACCTACAGATAATGCATTCAAACATGTGTCCTTCAATTCCTGCCTTCATTTTTCACTAGAAACTTTATATATATAATATATAATATAATCCTCTTATATAATACAGCTGTATTATATATAGTTTTTAATGAAGGCCAAAAGCAAGCATCAAATTAATTATGTATAATTTATAAGTCAACATAATAATATTGCCATAAGTCAATATAATATATAATAAATCATATCATATATAAAATATAAATACCAAGTATTTGTACATAATATGTTATGTTTCATATTTTTATAGAAATATATAATATTCTAATTTCTATTATTTACATATATTTATTATGTCTATAAAGTTTTTAGTAAAAAATGAAGATAGGGCTTAGATTAAAAGATTGAACCCCAGATTTATTAAAAAATAAAGAAGGATCTTTGTAGGATGACACTCCTCAGGTGTGCTAAGTTTCTAGTAGCAGGGATATCAATCTGAATTATACTTAGTGATCACTTATCTCCAAATCTTTAGCTTTTTTTGATCAGCCTGCAAAGTCCAATTGCTCTAGGTTCTGCCTCCTACTATTGAAGAATTATCTTTATCTTTCCCCTAGACAGGCTTGACCTTTCTATCTCTAGTCTGCTCTCCAATGTCACCAGGTTTCCCTTCCTGAGACCCCACCTTTGTAACCCAATATCCCACCAGAGTCTCGGTTTACATGTCTTCCTACTTTTCCTGCCTCTCCTGCACCTCTCATTGCCCAAGTGACTTTGACCCTGTTGATTTTTCTGTCATTTATTCCTTTTCATCTGACATTGGTTTCTTTCAGGTTCAGTAACATAGAAATGAGTTTCTGCAGGTCAGCATATTCCATTACAACTTAGAAATAATATGCTAGCAAAATTTACTAACTGACCTGTTGTATCCTAGACCCTGATTTGGCTACAACAGTCAAGGGAGAGGGTGGAAATTCAGAGGAAACAAAAGAATGTCCCAGTTCTCAAGGGATGGACCTTGTTCTCAAGGAAATTGCATTTAAAGCTGGCATGTGTATATTATATGGATGTGAAAAACTTCTCCATTTAAAAAACAACATATGGATGGGGGCGAATCAATAGACTGGTTTCTAGTGCTGCAGGTTGGAATTCATAGTCATCCGTATGTGCCAGAAGGTTCACCTGTCTCCAGAATCTCTCTTGCTGTGGTGCCTGCAATTTCCATCATCACACTTAGTTCTTTAGGCTGAGGGAGTTTCCAGAAAGCTCCTGTTAAAAGGACAAAGTGTTATTTGAGAAAGGCAGCACAACTAGGTCAAGAGTATATTAGAATTCATCAGTAGAATAGACAGCAGGGCCTTAGGGGAATGGGACCCAGGGGAGGTAAGCTTTGACAGTCCAGGGTGGGCCCTTATTTCCTCTTGGATAAAGTACAAACTCTTCAGCTAAGCACTTAACCCTTGCAAAGTCACTCCATCCTCTCTTCCCAAACTTATTTCACATTATTCTTCTTCATGCACTCTCTGTTTCAGCCAAAGTGGCCTATATGCAAGCTTGGCACAACTGTCTGTTTCTGTGCTTTTACATACTGAACACGTCCTCTCTCTTCACCTCTACCTCTTGTAACAATCAGTAATGTTTGATGTTTACATACAGCATCCCAAAAGTCTCTGTGCAGTTTTTAAAGTTTTCATTTCCTTTCATTTGTTTTTGGTTGTGTCCGGCTCTATGTGACAATAGCTTTCTTGGCAAAGATACTTGCTGTGATTTGCCATTTCCTTCTCCAGTTCATTTTACAGATGAGGAAACTGAGGCAAACAGGGTTAAGTGACTTGCCCAGGGTCATACAGCTAGTTGAGTATCTGAGCCTGTATTTGAACACAGGAGGAGGAGTCTCCCTGATTTTAGACCCATCAATTTAAGTGATGCACCTCTGAGTGGTCCTCAAGGTTTTAGACAGCTCTAAGACTTTTGGGACACCCTTTATGGCACTTTAAGGTTTTCTTTTGCTGTGTCATATTTGTTCCTCACAATAAGTCCATGAGGTATGTGCTATTATTATTAGTCCTATTTTACAGATGAAGAAACTGATGCTTGCAGACATTAATTTCTGAAGTAGAATCCTTAGTTTCCTTCAAACACCAATTGCGGTGCCACAAGTCCTTTAGGAAGTCCTTCCTAATCCCATCTAGTAACTGGTACCATCTCCACCTCCAGGTCTTACTGTACTTACTTATCTGTTGGCATGTTGTATCCCACAAGTAGAGTGTAAGTATCTTGAAGGCAATGATGATTTTTCATTTTGTCCTTGTAGCTCCAGCATCTGACATAATGAGTTGCACATAGTAGGAATTTAATAAGTGCTTGTTGAATTGAATCAAAATAGATGGAGGAATTCTGGAAGTGGAAAGGCATTGCTTATAGAAGATATGTGAAGGCAGGGAGAGAAGACACATCCAAAATAAGATTTGTATATTTTGCTGTCTTGCTGAGTGTATAGGTATATGCATATTACACATGTACATGTATGTACATGGACATGTATGTACAATGGACAAGGTTCAGAAAAGGGTGGAGGTAAATCTGAGGTTAAGAATATGTAGCTACGAAATTTGTCTATTGGACTAGGTATGTATTCATGTCTGCTAGAGCTCTCCCTCTAGAACAGACCGTGGTTGAATAGTGTTCATCTTTTACTAGTAAGTTCACTGACCTATCATTCTGCTCTGCACGGATACCACCAATATCAGGGACCAGACAGGATTTCTTCTTTCTAGTAATTCTTCCCTTTGGAATGACTCTTGTCTTTTCTGGGTGATCAAGCTTCTGGTAGCTTCACTGGGCATTTCTGGCAAATTTTTGTGTTTTGTGTGTGTGTGTGTGTGTGTGTGTGTGTGTGTGTGTGTGTTTTCCCTTGTGGGTAGGAAGCATGTTAAGTCTTGCAAAGAAAACTAAAAATATAATATCCTTTTTTTCCTCACAACAACCCTGGGGAGTTTTATTATCTTCATTCTACAAATGAGAAAACTCAGGCAAAGAGAAGTTAAATTGATGGGGTACAGGCTCTGGGAATCCCCTTGAACTCTCCTTGAATCTTCCCACTTGATGAGGCATTTGCCTGAGGCCATATGCCTTCCATTATCTCTATTCCCAAATCTCTGTTACCCTTAGAGTTGATCCCATCAAAATCCCATTCTCTTGCTTCCTGGGACTCAGAGGTCTAGTCGCTCACCCAGCAAGATTCTCCTTAGACTCCTCTTCAAGATCCTCCCTAAACCCCTCTTCTAGTCACCCCAGACTACTTGGTCACCCCTAGATCCCTCCCATAGTCTTTGTGTATATAGGATCCATCCTGCCTCCCTGAAGCTACTCAGATTCAATCTAGCTCAGACTCACTTTGTGCCAGATTGTTCTGGCCTGCTTGTCCATACAAGTGCCACAAATGCTTTGTCTCCTTAAGAGTCTCCCCAATATGGAGAATCTTTAATAAACTTTGTTTTACTTTGACTGAGAAAAGACTTGAGTTGAGTTCATTCGGATAGGCCCAGCATGTAGATATTTTGAGATCTCGGGCAGCCCTAAACCCCAAAACTCAACAGACTTGCTTAGGATCACACAGATGTTGGAGGTGAGGAGGAGGATCTGAATGAGGACTTCTTGACTCCCAGACCAATATTCTAGTCACTGTGTCTTTAATCAAAGGATCATAGAGCTAGGGCTGGAAGGGGCCTTAGAGGTCATCTAGTTCACCTTCTTCATTTTGTAGATAAGGAAACTAAGACCCCAAAGAGGTTTGAATAAGATACCTCCAAGCTCTGTGTTTCCTTTCCTTCTAATTCCCACAAAGTTATTTATTGGCCAAACTAAATAGAGGAACAGATCAATACTTTTGCCTGTCTTCAGATCACGTGGTAGATGCATATCTAAAGACCCATTTTTGTGAGAATAGTGGATGATTATTCCAATGAGAATGTCTTGCCTAGAACAGAGTTTCTGTTTGAAAGGAGTAGTGGAAAATACAGACCTTTAGTCAAATTCTTTCCCAGAAGGCAAAGTAAGATATATTTTCAGTTCATTAGAAACTTGACATCCAAAAAGGAGGTCTGAGGGAGGGGAAAAAGAAACACAGTATGAGAAGTCCCAAGCAATAGTAGAAATTACTTGGAAAGAAGTCTGAGTTCAGTTACTTCTTGGATATTAGTTCTTTAGTGAAAGATGGGGAATCCTTGATGAACTCTGATTGAGAGAAACAAGGTTGTTTGTTGTCACATAACTTCTAGCCTTGGGGAGGAACTTCTCTTTTCCCTACCGGACATGGTGAAGACTAAGTTGACCCTTGGCTAGTACAACTGATACTTGATCATGATCTGTGTCTCTCATAAAAGCTTCAGCAGGATGGAAAGAACAGGTGGAAAGAAAAAAAATAAACTAAAACATTGAAAAGGGAGTTCCCAACAGCTAATTCACCAAAGGAAAGAAGTATTTTCATGTGGTGTTTATTAAAGAGTACATTCAGAAAGGAAGTGTCCCTGATAAGAAAGCAGGTCAGTCTGCCTGTCACCACCCAGAGTAAATTCTGAACCATTCAAGTCTTCTTATTGGTTTCAAAACACACACACACAGACACACACACACACACACACAGACACACACATATACACATACATACATAGACACACACACACACACACACACACACACACACATATATATATATGTATTGGTGGGGTGCACTCATGTTTTCAGTGCTGTTGTGATCCCTGGGCATCACTGGATTTTAGAATTAAGGAGGGACATTAGCAATCACAGGATCATGGATTAAACACTAGCTTGCAGGATCACAGATCTGGGGTTATGGTCCAGATCCTTTGAAGAGACCTCAGTGGCTGTCTGAGCTCTTCGATCATCATCTCCTCTTACAAACAAGGAGACTGAAACCCAGGAAAATTAAATGACGTTCAAAGTCCAAAGGTCATCTACAGAGGTAGAACTAAGGTCTCCTGATTTTTCTTCCAGAAATTTATTGCCCCAAAGTGAAATTTGCCAGGTGAAATGAGGGCAAAGGTTTACCTATTTTATATTGTGAAATTTTTATTCACCTTTGCTAAGACTTTGGTAAGTATTAGATTGCTAACCATTCATTAATGTGGTCTGATAAAGAGCTTCTTTCCACCTTTTCAGAACCTGGTATCCTCCAGTCAATTTGACATCTGCAAGAAATTGGATGTCTAAAGCCACCTTGAATTTGTGTTCTTTGGCAGTCCCATTGTTTTCACCCTCTATTAGTGAAATCTTAGTTTGACTTAAAAGCTGACTGCGATACTATGCAAATGATAATTTTCTGAGAGACTCAAATGGTGGCAAGATCAAATTTAGAAGTGGAAGCTGGGCACAGTCAAACTGGGCCAGCAGGTGTACATCCTTCAATCAACACCAGGACCAGCATACAAGAAACGTGAAACTGAGTCTATCTCTTCCTTTTAAGAATAAAGATTTCTTTACTTCGAGAGAGCTGCAGAAGGCAGATCTTCCAGTTCCAATAATAACCAGTCATCCGAGGTTTCTCCAGTTACCCAAAGCAGAGAAGTAATCAGTACAGCTTGCCAATTGTGAGACTCTGAGCCATTGTTTCTGTGGACTGATTCAAACTGTCATGCTGTGCTGTGAAGAGAACAAGGGAAAGACTGGTTGGGAAGAGAGAACATAACGTGTTACAAATGTAGTGCTGACAGGGGCAGGCCCAAAGGGCCCGGCAAGCCTTTTTGCCAGCCCAGTAGAAATGGGAAGAAAACAGAACAGAGAGTTACCTTGCTTGGGTTCAAATGCTGTACTCTTGCTTAGTTAGAGTCAGGGACTTGGATCGGGTCTCTTGAGCCTCCATCCAATTTTATGTTTCCATGATTCATAGCAGGCAGTGGTTTAACATAAATATCAAGTTTTGTTCTGAGACTTAAAATATATAATGGTTTCCACAAATCAAACAAAGGAAGAAGCTGGAGGCTCTTATCTAGAAAACGATTCTGGTGTTTCTCTCATCCTCTAACCACAAATGGTTATAGATAGATAGAAGATATCCTTAGCCTTCCCCTGTGCATTGATGACGGAGTATATTTAGAAATGGTGTGAAAATGTTAACATTACTAATGATGATGATAGCAGTGCTCACTCATGTAGCATTTTAAGGCATGCAAATATACATTCTCACGCGGTACTCACAATAACTCTCTAAGGTGGGTGCTGTTATTACTTCCATTTTATAGATGAGGAAACTGAGTCTGAGAGGGCTTAATGACTTGTCTGGGGTCACACAGCTTGTAAGTGTCTGAGGTTGGATTTTAACTTGGGTCTTTTTGACTTTAATAATAACATTCATCTCTAGTCATCCTCATGAATATCTGATCACTGGGGCTTAATGGCTCTGGAGGAGAAGGTGAGGCTGGTGACCTTGCACAACCCTCCCTCACTCAAATCAAAGTCAACTCCAAGTCATGTCATCATCTCCCTGATGCCGTGGTCCTCTTCGAGAATGAAGGACAAACACAACAACACAATCTTGACTTTAATACTAAGGTTCTGTCCGCAAGACTACACACAAGGTGTGAACAACATCTCTGCAGCTGAGAAAGCTCTGAATGCCTCTTATTGTTCTTTCTATCTGTCTGCCTGAGGGGAAGGGAAGAGAATGTTGGATGCCTGCAGACATCCTCTGGATCAGCTCTTTCACCTTATAGGTGAGGACACTTAGGATCATGGGGCTGGCTGACTTGCATAAGGTCTCATGACTAAGGAGGGTCAGAACCCATTAGATTGTAAGCTCTTTGAGAGCAGGGACTGTCTTTTGTCTCTTTTTCTATACCCAGCACTTAGCGCAATGCCTGGCACATTGTAGGCACCTAACAAAGGCTTATTGAATGGTATTCAGATCCTTGAGATCCCAGGCCAGTATTATCTATATAAACTATTTTCTGATCCGTGTCATTTTATTTGTATTTTGAAAACACACACATAAAAAAGACATATTATGAAAAGAAGAATAAGAGGTTGCCCCTACCCTCAAAGAATTTGAAATTTTATTGAAGAAATAAGGCATATAGCTAAGAAATATCTTTATGAGTTCAAATCTGGCCTCAGATATGTACTAGCTATATGACCCTGGGCAAGTCACTTAACCTTGTTTGCCTCAGTTTCCTCATATATAAAATGAGAAGGAAAGACACAAAGGAGAAGAAAAAGATAAACCACTTCCTTATCTTTGCCAAGAAAACCCCAAATTGGGTTCATGAAGGATCAGACACAACTGAAGAGCAGCATGTACCATGTGACTGGTTAAATGCCAAAAGGAATGGTATAGACTCCGTATTTGGGCATTGCAGGGGAAAAGAAAGGTCAGAGTTGATTGGGATGGTTGTTTTACCCTCTGTGACTTCATTTGGAGTTTGGATGGCAAAGATACCAGAGTGATTATGTAGTTACTTTTCCTAACTCTAAGGTAGCTTAGATATTAACAGCGTCTGCTCTCAGGGATTTTGTGAAGATTGAATGAAATAATTCTTGTTAAGTGCTTAGCCCAGTGTCTGGAGCGTAGCTGTTGCCTCATAAATGTTTCCTTCCTCCCATCTCATTGAGACCCGGTACCTCTCATACCTGGGTGTTCTGTGTTCTGGGTGCTGAGAGGAACTGAACACATAGGCCAAAAAGTTAAAAAAAAGATCCCATGTTTGGTTTAAGTTGCCTTGTTCACAATGAGCCAGTGAACCAGGGACGGAGCTACTATGAAGGCTGTGAGTAAGAGAAATCAGATAGTAACTTACTATTCAGGAGAAAAGGTACCTGTCCTTAGTGAGTCTGCTGGGAAAAGCAGAGCAGGCTGAGGCAGATTTTATTGACTCAGTGTGACCTTGACCAAATTACTCAATCTGGGCTTTACTGTTCCCATTTTAAAGAGAGGGATTATTATATTTGTCTACTCTCTATTAGTTCATGTTCTTTACCATGTGTATGAAAGTACTTGGGAAAGATAAATGTGCAAAATATTATGATTTTTGTTGGCGAGTACGTTGGTTCTACTCTTTGGGGAAACATTGGGAGGCAAGGGAGATTTTGTATCTTAAGTAATGGGAAATAATACAGAATGGCTTGCAAAAAAAACCTAAGAAAGAAAAAGTCATGCAATATGACTTTTCAATATGATTCTCTGGGATGCCAATGACAAACGCCTATAAACACTGTAGAGTTGGGGCCTCCAACTTATTGGAAGGAGGTGTCTTGATTTAGGGGGCCCATTTTTCTCTTTCCTTCAGTTGACTTTCTAAAGGTTAATTAGCGCCTGTAACATTAGCAGGAGTTACATATGTGCATCTAGGGGAAAACAGAGCCTTTTAAAATTAGTAGTGGGTTCCTCCTGTCCCTAAATAATTACACATTGAAGGTAACCTTGAAGACCTCAACTGAAAAAAGGAGCAATTAGCTGTTCGTGGAATTGTTTGTTATGCTGGCATCTGCATTTGAGGCACTAGACCAAGAATGTTCAGCAGAAATTAACATGTACTCCACCCCAGCCCCTTCATCACATGACTGATTATCATTCTTTCGAGATTGTGTATTAAAATGTTTCAGCATGTGCATTGTGAAGGCTGGGTGACTTTTGACCACCCTTGGATTTTATGATGTGCTCAGTTTAGTACACGAGCTGGCCCAGGTTAGATGGTATTGCTTGCCTTGAAGTGGAGATCATTCATTGGTGTACAGCTTCTCTGACCTGGAGTTTCCATTTTAGCAAGTCAGGAAATTTTCTTTCTTCTGTTTGAATTAAAAAAAAGAAAGCAACCTTGTGATGCATATGGCATTGGAGGTTATGTGGATTCTGTTTGTTCCACTGGGGAGAAAGACACAATTTTAGAATCGTAAATTAAAAGCTAGAAGGAAGCTTAGATGTCGTCCAGTCCAATGCCTCCACTTTACCAATGACAAAATTGATGCCTACAAAGGTTAAGTGGCTTATCAAAAGTAAATGTCATAGATGGAGAGAGTGTAAGAGACTGGATTTGAACCCAGGTCCTTTGACTTCAAATCCAGTTTCCTGGATTTTGAATACCTTTCCATTTTTCCTCCCCACTGCCTTGGGGTCATGGTATTGGTAGAAAAATTATTTTTAAAATTCTTATTTTTCGGTCATGAGAGATGTGATGATTATTATTGAAATTTTATTGAGCCCTTAGGATTACAAAGGACTTTAATGTATGATCTCATTTGATCCTTACAATGACTCTGTGAAGTAGGTACTATATGCATTAGGGTCCTTCTGTGAACACATAGCTAATAAGGTAAAGAATTCAAACCCAGGTCCTCCTAAATTTCAAGCTTCTTACAAAGTGCTGTATCTCACCTTAAGTATACCAGTAGTTGAGGCAATAGATAAGGTTATGTTATCTTTAGGGCAGTTAGATGGCTGTAGGGCCAATGAGATATTCATATCACTGATAGTGACTATGAATTTGCCAGCATAGTTCTGAATCGCAAAAGATAACAGACTCTCCATATATAAAAGAGAAGCAAAACATTTATTCAGACACCAGAAGTCAAATTTCAACACTAGAAAACTGAATACATTATATCAACAAAGAAGTTAATACACCTTACCACAGCAGAGACAACACCATCCTTTAGCCTTCCCACAAACACTCACAAGCCTGGCTGTCTCCTTGCCTGTGCCCTCTCTCTTCTCTCTGTCTAACTGCTCTGCTTCCCAGATTCCTCTGGGCTCTGCTCTACCTGTTCAGCAAACTTCTCCCACCACAGGCTCCATGTGATTGCATCCTCCCTATTAAAGGGCATGGAATTTTCAAATTCCCTTAGGCCTATTAAGGGGCAGGGAAGATCTCTAAATTTCCATTACCATTATAGTAGCACAGTGGATAGAACGCTGGGCCTGGGGTCAGAGTATAGGAGTAAAGGAGATAGTTGTTGTACTATGTGATGGGCACTGTCCTACGTGCAGGAAATATAAATTACAAACAGAAAAAGGAACTCTCTCAAGGAGCTCATAGTCTACCAGAATAAGAGCACCTAAAAGAAAGCTAAAATGGGATGAGGTTGTAATGAAGGTTCCAAGCAGCATGGTAGAGAAATTCTAGTATGAGGAGTACAGTATGGAAAGGAATGAAGACCTTGTTGGTCTGGGCATCTTACTTAAGATGGAGGTTCAGAGAAGACTCAACCAATCAGTTGTAGGGATGAAGGGTGGGATCACAGACCTGAAAGGATACTTAAAGGTCGTGTAGTCCAACTCCCTCATTTTATAGAAGAGGAAACAGTCTAGAGATATACAATTCAAGGTTTCAAAAGTGGGATTTAAATTCAAGTCCTTTGACCCCAGATCTAACACCTTTTTCTTTCTACCCAGAAAAAGATAAGCTAAGAAGAGAGTTAAGAAGCCTTAACTTGATGTCATTAACTACGATAGAGCAGCCTAGGAAAAAAAATGAACAAGAAACTGAAGGATAGATACATAGCAGAAACCACCTGGAAAGTCCAAAAAAAAAAAAATCAAAACCCAAAGAAGAAGAAGAAAAGACTCACCAAACACCTCAACTTCCTGATAAGAGAAATCTCCTTTTCTTTGGACTTGGCTTGATGCCCTGAAGGAGAATTATGCTTATTTAATCCTCAGGAATGCAAGATGAACTCTGGGCCAGCTTTGGAACCCCTAAACACAGAGTCCCACGTAGAAGTAGTCATTTAGGGTTCACTCGAAAGTTAGTGAGAAAAGGAAGACAGGTTTACCAAGATTTTCACAATAAAGCTGTATCCAGCAGAAGTAGAAGTAATGCCAAATATTCCAAGGGAAGCTGGATGGGGCGTGTATGTGGTGGGAGGCTCCATGATCAGAAAACTTCTAGAAATTTTTCTGCAGAGTCTCATCTGCCCCAAGTTATCTTTAAAAGACAGTAGGGAGTATAAGGAACAGGGAATTGAAACCATTTGGTGCTAGGACTGAGAATGTATTTTGCAGGCAAGGCTGGGAGCTTTGGGTCCTTAGTACTCAATTTTTAACCCTTACCTGGAAACATCTTTTTTCTTATTGAAATATAATAGTAGCATCGGCATATGAGAGTTAGAATGAGTGAGAAATGAGAATTAAATGGGCATACTTTAAAGAGTTTTTGTGTGAGATCGATAGGTTTTCTTGCACTTTAAAATGAACAAATATTGGTTATCTCCTATAGTGATCCTCTGACTGGGTCATGGGTCCAACAGGACTGGGAAGCAGGACCAAGGCAATGGGGGAGTTTTTCCTTGTGTATTTCTGAGGAGACTTCCCTTTGCATCCCTTTCCATACTAATAATCACTAATCCTATGGCAAATCACATTATTTTGGGGATCTGTACTGCATTTGGTGTCAGAATTTGCAGGATCTTAAACTCAGAGCTGAAAAGTCACGGTAGACATTGTCTAGTCCAGTCACCACATTTTGCAAAGTGATGGCAAAGAGGGGAGTTACTTGCCAAAGGTTTGGCTGGTACCAAACCTTTCTTCTGATTCCACATATGTGCATTGTTCCCATCCTTGTACCATATTGCCTCCATAGAACTTCATGTCATAAAGAAATCTCAAAGCCCAGTTAATGATTTTAGAGCGAGTGGGTAGAAACATTTGTGCTTTGTCACTGTGGCCAAGCCCCCTTTGAATATAGTAACCACAGTGGCACAAGACAGTGATGGATGTGTGAGCGCATGTGCTCACGTGTTCATGCATGGGTGTTTTCAATGCTGTGACCAAACTGTCTTTTACTGAGAACCCTATTTTTTGTTGGTTTAATCCAGTAACAAGAACTTGCAAGGTTTCTTGAACTATAGAAGTTGAAAAAAATAGAGAGATTCAGGCTGAGGAATTTTGTGAGTAAAATTTTAAATCAATTTTGTAAAGCCCACTCAGCATGTGAGCCCTGGAGTTTCTCTTCAGTACAGATCTCTTTGGGATGACTTGTTCAATCAGCTTTGTGGCCTACTTTCTTTAAACTATTCTTTGTCTCCTGCTAGGGAGTCTTCAGACTGTTATATTTTATGAAATGTATTAAGTTAAGGCAATATCTTGAAAACTTTTCAATTTGATATTTGTTGGCACGTTCCTAAATAACAAAAACTCCACATTTATTTTTTGGCCTCAGAATTAAGGAATACAATTTTTTTTTTTTTAATGAGAAGGGTGATAGTAATAGGTCAAGGACCCAGTGCCTGTCACATAGCAAAAAAAAAAGCTTCTATAATCCCACTCCCTTTGTTGCAGAGGTGGGGGATTATGGTTATGGAATATTGCCTTATTGTTAGATAGGGTCAGCATGTTACTTCATTTGATGAACTGCTTTTTTTCCCCCCTTTTAACATTTTTGTTAGATTGTTTTCTGAGCAAGGGGGAAAGAATATATCTGTTCAGAAATGAATTAAGATGTAACAGCTAAGAGTATTCATATAAATTAAAAAAAATATTTGTTGAGATGAATTGTTAAAAATATATGTTTACCACTTCATTATCCCACCCTTGAATAGGCCAAGGATATAAAATGATGATGCTTTAAACCTTTTAATACTACTACTACTACTAATTGTTAACTATAAACACATGTGTGCGTATATATATATATCTATATTATTTAAATTATATATAAATTCATATATATATATATACTAATACATATATACACACGTACATATATGCTTCAAGGTTTACAAATTTATAAGCATATGTTATCTCATATGATCCTCATAACCCTGTGAAATAGGCACTATTATTATTTCCATTTTACAGATGAAGAAACTAAGGCATGGAGCAGTATAGCTATTTGCCCAGGGACATGAAACTAGTAAGTGGCTGAGAGAGGGTTTGAACTCAGGTCTTCCTGACATCTTGACACTAAGTCTAGAACTCTATCTACTGCACCCCTTAACCGCCACATATATATGCTTTTTATAATAGTCTGATTTAGAATTTAATAGTATTGGCTTTAAAATTGATGAATAGAGAAAGAGTGTACTGAGAGGGAATTTTATCTGAACAACATGGGGAAAGTGGGTCAGTATATGTTCGTTCTTCATTCTTATCCTTTCTTTCCCTTAATTTTTTCTGGGGGTGGGGAGAAAGCAAGGCAGTTGGGGTTAAGGGACTTGCCTAAGGTCACACAGCTAGTAAGTGTTAAGTGTCTGAGTCTGGATTTGAACTCAGGTCCTCCTGACTCCAGGACTGGTGCTCTATTCACTGTACCACCTAACTGCCCCCTTTCCCTTGATTTTAAAGGCTAGTTTATTATTTTATTGTTTAAGGATCTTTAAAATGTGTTTTGAATAAAAAAACAAACACCACCATTTTCCTATCTCCCGTATTATTAAATGGTTAGATGGGTGGAGGAAGGGAGGAGAAAGGAAGGGGAATGGTGAGAGAAAGGGACAGGTACTGTACGTGGCTGAATGGTATTTATTACTTTCCAACAAATTCCCAGATCTTACTGCCTTTTTCTTGGGCTTCTTCTAGAGCATGTAGAACAATTCCCTTAAACAGAAGGACTTGAAAACATGCCTCTTGTCTGTGTTGACAGCACCTGGACTTAATATTCTTGGGACCACGGTGTGCTTGGAGAAGGTCATACATAATGGAAGCTAAGTCTAATTCAAGTAGATAGGAGAGACTACGTGGTGGCCATGGTTTCCCAGCTCACGAGTTAAGGCATACAGGCATACCTCGTTTTATTGCACTTTACTTAATTGTGCTTTGCTTTTTTTTTTTTTTAAACAAATGGAAGTTTAGTAGCAGCTCTGCATCAAGGAAAACCATTGGTGCCCTTTTCCCCAACATGTGCTTGTATCGTGTCTTTGTGTCACATGTTGCTAATTCTCACAATATTTCAGAGTTTTTCATTATTATTATACCTATTATGGTGATCTGTGATCAGTGATCTTTGATGTTCCTATTGTAATTGTTTTGGGCCACCATGAATCATGCCCATATAGGGCAGAAAACTTAATTGACAAATGTTGTGTGTGTTCTAATTGCTCCACCAACCAGCCATTCCTCTTCTCTCTCTTTCCTTGGGCCTTCCTATTCCCTGAGGCACAACAATATTGGAATTAGCTAATTAATAACCCTACAGAGGCCTCTTGAGTGTTCAAGTGAAAGGAAGAGTCAATGGATATGGCAAACTGCATTACTGTTTTATTTTAAGAAACTGCCACAGCCGCCCCACCTTCCAGCAACCACCACCCTTATCAGTCAGCAGCCACCAATACTGAGGCAAGAAAGACCCTCCCCTGGCCAAAAGATTGTTACTCACTGGAGGCTCAAATAATGGTTAGCACTTTTTTTTTTAAATGCAATAAAGTATTTTTTAAATTAAAGTATGAACTTTTTTTTTAGGCGTAATACTCTTGCACACTTAATAGACTACAGTATGGTGTAGACATAACTTTTACATGCACTGGGACCAGAAATTCATATGACTTGCTTTATTATGATATTTGCTTTATTGTGGTGGTCTGGAACCAAACCAGCAATATCTCTGAGGTATGCCTGCATATTTTTAAAAGGGATGTTGGAATAAAACAAACATTTCCATTAATTTAAAACAATTAAAAAAATTTAAAAAAAAGAAACAGGATATGGGGATCATCGATTTTAAACTGGAAAGGATAGTTCTTTAAGTTCCATCTTCCCCCACTTTACAGATAAGGAAACTGATTCTCAAAGAGTTTAAGTGACTTACTCAAGGCCACACAGTTAGTGGCAGAGCTGAGAAATGAACCCAGGGCCCCTGACTCCAAATCCATTGTGCTTTCTACTATCCTATGCCACCTCTCTGCAAAAGCCTCATTAAAAGTTTATTTTTCTTGAAATCAAGACTGTCCTGGGAAATCTGGGAGGAATAGTTGTTATGGATAGAGTGTCCACATTCTTTTATGAAAACTGGTGATGGATGATAGGGAGTGACATTTGTGGAGTGCCTAAAATTTTGCAAATCCCTGTCCATAATTGGTCTCATTTGATCTCCACAACAATAATGGGAAGAACTATTAGAATTAATTATCTCCATTTTACAGATGAGGAAACTGAGACTCAGGCACAGACATGTGACCTGGTTATTTAGTTGGCAAGTTCAGAGGTGAGGTCTCTCTTAACTCCAAGTTCCAAGACTTGAAAGATTATGTAGTGCCTGATTTTATAGTTGAGGTGAGGAAGCACAGAGGAGCAAGTGAATTGGATAAGGTCACACACCTCAGCAGGTGTTCAAACCCAGGCCTTCAGTCTAGCTCCATACCCAGGGCACCTCCCTAAGGGGGTAGCATTCAGAGGCAGTGTCAGAGTACTCAGAGATTTAGAGTTGTAAGAGGACCCCAGAAATCATCTGGTACAAACTACCTCATTTTACAGATGAAGAAACTGAGGCCTAGTGAGGTTTAGTGTCTCGTCCATAGGTGTCTTATCTCATAGGTGGTATGTGGCAGGATTGGAACTTGAACCTATTTTTTTTAATACTTCAAATCCTGCACTTTCTCCATTGGAGAATTCTAGAGGTAATTACTCTGATTCTCCTCTACTCCTAAACATAATTTTCACCTTCTTCTTTTTTTGGGGGGGGGGGCAAGGCAATCATGGTTAAGTGACTTGCCCGAGGTCACACAGCTAGTATGTGTCAAGTATCTGAGGTTAAATTTGAACTCATTACCTCCTGACTCCAGGGCCAGTGCTCTATCCACTGTGCTGCCTAGCTGCCCTCTTAAACATTATTTTCACTAGAGAGGCCATTAATTTATCCTTCTTCAACTTTAGGGAAACAAAATTGTCTAGTAAAAATGAAAGCATTGGCCTGGAAGTTGGGATCCCTGAGTCCCTTAGTCTCGCCTCTGGAACTGAACAAAATCAACTCTTTTGGCCATCGTTGACTTGTCTGTAGTAAGAAGGAATTTGATGAGGTCATAGAGTGGGAGCAAGAAGTGACCTGATGTATTATCTTGTCTAATCCTCAGATTTTATACATCAAGAAACTGAGCCCTAGGGCTGTTAAATAACTCGGATGACTCCAAAAGTCCTTTCCAGCCTTAACAGTTTATAATCCTATAAGTATTTGTATTGTCATATTATTTCATTTTTAGATTCAATATTATTTTCAGTTCTGAGTTCATATGTTTCTCCTCCCTCTCCCTCCCCACTGAGAAAACAAGAAAAACAAAATTCATTTGTAATATGTGTAGGCAAACAAAAAAATTCCCCACGTTAGCCTTCTCATATTATTTCTTACCCTAAGTCATTTGTTATCTCAGACACTTACTGGCTGTGTGACCCTGAGCAAATCACTTAAACCTGTCTGCCTCAGTTTCCTCATCTGTAAAATAAGCTGGAGAAGGAAATGGCAAACCACCCCAGTATCTTTACCGAGAAAACTCCAAATGGGGTTGAACATCGCTGAAAAATGACTAAACAACAAAAATGATCTTTATTAAGATCTCCAAACAAGGACAATGCTAGTACAATTCCTATGTGACACTACCAAATCTAATTAATTTCACATAATTAATTTCTTCTTGCCTTAATTGATTTACATCTACTTTCTTCCCCAGTAGGATGTAAACTCTTTGAGAGAAAAGGTTTCAGTTTTTGTATTTGTATCTTTAGGATATCACATAGTGCTTAGCCCATAATAGGTAATAAATTCTTGTTGATTTGATTTAGAAAATTTTATATTAGGCAGATACTTAATTTACCTGCTTGCTAAAATACAGTATTTCCAGTCATTCATATTTTTAAAAAGTTGGTTATTAATTAGGCCCTTGGTAAGGAATAAAGTTCTTTATTATACCTGTGTGTATGAAATGAGATGTCACTTCTGTTATTTTGATTGAAAACACCTCTTCCAGGGACATGAGGGGACTACTTAATTTTGATTTCATTTCTTATTTCTCCAGAAATCAAACTGACCTTTGGCAATCCAAGGAAGAAAACCACCTTAGAGTTGTAGTTTTCAGAACGGTCCTCGGTTTTAAGTACAGCTAATATCCTTGTGTGTTGGACTCTTTCCGTGTTGCATCCATCTCTGCAGGGAGCTTGCTAGCATTCGTGACAGGTTTAAGAAGTGGACTTAATAAATTCAGGGTATTCACAGTTCTTCCTTTTGTGGTATCAGAAAGAAAGAAGTGGGACAAGATTAATTAGTGCTGTGCCGAGTCCTAAAGCAGTGATGTTTTCCATGTTAGATACAGGTCAGCTGTTAAGTGGGGGTCCAGTATATTCCATTATGCTCAGCTCAGCAGCTGCTGTATTTCACCGATGGGGATGAGTCTTCTCAGTGAAGCTGATAAGCCAGGCATCCCTTTCTCGCTTCTTGACTTCATCTTCCCGGTTCTGCTCAGTCTCACTCTCACCTCCATCTCCCCTTGCCACATTCCTCCTTCCAGCAATGCTAGGAGCCCACCATCGCTTTTGAAATAAGGCCCTGGAGTTTCACTCAATCAATTATTAAAACTTGTTTCTGAGTTGAGGATCTAATTTTTAGGGAGGAATATTTGAGAAGAACCAGAAAAAGGACTTTGGAACCCATGTGGGCCTCAGCCAATCTTACAAATGTTTGGTTTTTTGACAGGGAGCTTCTCTGGAAATGGGGTTCAATTATTATATATTCATCTGAGAAACTTCAAGTGAGGGAATCTTCCAGTGTAAAGGAATGGAAGGGTTGGCAGGTGGGGCTTTTCAGATAACAGGCGGATTCTATTTCACCTTTCATGCCATTTTTCAAAATATTAATGCCTCACATCTACTGTATATTCAATGGGGTGTCTGGGTTGCCTCTATAAACTGTTTCTGCTATATATACACATTTTTAATGGTACTACTGTACACACAGGGATATTTTTTGAAGCAACGCTAGATTTACTGATTTAGCTTTTTTTTCTTATAAAGGTAAAGCTGAGTCAAAATTAGAGATGTCCAAAAATGGAATGGACTGCTTTGGAAGGTATTCATGGTGGTGGTAGAGAAGAATTCTCCATTAAAATGTCTTCAAGCAGGGGATAGATGGTCACTTGCTGGGGAGCATTATAGAAAAGGTTCATTATCTGAGTAGAGGTCAAAAAATAACAATAATGAAAATTGATGTGCAGTATTTCAAAGTTTATACATGATGTTACACATGTTATTGTATTTAACCTTCATAATATACCTGTGTAGTAGGAGATGTTATTATTTTAATTTTACAAATGGAGCTAATGGAACTGTGAACAACTAAATTAATAATCCACAAACTGGTTTGGAAACTAGGTCTTCCTCTGGCTTCCCACATGCCTAGAATGATCTTTCATCTCACCTCCTCCTTTGGGCTTCCTGGCTTTCTTCAGGCCTCTGCTCAAATCCCACTTTCTTTGAAAGAAGGCTTTTCCTGGTCTCTCCCACCCCACTCTAAGATTCTATATTTCTAAATGTTCTACTTAGTGAAAAAAATTGCATCTCTTGGTGATTTTTCATCTTGAAATAGAAATGATGAATTTCACTTTAGCATGGAAATCAGATTATTTGGTTTTAGAGGGAAGGAAAGAAGTTAGAAAACAATCATTTAATTAGCACCTACTGTATGCCAGGCACTGTGCCAAATGCTTCAAAAATATCTCTTTTGATCCTTACAACAACCCTTAGAGGGTTATTTATTATTAATTATTATCATCTCCATTTTAGATGAGGAAACTGAGGCAAATAGAGGTCAAGTGACTTGTCCAGGGTCACATAGCTAGTAAGTGTCTGAGGCTGGATTTGAATTCAAGTCTTCCAGACTACAGCTCTGGAGCTTTATTCACTATATCAAATAAATAGTTTTTCTGCGTCTATTTCTAGTGATTCACTAATCAAATAAAGAGTTTTTCTGTAACCAGGAAATCTTTGTCTAGCCTGGTGAGCACTTCTTTCTCGCTAGTAGAATTCTGATTGGATCCCTGATCCGAGTAGTAGGGATATTCTTCAGTCCCAGACTTAAGACTTAATGCATTAAAAGTAAGTATTGGTTTCTTGTGACCTTGGATAGGACCACCTTCTAACAGTCCAAATATATGGTCCAGCTACTGGAGAGTAGAAGCATGATCCCGGCATGTACAATGAGGTCTCTCCTTCATGTGTTTTGGTATCTGTCACTGCCCATGCCAGCCAAATAGAAGCCCAGGTTTAATGGGGGAAAATGAAGAGCATATGGTAGGGAAAGAAAAGGGAAAGCTGAAACTTCAGGAACTGATTTACTATAGAAACACCCTCACCTTGGGATAACCTGGCTCCTAACCAGCTCATCTGGTGAATGGAATGGATATTTCTTATTCATAGGCAACAACGGTTGCAGTATCAGAAAGTCCATTCTCTTCTACCTAGAATATTAGGGATCATAATCTCCCATTTGCCATCCGCAGAATTTTAGCATCTAATGTCCCCATTTTACAGATGAGGAAACTAAGTTCCATAGAGGGGAAGTGACTTGTTGAAGGTCTTAGAGTTATTAAGTGAAACAATGGCAGAGCTAAGGCTTGGATCCAAGTCTCCTGACTTCAAGTCTAGTGTTCTTTCGTTATATTCTGCTCCCCCATCATTAGACTAATGGTAGCCTTTCTCAGGGCTTGGTCCGGCCCCATTAAACCTGGTTATTCTTTATTTTATTGGCTCTAGTGTACCTCAGAAAGCTCTTTAGGAAACAAGTCAAATCAGATTCTTTCCTCCTTGCCCTAGCTTCAGAAACAGCAGGAGGAGAAATTTAAAAAAAAAAGGCAGAAATGAAAAGTTGCCATCTTCGTATCCAACACAGACTAAGACTGAAGAATGAGGAAAGCTCCTAGGAAATCCAGGTGCCTCAAACTGGGACAGGGACATTTCCAGAATTCCCTGAGTATATGTTCAAGAAGGATGGGAAGCCCTTAGCTTATAACAACTAGTTCCCTTTCTGTTAGTCATTTGTCCAAGCTTGGTCCACGGGCTAATGGGTCCCTCCTTCCTGTAACTGCCTACCTTCCACAAAGTTGCCAATTTAGTTCTTTTAGCACAATGTTTGGTACATGGTAGGCACTTACGTTAGCGACTCTTAACTGACTGAAAAATGTATTTTTCCTTAGAGGAGACACAAGAGAAAGGAAGACTTGTGGGAAAACAAATCCATTGGCTTGGTGGACAACTCATGAAAGTCTGTGGATGCCCCGAATGATGCCCTGAATCACAGCAGTGGCACAATGAGTGACCTTTTGTGAAAGGAAGGAATCCAAATTTGAAAGGAGAAAAACATAGCTTTGAGATCACGCTTGCGTAAAACTCCTTTTTGTAATTTGGTAAACTGTATTCTGCCTCAGGACCCAAACCACAGTGGGTCTTTCAATTAAATATTTTAGTCCTAGATTTTAGCTGGCAACGAGATGTCAGTGTGCACACTTATATAGCGACAATTCACTGTTTTTGTGATTTATTTATCATCAACAGAGAGTAGAATAAACCACACCATAGATGAAGAGTTCTCAATATGGTGCCTGTTGTTTTGGGTTTTTTTTTTTTAATTCAGTTTCAGACTCTTGATAGACAGCTGAAGTCAAATGAAAGGTTTTGTTGATAAATCTTCATTTTGTGAAACTCTGTCCTGTCAGATAAAATGCTCGTTCTCTTGGGAGCACTGATTTTAAAGAGAAGGGGTTTTTAGCATCCAAGGGAAAGACAAACAAAATAAAAACAACCCCCTAAAAACCCTGAACTGAGAGTCAGGAAATCTGGTGTTTTAGTTTCTATTCTACCACTTAGACAAGTTGCTTAATCTCTGGGCTTTAGCTTTCACATATGTGAAATGGAAAGGCTGGACTACATGTGAGGCCTGGAGCTGGGAAGACCTGAGTTTTAGCTCTGCCTCACAGTAACTGTGTGACCTTGGGCAAGTCACTTAACTTCTCTCAGCCTCAGTTTCCTCCTTTGTAGGCTAAGGATGATAATAGAACTAACTGACCTCCCAGGTTGTTGTGAGGATCAATAGATAAAGCACTTTGCAAATCTCAAAGTACTTGATAAACATTAGCTTTTATCTCAAAGGTACCTTCAAGCTCTAACCTTTTGTGCTTCTAAAGAGTGCTTAAAAGTCCCTATAAATGATCAATGCCTTCATTTTAAGTACTAGCACATTCCCTCGGTTAATTACGTCCAATTTATCTTGTCTATATCCTTTTCGTGTACATGGTTATTTGCACTTTGTCTTCCCATTAGACTGAGGGCTTCTTTTTTAAAATTATTATTTATTAAATTATTTATTTTTAGTTGTCAATATTCACTTCTATAAGTTTTAAATTTTCTCCCCCTCTCTCCCCAAGGTAGCTTACAATCTGCTATGGGCTCTACACATACATCCCTATTAAACACATTTTCACATTGGTCATGTTTCATAGAAGAATTATAACAAATGGGAAAAACCATGAGAAAGGAAAAAAAATACCAAAATAAAACAAAACAAAAGAGAAAATAGTCTGCTTCGTTCTGCATTCTGACTCCATAGTTCTTTCTCTGGCTGTGGCTGGCATTTTCCATTCTGTGTCCTTCGGAATTGTTTTAGATCCTTGCATTGGTGAGAAGGGCTAAGTCTATCCAAATTAGCACCTTGTACACTGTGGCTGTTACTGTGTACAATGTTCTCCTGGTTCTGCTTCCCTCACTCAGTATCACTTCATGTAAGTCCAGGTTTATCTAAAGTGCTCTTGTTCATTTCTTATAGTACAATAGTATTCCATGACATTCATGTACCACAACTCTTTAAGCTATTCCTTAATTGATGGGCATTCCTTCAATTTCCAGTTCTTGGCCACCACAAAGAGAGCTGCTATAAATATTTTTGTACATGTGGATCCTTTTCCCTTTTTTATGATTTCTTTGGGATACAGCCCTAGAAGCGGTATTGCTGGGTCAAAGAATATGCACATTTTTATGGCTCTTTGGACGTAGTTCCAAATTGTTCTCCTGAATGGTTGGATCAAACCACAGCTCCACCAATAATGCATCAGCATTCCAATTGTCCCACATCTTCTCCAACATTTATCATTGTCCTGTTTGTTATGTTAGACAGTCTGATAGGTATGATGTGGTACCTCAGAGTTGTTTTGATTTGCATTTAGACTAGCCTTTCTTTGTTCCCCTAGCTCTTGGCACAGTCCCAGGCACATGTTGTTGGTGGCATACAGTCATTTCAGTTGTGTTCAACTCTTCATGACTTTATTTGGGGTTTTCTTGGCAAAAGTACTGGAGTGGTTTGCCATTTTCTTCTCCACCTCATTCTATGGATGAAAAAACTTAGGCAAATGCAGTTAAGTGACTTGCCTAGGGTCACACAGCTTGTAAGTGTCTGAGGCCACATTTGAACTCAAGTTCTTCTGACCCCAGGCTCAGTGCTCTATCCACAGTGCCACCTAACTGCCTGGCATATACAGGCTTGCAGACATTTTTGACTTGGTTAAAGTCAGTTAAATATAAGTTACCCTCATAAAAGGAAATAATATATTATTATTAGATAATAGTCTATTAAGCTATTAAGGGAAAGGTGGCTGGGTGGCACAGTAGATAGAATCCTGGGTCTGGAGTTAGGAATCATACTGTGCCTGAGTTCAAATCTGACCTCAGAGATTTACTAGCTGTGTGAACCTGGACAAGTCATTTAACTCTGTTAAACTCAGTTTCCTGAGAAAGGAAATGGCAAGCCACTCCAGTGTCTCTGGAAAGAAAACCCCACGTAGGGTCATGAAGAGTTGGATGCCAGTGAAGAACAACAAAACAAACAACAAAAGGGAGTAGTGATTATGCAGCTTGGGGAAGGGAAAGATGAAGGGACTGACTGTGTGGTTGATAAGCCAACAGAGAGTTATTGTTTCCAAAGATATCCCGAGAGGAAATGGGTATCCAGGTTTAAGGGTAGCAATAGGAATTTGGTTTAGAAACAGGAAGATTGTTCTGACGTAATCCTTGTTAGACATTGGAATAGGTTGCTGAGGGAGAATGTGGAATTTGCTGGATGGCTTTAAAAATAGCATGGTTTAAAATACCGTCCTGACTGTAGGCAAGGGGATGGTCTCTATGACAGGAGCTGACATAGGGAAGGCTCTCACATGACAGTCCCCACAGATAGTGATAAAACTATCATGTCTTTCCTTTGTCCTGGGTTGATTAGCCATCCCCTGATGTTCTTTTAATTGTTACCTATTAATTCTGTCTCTTATTCATAGCTTCTAATTTATCACATGGGTGAGCACTTCCAGAGCTGACTTACCGCAGACAGGCTCAGGCCCCCAGGGTTGGTGGGGTGGGTGGGGAGGTGGAGGAGTTGATGTTTATGGGCTTAGAAATATCAAATGGGTTTCATGTTGTGATGCTGAGAAGAAAACTTGTGTGCTTTTTCAAATGAAAACAAAACAGGTGCCTGATTTAAGTCACGGC
>CM053595.1:203976546-204053065 GCA_028646575.1 Pseudocheirus occidentalis | reverse complement strand
ATATATATATATATATATATATATATAAAGGTGACTGAAGCTTTGAATGGGGCATTGAATTTAGAGGGAACTAATAGCCTTTACTGTCCTGCAGCCACATAGAAATATCAGGACATGTTGGGGGCATCAGAATTGCTTCATCAAGGAAAAAGAATTTGAATGAAGTCTTAAGAGGCAAACATTTTCATCTTCGGTGGAAAAAGTTAAAACTGGCTATTTTTCTTTCCTTCCTCATCAGCACCTATGTATGGTAAAAGAATAAATGATTTGCTTACTCTACTCACAGCTGAACCTTGTGCTCTCCACTTACTTCACCAAATTTCCTCCTCCAGTGAGATGAAGAGAAGCGCATTCCAGAGACGGGGTTGTTGTTCATCCTTCATTTTCTGAGAAGACCAACGACATCACAAGGTGATGTCTTGACTTGCAGATGAATTGGATTTACGAGAGGCAGAGTCGTGCAAAGCCATCTGCCTCACTTTCTTTTCCAGAGTTACTGAAGTCCAGTGGCAGGACAAAAGTCAAGACGACTGGCAATGGCCCAGGATGCCGAGGATGACCTTGGCATCTTCAATGTCCAGCCAAGCTCTAAGCCTTCCATGGTGCCTGCTTCAGCTGCCTTCATGGCCTTTGATTTGTTCTCCTCCACCCATTCTGCCATACAATGTAAGTGACGGTATGGCAGCAGAAGATAGAATGTTGGCCATGAGGAATCGCAAGGAGACCAGTTTGGCTAAAACAAAGTACAGGGAAGATCGAAACATCATTGATTCAGAACTGAAGGTAAACACAATGAATCCATCCACTCCAGTCTCCTCATTTTTCAGAAGAGGAGACTGAAGCCCAAAGAAGTTAGGTTACTTGCCCATAATCATACACCTAGTCAGTGTCCAAGGGGTTGATATCTGACAACAGATCCCTCCTTAATTTGAGTACACTGTGCTATCCACCATTCCATACTAGAACCATGATCAGCATAGAAAAATGAGCTAGTTAACAGCCCTAGGTTGCAACTCTCTGGCATTTCAATTAGCAGTGTGGCTTTGGGAACTCACTTGACCATTCTGGGTCTCAGTTTCTTCATCCATGAAATGGGCTCAGGGATATAAGGTCACTTCTAGCTCTTAGACCTTAGACTCTGATGAGAATTTTGAGAAATGCCAACTTAGGGAAAAAAGAGGACAGTGGAAGCAGCAAGAGGAAAGCTATGTAAAGGGGCTAAATACACACTACAACTCCACATTCAAAGCTCACATGCTTTTTAATCAAAGAAACGTCTTTGGCATGTGTTTCTAATATCTGCTTTATCATCCTTTCACTGCGCTGTCACACAGAGAATAAGTTATCATTAATATGGTAGACTCCACATGGGTTTGGAAGGATACAGAAGAGTAAAGGAAAAGGAATCGGGCAACAATTCTGTCCCCATCCAATCTGTTCCATTCCAGACAATCTGGAGGGTTCTTCAGCAGCCCAAGCTTTTCTTTGAAAGCTGTGAATAGCAGCCAGTTGGCCCTGGAAAAAGTTTCCCAACATAAGAATCAAAACATGAGAGACTGAAGGAACCTCAGTGGCCATCTTGTCTAAATTTCACCTGAATAAGACTCCTTTCCGTGCTATTTCCCAACATATGATCATCCAGTTTGGGCTTGAAGATATCCAGGAAGGCAGGACCCACCCTATGACCTCCGAAGGCCACCTCTGCCAATTGTAGATAGCTCTAATGGTTAGGAAAGTTTTGTTTTCTTGTCTTACCTCGATCCTAAATTTGCTTTTCCTCTTTCACTCTTCCTTTTATCTCAAGCAATCCCCTCTTATTCTATGTGGGCTTTTTCAACCTTAGGAATTAATGTCCCCCAATCTGACCAAATAATCAGGAACATGTGATGGAAGGTAGAATAACTGCCCTTTAGAATTTGCTAATTCTTTTTTTTTACTTGTTTTCCTGTCTGCTTCAAAATTCTCTAGTATAAGCTCTCATCTAAGGCAACATTCTTTCTTTGCCTTTCCATGTGACAACAAAAATTTAATTTAGGACTGGGCTAAGCAAATGCAGAATATTAGGCGGGAGTACTAAACTTGGAGTCAGGAAGACCTCAGTCTGAATCCTGCCTCAGACATTTACTAGATATGCTCCCTCTGGGCAAGTCACTTAACTTCTAAGCCTCAGTTTCTTCATCAGTAAAATGGGGATAATAATAGTACCTACTTCATAGGGCTGTGAAGATCAGATGAGATAAACTAAGAAAGTGTTTTGCACATTTTAAAGTACTATATAAATGTTCATTATTCTTGTTATCAACTTCAGTCGGACAGATGTCAGGTGTACGAAAGTAAGGACTCTTTTTCTAGGTATGGGCTGGACTACACAGACACAGGGATCTCAATTCTAAAATTCAGCGAGTATTTTGAAAATCTTTGATTTCATAATTACGGGTATTCCACCTAAAGATGCAGACCGTGAACCCTTTACAATTTAGCAGATGGTCAGCCAGAGTCGCTACAGTGGAAAGATTCCCTGCTCTATGAGCCTTTGTAAAGTTACCTGGACTCATCTTTGGATAACTGCTCTATAATCTGGGTTCACACTCAAATGATTTCCTATTTGATTTTTGTCTTTGGATCACCACTGTCTGTCTCAAAGAAGTCTGCCCTTAATCAATTCTTGTTGTGAAAGATGAATTGTTTCATCATTGTATGCATAACACCAGCATGGTGTTTGTGAGACCAGGTGAGGCATCAGAACAGAAATGTAGCGGAAGAATGGATGTGGAGGGCCAGCGAGGTGGCACAGTAGATAGAGCATCTAGCCTAGAGTTAGGAAAAGTCATCCTCCTGAGTTCAAAGCTGGCATCAGACAGTTACTAGCTGTGTGACCTTGGGCAAGTCATGTAACCCTGTTTCCCTCAGTTTTCTTATCTATAAAATGAAAACTGCTTCAGTATCTTTACCAAGAAAACCCCAAATGGGGTCACAAAGAGTCAGGCATGACTGAAAATGACTGAATAACAAGGGTCTGGAGACCCAGCAAAAATATTGAAGTCTTTTGATCTGAAAGTTGGCTTTTATCCTCATATTTCTCAGAGTTTGAAGGAACTTCAGTTTCTTATCTTATAACTGAAGAAGCCCAGAGGGGCTAAGGGATTTGCCTAATGGTCCTCAGAGCCAGGATATGAATCCAACAATCTTCCCATTATTTGTGTCCCTTCCCCTCCACCTGTAGCATGACAGGAAACAGAATTGGAAAAGACCTTGGAGATCACACACTTAGGACCAGCAGGAGACCTGAAACCGTCTCCTCTCCCTCCCAATGAAGGCCCAGAAAGCATCCAACCTCACACTGGTAAAAAGTAGCCCAGCAGATATGACCCCCAGGTTCTCTAACAGCCAATCCAGTGCCCTCTACACACTACCTCTGGGTCTGAAGCTCCATAAACACTTGCAGATTCTTAACAGAAGCAACAGACTGACAGCTTCACTTAATCTCCTGAATCAGCAGGCTGGGAGCATGGGAACAGCCCCCCAAATGAGTGAATTTCAAATCTACTTCAATGATTGACAACAGACTCGTACAGCAGAGCAGCATTTTTCAAACTAATTTAGCTACAAACACTTTAGGTCTTTAATTTATCAAAGGAATCCATAAATGCGGGTGTGGGGGATTAGAGAAGTCTACTGACCCACCCTAATTCAGAGAGATTTAGGAACAAAAAAGAGGGGGAGGGGTCACACTGTGAAGGAAAATGTCTCTTTTGTCAAAAGCAACCTGTACTAGGGAGAAGAGTAAAGTGTCTGTGTAGTGGGATACTACATAAAAGGGAACTGAGAAAATGTGAGAAAATTGCATTGTGCCTGCCATATAGTAAGAAACACCTAATACATGCTGGATTACCTGAAAAATGATGGCACATGTGAGATGGGAACCCACTGTTGGGGAAAGGAAGATCCGCTCAAGGCTCTGGTGCAATGGGTTCTGGGATAGGACTTCATTATACAAAAGAAGCCTCTTTCTCTGTATCAACATGTCTGACACATAGTAGGCACTTAATAAATGCTTGTTAGTGTAGTTTTTGTGTTAAGTGTCTGAAGGTCCTGCTGACTCCAGGGCTGGTGCTCTATTCACTGTACCACCTAGCCACCCCCCAAATTCAGTATTCTTATGTTGCTTCTGCGACCAGGTCACTAGTTTGCTACCAGCATTGGTAGTAAACTTTCCTTTATACCACTTCTGGCATACATCCAATAATCAATAATGCCCCATGGTCTACTTACAATTTGTCTCTGCATTTGTGCCCAGAAGCTTCTGCCACAAAATTTTGTGGGCACATACAGATGGGAGAGCATATGACACATATGCACACACATACACAGGCACACATCATAAAGAAAACTGCTCTAGATGTCACTATTCTCCATTTTTCAACAACATAGAAAACCTGGGACAATATTTTTCTTTTGGTAGAAGCTTACTGGGTAGCTAAGTGGTATAATGGACAGAGTCCTGGGCCTGGAGTCAGGAATACTCATCTTCCTAAATTCAAATCTGGTCTCAGACATTTAGTCTGTGTGACCCTGGTCAAGTCACTTAACTTTGCCTGAGTTTCCTCATCTGTAAAATGAGCTGGAGAAGGAAATGGCGAACTACTCCAGTATCTTTGCCAAGAAAATTCTAAATGGGGTTTTGAAAGAGGCAGACACAGGACTCAAACCACTGAAAAACAAAACAAAGAGGCATACTGGTAGAGAGATAAGAGGGTGGTGGGGGGTAAAGGATGAGGAGGAAAAGGGATTAAAAACCATTGCTTTAGAGTAGGAAGGGGTAGTAAATAATGGGATTAAAAATAAGTCTTAGATTAGGCTGAATGAAAATACAAAATTCTTTAAACCAAAGTTGAGTTGTTTGGTGTATATTTCCAGGCTCAAATGCACCCCCATCCACCATCAATAATCTGTTAACAAACAATTGGGATTTGAGTCATACTTCCCACATCACATCAGATCCACTGGAAGTTGTACTTCAGGGGCATCATGTGTAACAAATTAAACCGAGCTAATTTGAGAACTAAGGAAACTCTTCTACCTGCTGAAGTACATCCCAGTACTAAGACATAATTAATCTAAAACCCAAAGAAATGTTTCCAGACTCTGTGTAATTATTTTTCCCATTGCCTTGATTAAGAATTGATTTATATCAGTTTTTTTTTAATTGGGGATACACTCACACAGCTATGAAAACAAGGGCATGCTATCGTGCCAAAGCACTGTAGGAAATAAGGGAGGAGAAAGAGGGAGCTGAGATTTATGAAAGGGGCTTCAGCTGGGCCTCACGTAATGTGGCCTTTTTTTTTTTTTTGACAGTGGACCATCAAGGCGGACAGCCACAGAGTTGGAAGTCACCTTAATCCAAAACTCCTTCCTTTAACCTGTGAGAAACCTGAGAGCACAAGTGAAGTGACCTGTGTCTTCCTTTTCTAATCCTGATGTTCTCCTTTATTACTTTACCTTTCAAAGGTATGTTTTAAAGTGAATTAATAATAGCATTTGCAAAAGACAAAGATTTGCACTTTTTTTTTCCAGAGGAAGAATTAGAATGATGTGGAATAACAAGTTGAAACAGCCTTGAAAAAAGAAGTCTGAACCAGTGAAAGTTTCTCTTTAAAAAAAAAAAAAGAGAGAATTTCTATAGGGTTTTTTGTTTATTTGCTTTACCACATGCAAACCTGCATCATGTAGAATCATTCAATGAACAGTAAGTGTCCACTATGTGCCAAGCATTGTGCTAAGTGCTGCTGCTGTGGCAAAGGACTGTCCCTGCCCTCAAAGAGCTTACAATCTTTTTGAGAAAGCTTGAGTCTAGGTGGCATGGAGGAAAGAACCCTGGACTTGGAATCAGGAAGCCAAGAGTTAAAATCCTGCCTCAGAAACTTACCATCTATGTGACCCTGGGTAGATCACTCAACTTCTATTTGCCTCAGTTTCTACATCTATAAAATAGGGGCAATCAAAGCACCTACCCCCCAAAGTTGTTGTGCAGACCAAAAGGAGATAATATTTTAAAGGACTCTGAAAACCTTCAATGCTATAAATGCTAGCAATTATATATTATGTAAATAACATGAGTTTAGTTAGAAGAAAATGGGAGGAACAGCCTAAAATCGGTGCTTTAAAAAAAAAAGACACTCTCTTCCACACTAAGAAATGAACATCAAAATTATTGTCTCTTTGTATAAAGTTTTCTGGAAGCTGAGAGCATGTGCAACATATCAAACAAAACAGAGGAAAATACAAGCTTTCTTGTGCTCAGTTTTGGAACTCTGTCCTGAGGCTAACGTTGCCTGACTTGTTAATAAATGAGAAATCACCTAGACTTCTCTACCTAGTTGGCCCCAGCACCTCACAGGCCTCCCTGGTCATCTACCCATTCACCCCATTGTTGTTTTGTTGTTGTGTTCAGTTGTTTTTACTCATATATAACTCTGAGGTTTTCGTGGCAAAGATACTGGAGGGGTTTGCCATTTCCTCTCCAGCTCATTTTACAGATGAGGAAACTGAGGCAAACAGGGTTAAGTGACTTGCACAGGGTCACACAGCTGGTAGGGGTCTGAGGCTGGATTTGAACTCAGGTGTTTTTGACCCAAGTGTTTGGGCACTTTATCCACTTCAATACCTGGCTGCCTCGGTCACCCTCTTCTCCTTATTTGGAATAGCACCCTTCAATCTTCACCTCCTGAGATCCTATCTTTGTCTGTCTTCTTTGGGGTGAAACTTGGACCTACCGCCTACACAGGGTGCTCCCAATCCCACTTTTGACCTCTGGCTCTAAGAATAAAAACAATGCTAGTATTGCTGTTGAGACTGGCACAACACCCACCTGCCCTCCAGCTACTCTCACAAACCTGTAACTTCCCAGACCAAAACGCCCTTTTCTGGTCCCCATTTCCCTGTTTTTGTTGTCTCTCCCTATTCAAATGCAAGCTCCTAGTCTTATTTTTGCTTTATCCCCAAAGTCTAGTGTTTTATCATTCATTCCTCCAGTTATTTTAGAAACATTGTGCACTTTTATTAAGCAACATGCTGAGTGCTTTGTAGGCTCTCATTTAATCCTCACTACAACCCTGGGAGTTAGGTATTATTAATTATCCCCATTCTACAAGGCAGAGAGAGTTAAGGGACTTGCCCAGGTTCACACAGCTAGTCACATGTTAGGCCCTAACATGTTCTAACACAGCTGTAAATATCAAGTTTGTGACCCATGGCAAGCTGCATAAAATATACCCTTAATTCAGTTGGGGACAAGCTCAAAACAGATGCTGATCTGCACTGTCAGAGGCAATTTCTTCACCAGGAGTTCCCTCCACCAACAAAATCAGTTTCCAAATCCTCAGCAAATGTTTCTATCTAGGTGTTAATCTAATTTTTTTCTGTGCTGTTCCTGAACTACAAGTGTTTTCTAAATTTTAGTGCCCTGGGACAAAGTCCCAGTCACCCCACTCTCATTACTATCCTGTATTCTATTATAAGGACCATCCCTCGCACTCATGATGTTAGAAGGACAATGAACACTGTCAAGCTAAATCATTCTGTTAATGGGCGAACATTAGTAACAAAGCTAGGTCAAAGATATAGTAAGTCACATAAAATACCTCATTTTCACCAGTGATGAAATGATCTCATCCATGCTGATGACTTTTGCAAGATGGCATGTGAAAAACTGAGATGAAGAAAGGAAGAAAATTCTAGCACATACTTTGTCTAAACTGATTTAGTCATCAGGCTAAAATGTTAAATATAACAGTGATCTCAGTGAAGTCACTTGACCAGTCCCTGAAAATTGTAATGAATGATGCAATTCAACCAAAAGCAGAAATCACCTCACTCCATTAAAAAATACCTAACGTTCTTTAGGAACTTACCAGCTACCAACACCCCCTAACAATCACACACCCAGTCTCCAGTAAACTCAGCAGTGTCCTAATCATTCTTTACATAAAATTGTGGTGTTAATTTTAAGAGGCCCTGATTTTCATCTATATAATCTCCTTTTTTTTTTTTTTTTGCTTTTTGGAGGGCAGTTGGGGTTAAGTGACTTGCCCAAGGTCACACGGCTAGTTTTTTTGTGTTAAGTGTCTGAGGCCGGATTTGAACTCAGGTACTCCTGACTCCAGGGCCGGTGCTCTATTCACTGAGCCACCTAGCCGCCCCCTATATAATCTTTAATAAAATTAATTTGTGCAACTTGTTCTCATAGTATTCAAAGATAATATTCATAGAATCACAAAAGTTCAGAGTTCATATGGAAACCAGTCATGGTGGGGGGGAATCTTTGTGCCAAATCACTCTCTTATAAGGGTATGATATCCAGAAAATATGGGCACCAGCATAGAAATATTTAAAACTGAAAACCATTTCCCAAGACATAAGTGGTTAAAGGATATGAACAAATAATTCTTAAAAGAATTGAAAACTTTTAACATCTATAGAAAAGAATGTTCCAAATCACTAATAAGAGAAATTCGAACCAAAACAATTCTTCAGTTTCACCTCACACTCAAAAAATTAACAAAGATGACATAATATGGTAACACTCAACAAGGAGGAGTTGGAAGAGTTATGTAAAGACAGATTTTTTAAAAACCCAACCTATGGGCGAAGCTGTCTGGAAAAGAATTTGGAACCAAGCTAAGAAAGTGACTAACATGCCCATACCCTTCCATCCAAAGACCCCACTGCTAGGTACATTCCCTTAGAAGATCAATAATGGGGGGAGGGGAAGAGAAAGTTCCCATATAAATATATTTATATTTTATATTTTCATAATCACAAAAAACTAGCAACAAAGCTGATACCCAATGATTGGAGAATGGCTAGTAAAGTTGTAGAACATGAATGTAATTGAATATTATTGCTGTGCTTAAAGAAAGGATGAATAAGATAAATATAAAGATACGTAAGATGACATAGGAACTGATGGGAAGTGAAGGAAGCCAGAGGTGTCAAATATGTAGGCTTTGGTTATTAATAAAGAAAAGAAATCTTTAAACATGTTGTAGTTTTTAAAGTAAAAATGAAGCCCATAATGATCCTTATTTATGGGCTAGTGATACCATTTCTATTTCAGTTTGACACTCCTAAAGGAAGTAGGACCAACAAAATAACACACAAAATGACCCTGATGCTGTGAATGGGATGGGACAAGAACAAAACAAGTGGAACTGAATGCTATAAATTCAAATGACCAAGTTTGGCCCCAAAGAAGATACAGGAAAATGTATCTCTCACTTCCTTCATTGCTACGGTAGAGGGACTACGGGTATGGAACACAATGCTGTCAAGCTTTTTCAAAATGTTAGTTTTAATGAATGGGTTGGGTTTTTTCTACTTTTTTATTCTTCCTAAAGTGCAATTGCTCTCTGGTGGATTGGGGGACCAAGGGAGGGCTGAGTACATTGGGAAATGTAGGTTATATTAAAACAATATATTGATTTTAAAAAATACTTCTTTTTTCCAAAAAAGAAAGGCTCTCAAGCATTATTTAATCCAGTCTTTGCATTTAAAGGGATGTCCATTACAAAACATTTGACATTTAGCCTTTACTTAAAATTGATTTAGTAGACAGGCACTTGACTGGGAATCAGGAAGCCTTAGGCTTCAAATCCTGTCTCAGATACATATTTACTATAGGGCCCTGGGCAAAGTGTTTCTGTGTCTCAGTTTCCTCAAATGGCAGCATTGGACTCAATGGCCTCTGAGGTCCCTTCCAGTTCTGAATCTATTGTACTATGAACCTTGAGTGAGGGGAAACCTACCTCTGACAGCCTATTTCATTTTGGGATCACTCTAGCTTTGGACAAGTTTTCCCTTACATCAAACCTAAATTTTCCTCTTTACAACTTCTAACCATCACTTCCAGGTCTGTCATCTGGGGCCAAGCAGAACAAGGCTAATCCCCTTCAAAAACTTGGAGAAAACTAGCATGTGCTTCTCCAGGCTACAAAAATTCTCTTCCCTAGGCAAAATATCCCTAGTTCCTTTAACCAGTGTTCACATGGCATAAGCCCAAGACTCTTCCCAGTACTGGCTGCCCTCTTCCGGACACTATGTCCTCCCTAGATCTTTCAAGTGTAGCATACTCCACAGATTATCAACTGGAGGTTAAGAAAGGGGCAGGAGCTGTAGGGTAAGGAATACAGGTGGGAGGACAGGACAAACGTCCAGTAAGTAAAACTCCCCTCCCACCTTCACAATACCCATATATCCCAAGAAAGACAGTTAAGGGAGGGTGTTTTGTGTTTCTACCCAAAAGGCTGTAATAGGATAGATGAGCTATTCTGCAAACGCAGACATTTCTGTTGAAAAGCCTCAGTTAGTGAGAGAAGGATGAAATCATGGACTCTCTCCTGAATTTCAGACATCTGGTAGCCACAACTTAAATGCTAAAATAATAGTGGTAATTATGAGATAATAGCAATAAATGATGTTGGACTGTATGTAAGGGCTGTGAGGTTTAGAGACACTTGGTGAAAATTACCATTGTTGAGACCTGTTTAGAATTCATAATTTCTGATCAGTCAACCAAATCATAGCCTTTTGATAGAAAAATCATTTGAGAGCACACAGGGAAGAAAGACACAAGATTTTCTCCAAAGACCTTAAGTAAAAAGGGTCTAAAATTGTCTAGGCGATAAGTCTGAATATTGTATAAACACTGTATAATCAGGATTTCCTTTAGAAACATTTAACCTTTCAAAAAAAAAAAAAGAAGAGAAAGAGAGTAACTTGTATAGTAAGAACTGTTCTGCTCACTTTCCTCTCCTCTTCCCCTCAGGGACCACAAGTAGTTAACTAAGTGTTTTTAAACCACACTTTCCCTACTGGACTGTCCAAAGAAAACCTAAATATGTTTAAAGTACTATAATTGTCTTTAGAAAACACTGTCTTTAAAAAAAAAAAAAGCTTTCTTTAATGTATGGTTTTGCAAATTCTCTAGCAGGAAAAAGGAAGGAAAACCAAAATTTCACATCTAAAGGCAACTAAAGGCAGAAAAATTATGCCTTTCAGATACCAAGCACTTCGTTTGTGACAATTCTGACCTACGAGGTCACTATAAAAAGACAAATGTTACTATTTCAGTTTTCACATGACAATAACTAAATCACTACATATGTTCTTAAGGGTTGTAAAGATATCCTCTGGTGGCTCAGCTCTGGGTAAAGTTACATCATTGTCTTTTTCTCTTTTTTTTCAAAGAGCAGAAAAAGGTCCCTTATTTCTAATTATTTCAATATGTTGGTAAATGAAACTTACTCTGGAGCTGACAATCTATTCCATGGCCAACTTGGCAAAGTTTCAAGGAACAAAGCACAATCAAACCTACCAGAGGACCTGTTTGTTTTAAAGAGGTCAGAATGAGAACTCCCACCATGCATTGCTATCGTGGAGGAGTCTCTCATGAGTCAGGCTCAGTGCCCTGCACTCAAGCTCTGGAAAAATGGACTCCAGGCATAACTGGGTGACCTCTGAGGAAGACTAGGGAGCTTTGGGATCTTGAAGGAGCCACCCAAATCTTGCAAGGAATCACCAAAGCACCCCCAAGCATCTCATCACCTTTCCAAGGAGTTACACAAAAGTTCTAGAGATTGGACTCAAATGGTATTGAAGAAGCCAAGGGATACACCAGCCCCCACACTCCAGGAGAGCCCCCACTCCAGCAGGATCTCAGGGGTAAAACGAGCTGTGCCAGACTTCATTGCAAGGTTAGCCAATGAACCTGACCAGCAACAACTCTATAAAGCCCAGGTCTTCCAGACTCCACAAATGCCACCAGGAAGCTAATAAAAATTAATTCTAATAGTAAAAAACAAAACAAAACAAAAAAACCCTAACATTCATAGAGTAGTTTAAGGTTTGCAAAGCATTGTAGACACATTATATTTCATTTTATTCCCACATCAGCCCAATAAAGTAGTTGCTATGATTATCTCCATTTTATAGAAGAATAAACTAGGATAAGAGAAATGAATTAGTTACTCTGACTACTTGACCTTCCTCTAGCCTTAGGGCTAATGTTTGAAGGGCAGTGCCTGGGGCCCACTCTAGTATATCTTCCTGGTAACCTGGTTTAATAACAATAATAAGCATTTACTAAGTGTTTACTATCTTCCAGGCACTGTGCTAAGCCCTGAGGATTTAAGGAAAATAAAAAAGAGCCTCTGCTCTATGGAGGCTTTGTTGTGCCTGTGGTGGCAGCGATTGTGGTTGTCATTGTTGTTCAGTTGTGTCCCACTGTCCAGGACCCCCGTGGACCAGAGCACGAGAATATTGTCCACGGTGTTTTCTTGGCAAAGATACTGGAGTGGTTTGCCGTTTCC
Organism: Pseudocheirus occidentalis; assembly: GCA_028646575.1. Classification (NCBI taxonomy): domain Eukaryota; kingdom Metazoa; phylum Chordata; class Mammalia; order Diprotodontia; family Pseudocheiridae; genus Pseudocheirus; species Pseudocheirus occidentalis. Next base: position 204,040,697 of record CM053595.1, on the reverse strand, counting down.
CTCTCAAGTGAATTAAGGCAAACAGAGGTTAAGTGACTTGCCCAAAGTATCACAGCTACTAAGTGTCTGAGGCTGGATTTGAACTCAAATCCTCCTGACTCAGTCATGTCTGATTTGTGATCCCATTTGAGGTTTTCCTGACCAAGATACTGGGATGGGGCTTTCTTAGCAAAGATATTGGTGTGGTTTGCTATTTCCTTCTCCAGTTCCTTCTCTATATCCAGTTCATTTGACAGATGAGGAAATTGAGGTAAAGAGGATTAGTAGACTTGCCTAGGATCACACAGCCACTAAGTATCTGAGGCCAAATTTGAACTCAAGTCTTCCTGACTCTAAGCCTGGGGCTCTATGCACGGTGCCACATAGCTTCCTTGGAAAGCTAACATTTAAACAAATACTAAACATGTGCTAATTTGAGGACTTATAGTACAAGGGAATCAGGGAAGATTTCTGTAGAAGATGAGATAAGTCTTGAAAGAAGCTAAGGATATGGAAACATGGAAGGAGTAAGTGTGCTCCAGGCATGGGGTACAGCCTTTTGCAAAGGCACAGTGGCAGGAGATGGAGTAGAAATTTCAAGAAAAAATAAAAGGACTATTTGTCCAAAATATGGAATGTGTGATATTGAACGATGTGAAATAAGGTAGAAACATAGATTGAAGCCTGAAAATGATGAAATGGTAGGTGAATTCATGCCTGGCAATGCTTTTATCTTCATACCTATGTGTTTTGGAAGGAAAATATTACAGGCTGTCCCTGCAAGGCAATTTGTAATGAAGTAACCACTCCCTCGATTGACTCTATCATTCCTGCCACTTTGGGGGTTTAATCATATACTATCTAGTGCTGGTTCTGCCACTCTAACTATGGGACCTTGACCAAGGAATTTCTATCAGCTGAAATCCTACCTTCCACAGGAAGCCTTCCCCCACCCCCTCTTAATTGTAGTGCTTTATAATCTAATGATTAGCCCCGATTTATCCTGTATAGAGACTGTACAGAGTTATTTGCATGTTGATTCCCCTATGAGACAGTGAGCTCCCCAAGGGCAGGGACTGTCTTTGTGACAGGGCTTAGCACATTTCCTGGCACAGAGTAGGTGCTTAATAAATATTTATTGACTAATTGATTCAATGGGCCTTGTTTTTCTTATCTATAAACTGGGAGAGTGGACAGAGAAAGCCTGAAACATCCCTTCCACCCCTAAGACCCACATTCCTGGGGTTTTATACAGCTACTTCTCACCCAAACATCTTATCCTCCCCCAATTAAACTGTGAGGCTTCTACGTCCTTTGCATTGTTCACGGCACCTTGTCTAACTACAACAGGGAGTTGCCAACGCAATGACTTTCCGAGCCCTGGTTAAATTCCTGAATAAAGTTGTATAACTTGATTGAATGAGAACAGACTGCAACAAATCTGATAACTCTTAGATATAACCCAGGACTCTGAGCCCAAAAGTCCTAGGAATCACAGTGCCCGCTCCTATCCCTACCCCTAGACCACTTATTCTGGCCATCATCTGGGGAGAAAATCCTATGAAGCCTGAACCCAACACCAACCACCGACCAACCGACAGTGATACGAAGGACAATGAAGTCAGACCCGCTAAAGAAGCAAGACACACTGAAGAAGAGACAGGTGCCAGCCGAGTCAACTCATGAGCACTACTTTGATCACTCCCCTCATATCCTGATCGAAACAGTCCTGGATTCTGAATCCAAGAGGCCCAGGAACAGCAACACCCTCCAGACTTCAATTCCTACTCATAAAACTGCTACACCGCAACTACTTCTGCAAATTCAGCAATTCTAGTCGCCTCTATAGCCACAGCTACTGCCAAAACAGGGAAGGAAAAAAATAAACTCTTGCCACCAAAATCCTTGGTGTTGTCAAATGGTTCAACATCAGAAATAGATAACGCTTTTATCAGCAGTAACAACATTCAAGAAGATGCATAATCACCTGCTTTGCTTCCATACCCAAAGGCCTATTGACCATATGTGTCATCTATTAGAATGTGTTTTCCTTGAGAACAGGGACTGTCTTGCTTTTCTATTTCTATTTCTAGTTCTTAGCATAGTGCTTTGTATATAACAAGCACTTAATAAATGCTCTTTCATCCATTCAATTCTGCTCTGATACTATTTCAGTCATTTATTCACTCAACAAACATTGCTATCTGCCTCTGCAGAACTAGCATAGTACTCAACGAGGATGTCAAACTTTGTGAAATTTATAATCCTGAGAAACAATGCATATCCATCCATACGTCTACTGCTATTTGATAAATATATAACAATTCTAATCCAGAATAGAAGTACAAAATATGTGACATCAGAAGAAGGAAAGATTATTCCCCAAAGGGAGGGGTGATTCAGGAAAGGCTTCATAAAGGAAGTGACATTTTAAATTGGGCCTAAAGCATGGGCAGAATGTCAACGGACCAGAGAGGATGTCATCCACTTTAAGACGGCCACTCATCTCATCTCAGAGAAGGTTTAAGGCCATCGATGGCCTTGCTCAATAGACTGCCGAGCCTAAGCCTTCTAAACCAGAAGGTAACAGACATTTAATAAGCTGCTACGATGCTCCAGGCACCATGATAATTGACGTACAAATATCATCTCATTTAATTCTCCCAACAGCTGGGTGAGGTGGGTGCCATTGTCATCTCCATTTTACAGCTGAGGAAACGGAGGCATCATCAGACAGAGGCTAAATAATGACTTGCCTAAGGACCACATGGCAAGTCAATGTGTGAGGCAGGTTCTGAACCCAGGCCTTTCTGACTCCAAGTACAGGCCTCTCTCCACTGAGGCCCCTCCCTGCTGCCTCATAGGTACTAGAGGGGCCCCGGGGCTTTCTGTCTCTTAACTTTCATTCTTGCTATGTGACTGTCCCTGGATGTGCAAAATGTCTAGTTCTCCACCCAAATTTTCTGTGATTTACTGTTCCTGGACTCAATCTAACTCCACAGACTAATTCCACAGTCCTACAACCCCACCTCACCCCATCACCACCACATGCTCCCTTTCCAAAGCACCTTAAAAGACCTCCCTTTGGGTTTCCTACTCCTGTTTACAAATCTTCAACAGTCCCAAGTCCTAATTCCCCCACTAATTATGCTATTAAGCTCTTTATTGCTCAGCTTTTCAACCTTTCTCTTTCTCTCTCTCTCTCTCTCTCTCTCTCTCTCTCAGGATTTAGAAAAATAGAATATATCACAAATATAAGTACATGCCAGTTAGTCACCACATTCTTGGGAGATAAGCAGAAGAATGGGTGGGGCATCACTTATCCTATTTTACATGAAGAAAAGAAATAGAGGCACTGAGCCAGTATTAGAAACCACATCTCCTAGCAACAGGCCCTGTGCTCTTCCCACTAACCTGTGAAAGCTCTGCTCTCTTCCCTAAGTCTTCAGGTCTTTTTAAATATAAATTTTTTTCCCCCTTGGAAGGATTCTGAGACAAGATCCAAGGATGTTGGGAACCAAGCAGAAAAATACTGCTGTTGCCCCAAAGTGCCTTGACTGTCTACTCTGTGAAGGTGGAAAGGGCATTAGTAGGGGTAAGGGCTGGAAGGGAACCCCTTTTGTAAAACTTTTCTTGGGAGTTCAGGACTAAACTTTTGTCCACTGACATAAGATATAATATTTTAAAAGGAAAAACCCACGGCAGATACTTTAATGTCAGGAAAAAAATGAGATCATTCTAAATTTCTAGAGACCCTAATGATACAGAAGTGGCTCTGTAAACAGCCCTTTCTGCTTGGGTCTCTGTAACACCGCCTCTCAGTTATTTTGATGCTCCACAAAGGTCCGATGACCAACCAAATAATGGTGGACCCAGATCTTGGGGCATTTCTTTGTTCTTACTTGGTGATTAAATAACCAATCTATTCACATTGATTGCTTTCTCAGTAAAGTCATTTTGGTTGCTCAAGCACTAACCCAGTTTCATTCTGACATTGCCTGGGAGAAAAACTCTGGGGTTTTTTTTTGGTAGAAAATTGTAATCTCAGAGGTGTCAAATTCCAGCCCCTAGCTGGGAAGACCAAAAAACTCTCACAAAATGAAAATATAATTAAGAAATGTTTAACAAAATAAATAAAAATGCCATACAACATAGATGCTGTTAATTTGTGGTTTTCTAAATCAATAAGTAGCATACTTGGATCCCTTTTCTATTTGAGTTTGACACAACCTTTCCAGATAACTGAGTTAGCCACTTTCTCTAGGAGGTAAGTAGGGGGTAAGTGGCAAGTATTAAGAATAACACCTCATGCCAGTTGGGTTCACTGGTATGCCCTAAGGATGGTTTTCACACCATCCAATAACAGTCAAATCAGTCACCTTAGGCAAATTCTTAAGGGAATATTTATCCTGAAAGAGCCATCATGCAGGTATTAAATCTAGGACTGCTTGGTAAAGGGGCATTGGCACTGGCATCATCATCACTACTAATATTTATATAGTTCTTTAGGGATTTGCAAAGTATTTTCCAGGTATTATCCCATCTAATCCTGAATATAACCCTGTGAGATAAGTGCTATTATTATCCCCATTTCCTAGATGAGGGGTTAAGTGATTAGCCCAAAGTCACAGAGATATTTTGTGCCTGGGAAAAAAATGTCAACAAGTTCTCCTGACTGCAAGTCCAGAACCCCATACACTAAGTCACATTGTCTCTCAAACAGCTGCCTTACATGGGCAGATGACAATCTAAATATCTGTGCCCAGAACCCAAGTAGCTTCACTTGGGTCTCTAAAAAAAAAACGTGATCCAAAAGCTGGGGTCTCCATGGATAAGAAACTCTCCTTCCCAGTCTCCTGAGTAAACAGTCACTTGCTGTTTGGCTTCATCAGAGCCCCGAGGATGAGAGAACCTGGTGGCACTCAGAGTTCATCATAACATTTCAAACTATTTTTCAAACCTCTTGGCAAAGCCCAGTAGACCTCATGCCAAGCACTTTTCCCCCTTAATTTTTAAACCCTGGGGAAATTGAATCCGTATGTTTCTAATTCATTTACACTTAGCTTATCAAAATGCCGTTTTATAAGGGCTTTTTAGAATCCAAAAATCCTTATGATTTTTTTCCCATATACTTCCATATGAAAGAAAGCCTAGGCTCCTTGTATTAAATGGGACTCAAATCCGTTGTATTAGGAAAGCCACTAAGTTCCAGTAAAGACCTCAGTGCAACAATACAGTCTACATATTCCAACGTCAAGGGGTTCATACAGCAGATACCTACCTTGGGAATCACACCCAAGCAGTTGTGCCTACAGGACAACAGAAATAGATACAGTCAAATCCATCTTGTTTAAATTGTTACTTTAGACACACCTGGAAATTTGGGGTTCCCAAGCAAAATGTGTAGAAAGCATCCTCTTGGCTTTTCTTAAATAGAAAAAAAAAAGATGTTTCACAAGGTGACTAAGGTGGAAACAGATTTGATATAGCCTAAATCAGATAACTTGCTCTCTTGGGCAGGGCAGGATTTGGAACTCAAAAACTTATAAAAATAAATGTTGAAAACTCTCTTTATGTGTAAATGGAAAAATTAAAATACTATTCAGTGGGGAGAGGAGGAAGAAAAGAAAAGATATCCCATCCCTCTGCCAAGGACCTGCATGTAGAGGGAAGGAAGGAGGGCACATGCGGGCAACTTAAGGAATAATCGTATTTCAGAGGAAGGCAAAAGGAACGTTTGTCAGGGGCTGGCATTCCTCACTCTAACTCTGGCTTCCTCTTCACTACCTTTCATATTTGTCCCCATACAGAGCAGAACTGACAGCCTCACTACCTACCTCTCTCTAGCACTGTCCCTGGATGGATGTGTCCTTTTCATCTCAAACTTATCACATACTCTTCAAGACCCAGCACAAGTGCTCTATCTTCCAGGAAACATTCTCAGGCTACTTTAATCCACAGTGATCTTCTCTTCTACTGAACTCATCCTGCTTTGACTACCAACCATAAATCCATAAATCATGATTTCTTATAAAAATTCTTTCTTTTTTTGCTTTTTGGAGGAAGAAAGGCAGGACAATTGGACTTGCCCAAGACCACAGGGATAGTAAGTGTTAAATGTCTGAGGCTGGATTTGAGCTCAGGTCCTCCTGACTCCAGGGCTGGTGCTCTATTCACTGTACCACCTACCCGTCCCCTTATACAACTTCTTGTCTCACTGTACTTCAAACTACTGCAACCCTCATTGATACGGAAAATAATTATGTAATAGTTTCTGTAGGTGGCAATGGGGCTCAGGTAACGAGCTGTGTAGTCAGAAAGACCTTATCTCAAATCTAGCCTCAGACACTTACTAGCTGAGTGACGCTGGACTTAACCTTGTTTGCCTCAGTTTCCTCATCTGTAAAATGAGTTGGAGAAGGCAACAGGGGTTACAAAGAGTGAGACACAACTGAAATGACTGAACAACAAAAAATGGTCTGTGCTTGTGTTAGGGACAGAATTGCCATGAGTTGGAGACAAGAGATTTTCCTTTTGGCTTCCAGCTTCAAGAGGCCACAAAGTTCCCAGTTCACTTCAGAGAAAGGTCTCTTCAGGGAAGGAAAGATTGACTAGAGAAAGAAGCCCACAAACAGAAGAGCTGCTGCCTCAAGTGTATCCCTATCTTTGGCCAGCCACCCTGGAGACTTAGGGGAATTCCTCCTGGGATAAAGTCAGACACTCTTATCTGAGCTCAGTTATCTCCCTCCCAGGAGCAGAGCTCAGCTCCTGCACTCCCTGTATTGTCCCGCATGTTTTAATCTGTGTAGCTTCTCTAGTTTCTGTTTGCTATTAGCTTGGATAAACGAGTTTATTCACTACTCAAGATGTGTGATAGTCTTTATGTAGCTGGCTTTTGGTGGGAAGAGTATCAAGCTTTCAGACACAACTTGGGGTGCTCCTCACCCATTAAAGGATAAGGGGCAGTTGGGTGGTGCAGCACAAGGGGCTCTGGGCCTAGAGTCAGGAAGACTCATGTTTGTGAGCTCAAATCTGGCCTCAGACAGTTACTAGCTGTATGACCCTGGGCCAGTCACTTTACCTTGTTGACCTCAGTTTCCTCATCTGCAAAATGTACTTGAGAAAGAAATGGCAAACCCTCCTGTATCTCTGCCAAAAGAAAAACTCCAAATGGATCACAAAAACCCCTTAATAAAAGGATTTGTTCCGTAAAACTTGAATTTAGTCAAAGGATCACACTTAAGGACCTAGAAGGCCACATGTAGCCTTAAGGCCTCAGGTTCCCCACCCCTGTAACCCAGACTAACAATATTTAGGAAAGGGACAAAAAGATATAATTCTAGCCTGTTAACACCCCTCTGAGGAGGGTAGGATAGGCCAACATCATTGCTCCAGTTTCCAACACTCCTTGCATGCAAGAATCGGAGTCTCTTTTGGGAAGAATTAGGGGAGATTCTAAAGATATGTATTTACAAATCTTTGTGAACCACATGTACACAAACCTAGATGGACATGCATAACCTACACAGGTGACATACAGGCCTTTAGAACCTGCTCTCCCTTATCACTTTTCCATTCGTCTTCTACCTTCCTTCTCCCCATCCGACTTTGCTCCCCATTGGACTTTTGTGGTCCTGAGATGCTGGTCTCCTTGCTCTATTTTCCCATTCTAGACATTTTCATTGGTTGTCCCCCACCCATGCAATGCTCTCCCTCCTCATCTCCACCTCCTGGCTTCTTCAGCCTCTTTCAAGTCCCAGCTAAAATCCCACCTTCTCCTGAAACCTTTCCTGATTCCCCTCAGTTCTAGTGCCTTCCCTCTGGTCATCATCTTCAGCCGATCCCATACATGGCTTGTTTGTCCACCGTTGTTCATATGTTACCACCCCCATTAGACTATGCACTCCTTGAGGGCAGAGAACATCTTTTGCCTCTTTTTGTATCCCCAGAAATCAGCACAGTGCTTGTTATGTAGTAAGCATTTAATAAATGAAACAACTTACACTATTTTCTCTTCTACTGTAATCTAACTTTCTAAACAAAACCTCAAACTGCCTCTCAGCTAGGTTGTAAGTTTCACAATACAACCACAATAAAAGATACTCACTAATTATTGCCTGAGTAAGTCACTGATCAATAATATGGTCAGTACAAAACCAGGAAATAAGATATATAGGCAACGGGGGATAGAAATCCATCTTGCCCTACAAGAAAGTGCAGGGGAAATTGAGGGATGGGGGAATATAAGAGAGGGCAGATTGAGGGAAGTATGCTTGTCATCTTGGGTTGGGGGTAAGGGAGAGATGAGAAGAAAATCTGTAACTGAAAAATCAAAAACTCAAAATCTTTGGAAAATGAATGCTGAAAAGTAAAAAGAAAATGAAAAAAGAAAAAGAATACGGCCAGCATAAAGCTCCAATACTAGGACTCCCACAGCAAGAGAAAGGCCTGAGCTGAAGGATTTAAAAGTCATCTCTGCTGACCACCGGCTTATAAATAATCATAATTTTTTCAGCCAGAAGAAACCCTCTCTTCCTTGTTATTCTGCAAATGAGAGAGCTAAGGTCTACAAAAGTTAATTAACTTGTCCAAGGTCACACAGCTAATCAGTGTCAAAATCAGAATTCCAACCTAAGTCTTCCTGATGAAATCTAATACCCCACTCACTAAAGCCAATGCTGCACAGCCTGAGACTGCTTGCCCAAGGTCACACAGCTAATAAATCAGATTTGTCTGAGGTCGGATTTGAACTCCGGTCCGCCTCACTCCAGGGCCTCACTCCAGGGCCAGTGCTCTCTATTCAGGCTCCTGAGTGCCACCCAAACCAGATTAAAATGTAATTGAGAAATATTGAACAAAATACAATAAAGCATAGAAAAGCTTACATTTTTAAGTTGTCAAAATGCAGCCTAGAGGGATTCTTACTTACAGATTAGCAGTCTCCATTTCTATTTGAGTTTGATACCAAAGGACTAAACCATGGTGCCTCCATCAAGTTGCTAATAGCACTATTCCTTGGGAAAGAGAAAAAAAAATCTCAAACGTGGTTATGATACTATGATCTGAAGTCTGGAAGTCATGGTTTTTCATGTGATGAAATAATTAAATGTCTTACAAGATTAGTGCCCATTAATGTGGTAAAATTCAAAAGTTAAAGTGGAGAATGAAAGCTTTGTGGATACAGATGTGGCATTGGTAGAATTGCCTGTTCTCTACCATGCAGTTCCTTTGGGAACCAACACTAGAGTTTGGAATGAAGATGCTCTAGTCTAAAAGGGAAATAATTCCTTGAAATTTAGTTCCGCCCCATGGAACCAGATTTGGATACAGCTCACAGTTGCAAAAGACTTCAATTCTCTGGCTAAGAGGTTGCAACAGATAGCACAAGGCCATTACATTATAAAGAAGCCCCTGCTTGAAAAGTTTATCAAATCTCTGAAAGACAGAGGTTTTTCCTTATAGAATATTGGCAAGAACACTATATATTTTTCTTATCCATGAGAAAATATACACAGGTGTGAGCATAGAGAAATGGCTATTCTTCTCATGGTTTGCTTTTTTTTACATCTGTGTTCTGTGAAGGAAAATATAACTTGTACATGAAGAGTCTGGATCACTCTTTTTTGTCCAACTTTATCTAAGTATTATACTCTAGTCAATTTATTATAATTCCAGTGTAATATTTTCATGGTGCAAAAATTAGAACTGAAAAAAATCCTTATTCATAATCAGTCTTTCACGTGGCAAAATTCCAACAATTGGTATTTTCACCACTTATTTTACCAGAGGTATCCCTATGGTAACACTCAGGACTAGATACTTTTAGTATTTTATAATTTAAATCTTGCATCAAAAGAATGGGGTGACATTTTATAAGTAGTTTTTCAGCTTCAAAAATGTTCTTTATTAGGGGCAGCTGGCCCTGGAGTCAGGAGGACCTGAGTTCAAATCCAGCCTCAGACATTTGGCATGCTTACTAGCTGTGTGATCTTGGGCAAGTCATTTAACCCCAACTGCCTTGCCTTCCCCCCTCCAAAAAAAAAAGGTCTTTATTTCTGCCCGCCCTTACCCATCAATGTAGTATTCTTACTAGTGATGGATTCCACGATCCATCCATGACTACCTATCTCATATGGCTTTTGCTCACATCATCCCATGAGTCTTCTACGGAGTCCTCTACAAATGTGCCCATTTTGTGTATTTCCATTATTGTGTACAAACTTGACTGTTTATATGTTGCACCCCCAGAAAAATGTAAGTTCCTCAATAGCAGGAACCATTTTTCATTTTGTCTTTTTAGCTGCCATACTTAATATATAGTAAACACTTAATAAATGCTTACTGGATTGGACTGGTGTGATTCTGCTTATGTATGACCTTGGATGGGTCACTTTACCTTTTTTTGAGCCTCAGTAATTTCATCTGAGAGGGTTTGGCTAATAATCTCTTGCTCTCATGCCCTAGAATTTTAAGCTTAATTTTGGTCATTTCCTACCTTACTTATCAGGACTTCTTTCCACCTTCCCGACCCATTTTCCTTCTTTTCCACTCATTGTTACTTCTCACAGGCTGTCAGTTACCTCCTACAGAGCTAATCACCATTATGGCAACAGCTGATCTTCTTTAGATGTATGCTTTCTAACAGTTATTTGGTCTACGAAATTCTACCCATCTCAAAGCTCAGTGCAAGCACCACCTTCTCCATAAAACTCTCCATGACAAGAATCTACCAAGTGATTTTCTACCTCCTATTTAACTTTCAGAGAACCTTGTTCATACTTCTCTTATGCACTTCCCATATTTTATTTTGAACTGCACTTATGGTCATATCTTAGCTCTTCTATAAGCTATTTGAGGACAGGTATCCTGACCTGAATTCAGAAGAATTCAGCGAACACTTACCAAGCAACTGCTTTGTGCAAAGTACTGTGCAAGGCTGTAACTCTGGCTTCCTCTTCACTGCCTTTTGTATTTCCCCCATGCAGAGCACAACTGATGGCCTCACTACCTACCTGTCTCTGGCACTGTCCCTGGATGGGCATATCCTTTTCCCAAATCATCTCAAACATCACATACTCTTCAAGACCTAGCACAAGTCCTATATCTTCCAGGATATGGACTAGAAGGTAGAATACATAAAGGGAAATCATGTGAAATGAATCTTAAAAGGTATATAAGAGCCAGAGAATAAAAAGTCTTAAAAGTCAAGGTGAAGAGCTTACATTTTATCCTATAACAGTGGTTCTCAACCTTCCTAATGCCACAACCCTTTAATACTTGTATGTGGGTGTATCTGCTTGTGGGTAGACCCTCCTGGAGACAGAGGAGCAGTGTCTCAGTTCCTAAGACCATCAGAAATATGTGTTTTCTGATGGACTTAGTAGACTCCTGTGAAAGAGTTGTTTGACCCCCAAATAGGATGTGACCCACAGGTTGAAAATCACTGTACTAGAGGCATTAAAATTCATTGAGTAGAGGAGAGAGAGATATATGGTTGGTCCTATGCCTTTAGACCAGGAATTCTTTATCAGGAATCCATGAATTGGGTTTTATTTTTAATATTTTGATAACTATTTCAATATATTTAGTTTCCCTCATAATCCTTTATATTTTATTATAGGCATTTAAAAACATGCTTCTGAGTTAGCATCTTTAAGGCTTCACAGGAGTGCCAAAGGGCTCATAACACAAAAGTAATATAGAACTCCTGTTTTAGACAATTATTTTAGCAACTCTGTGGAAGTTAGATTGAAGAACAAAGAGATGAGAAGGAGGGAAATTAGGAATGCAATTACAACAGTTCGATCAAGAGATGCTGAAGTATGAAACGGGTTTGATGAATGGAGAGAAGGAAAGACATGGGAGAGATGCTGTGGGGTGCAATTGATGAGATTTGACTGGACATAAGGGAGAGGTAAAAAAAAAAAAGACATGGAAGTTGATTCTGAGGTATCTGGAAGGATTGTGATATCCTCAACAGATCTAGGGAAATTTCAAGGAGATGCATATTAGGGCAAAGATGATGAGTTGGGTTTTAGACATGTTAAATTTGATGTAGCAGCAGGCAACGCAGGATTGAGAGTGTAGCAAGCTTAGGGTTGGATATAAACATGACAGTCGTATATGTAAACCTAATACACAGCCCTATGGATGTGGATGAGAACAAAGGACAGAATGTGGAGAAAGAGGAGGGACTTAGATAGAACCCTGAGAAATACCCAGGCTTAGTTGGCAGAACATGGATGATTATTTGCTGAAGGTTAACTCTCCCAGTACTTTACAGTAACTGTTTGCATTTATTGAATGAGTTAATCTTAAAAAATGCAAAGAGTCAGCAAAGGGAAATTGGATTGTAATTATTGAACTGCCGTGTGGAAGAGAAACTAAACAAATAAATGCTAGGTGGTGAGTAGGCGGGTGATTGCCCTCAGAACACAGAAATGGGGGTGATGGGTTTAAGGTGCTGAGACAGATTTTAGTTCCATATAAAGAAAACTTTCCTAATATTTAGAGATACTAAAAAGTAGAATAAGCTGCCTCAGGAGGTAGAGGGGCTGCTCCTCCCTGCAGGTCTTTGGGCAAAGGCAGGATGACTACTTACTAGGACAGTTGTTGAGCTGATTCTTGCTTAGGGACAGTTTGAGCTCTTTGGACTCTAGAGTCCTTTCAAACTGAGATTCTGTGACTCTGGAGGATTTCCCCCACCTTATAGAACACATTTGACTGGCCAGCTTTCTGAATGTTTGTCAGTCCCTTTACTATACATTTTCTCTTCTATCTCATGGGTGTGAATTATACCACCACCACCTCTTTGCAAGTTCCTCCTATGACCAAAATCACTCAGTGTGCTCTGAGGACAAGATCTGTGACACTGAAATCAACAGAAACTGCAGAGTCACTGCTCTGTTCCCTGATCTGTCATACAGAGAAAGTATACCCACAAGTGGTCAGTTTCTGTCATTCTCTATGAATGTGACAATATTCCAGTTTCTTTGTATCTCATCAAAATGCTACCACAGCTGTTTCTTGGAATGCTTCTCGTTTGGCAAATCACAACACTGATAGCTGTGTTCTTAATTAGCAGAATGCAGGTGACCAAAATACCTCTATAACAACAAAACCAAGTCCCTTCCCCCTCCCATCTCTACCACTATAAAAGTCACTCCTAGCAAAAAGCCACTGGGTCCCTAAGTACCTTCAAATTCCTACCTTGATATTGCAGAGATCTATCAACCTGCCCTGCCCAGATAGCCAACTAACAAAATCAATATTCTTTCCTACTGACCTAGCAGTCGGTATGATGAAGTCAACGATGATGAAGACTGAACTTGTATCTAGAATCTAACTTAGGTTACCAACAAGCAGTATTTTCACATAATTTGAAATTAGCCCCTCTGAAGCCCACTTTTGCATAAGATATGCACTATTTAACACAGTTTGTTTTGCTCTGGCTCCTGAACTTTTTGATTACCCATAAAGGGATCTCCCATTGTCGGAATTCTCTCTACCAATGCAGGTTGACCATCTATGTGGAACTTACAGTCTGAGAAACTGACCTTGGTAATCAAGAAGGTTAAGTAATTTGCTTATGGCTACACCATTTAGTCCAACAAATAGCCCTTAAACCTAGGTCTCCCTAACTCCAAAATCAACATTTTATATACATATTCCAGTTGCATCTCATTTAATACATGCCAGATTCTTAATAAAGGAAAGTGAATTAAAGAACGGCAACTGGGTAGTGTGGTAGAGAGAGTATAGGACTGAAAATCAAGAAGATCTGAGTTCAAATCCTGCCTCAGATACTTGCTAGCTGTGTGACTCTGGGCAAGTCACTTAACCTCTATGTTCCTCAGTTTCCTCAATTTTAAAATGAGAGTATTAATAATATCTACCTCCAAGGGTTATTATGAGAATCAAGTAGTATTTCGCAAACCTTAAAGCACTATAAGATAGACAGATAGATAGATAGATAGATAGACAGACAGATAGATAAATTGTGGCACCAACACAATATTCATTGCACTGACAGTGATTGTAAATATGCTGGCATAGTTCTCAATTACAAAATATTACAGACTCTCTACATAGAAGACAGAAGCAAAACAGTTATTCAGACACCAGAAAATCAAATCCCCAAACCAGAAAGTTGAATCCATTAAAGTAGCAAAGAAGTTGATACACCATAACAGCATAAAAAGCCACACCATCCTTTAGCTTTCCCACAAACCAACATTTGCAAGTTGTCTGCCTGGATGTGTCCTCTCCTCCCTCCATATCTAACTACTCTGACTCCCAGCTTCCTGTGGGCTCTGCTCCACCCTTCAGCAAACTCCTCTCACCACAGGTTCCATGTGATTACATTCAGCCTATTAGGTGGCAAGGAAGATCTTCAAATTCCTATTACCATTATACTAGCTAGCTAGTAGTAGTAGTAGTATTTTCTACAAATTAGCACAGTGTTGTATTCACCAAACATTAATGAAATGTGTCTCACCTTGCAGAAACACTAGGTAGCAGCAATGGAATGCATCTTCCAATTCTCTAAGATGCTTTAGCACCTACAATCATTTTTCATCCAAAGAGATCTAAAACACAAAAAATGAAATGCTCATAATGAAACAAAAGTTGCCAACTGAATCATGTATAAAGAGTCCCCATGTTGTTACATTCAACAATGATAAAGTCTGACTACTCTGTGATGCTGATTCTTTGGACCCACAGTGACAAGGACAAGAACCCTTAGCTAAGAAATGTATTACACCCAATAGCAAGACCTCCACAAAAATGAATGGAAGGAAGGAGAAAGAGAGAAAGAAAAAAGAAAGAGAGAGGGAGAAAGAAAGAGGGAAAAAGAAAAGAAAGAAGGAAGGAGGAAAGGAAAAAAGGGAGAGAGGGGAGAAAAAAAGAAAACCATTATTTAATAGTCACTTTTGCATTCATCACTTACTAAACACAAAAGTTAAAGACCAGCTAACCACCCAGTAAAGCTAGTCCTAGGCAAGGTCACACTTGCCAGTCAGTTGCTGCCTACCTGTCCTGATTTGACAAATCCTAAAAGGTTAACCTAGAAACAAAATCTCTCCGCAAACATGTTCAAACTCTTATTATCAGCAGCAGCAGCAACATCCTCCTCATTATTATTATTAGTTTAGTTTACTTTTTACAGAGCACTTTTCACACATTGTCTCTGTGAGGGAGGCAAAGCAATATTTTACAGATACAGAAACTATCAATATTACTACTCTGATAGTCAAAGGTCTTTGCTAAAATGAAGCCCTTTTGTGAAAAGTTTAAGATAACGGCCAAACCCTCTGTCATTAATGCCATGGCTCAACTTGCTTGATCAGATTAGACAGCCTCCTGGCAGAAACTTCAAGGACTGGGGCATTAAGGTCAGACCAGATACAGTCTAAGAAGGGAAAGGAGTCCAAGACATTTTAGAGCAAAAGGACAAGCTCCCAAGGAAGGGTGGCTCCTGAGAGCCAGGAGACAGAAAGAACACACTGGACACCTGGGAGGGAGAAAACAGGGGAGTGAAGAGGCTGCAAAGACATATCTCTTTCATGATTTGGCTCAGGGCTTGTATTTGTCAAAACATTTTGAAGTCTAGAAAACAAAAGAAAGTTGGCATCAGAATGGTAATTCAATTCAACAAGCATTTATTGTACACCTACTATGTGCTCAGTTTGGTAATAGACTGTGGATATAAAGATAAAAAAAAATCCCTGTTTTCAGGGACCTTCCATTTCCCTAGGGGTCCATGAAATACATGCAAATAAGTCTAGCACAGGGAAAATTGGGCAGTAATGACTAGTGGAGGAGAAGGAACCCAAAAAGAAGGGTCTAAAGAGGACAGAGCACCTGACTTGAAATTTGAAGGTACAGGACAAAATAAGCAAAATAGTTATCTGGTACATTTTGAGAGTTAATTTCTTTTTCAGATTGAATTGCTCTTATTTTTACAATGATGGGGGAAAAAAACTTGACATGATAGTTCTTTCTATTTCTCCTCCCATTTGAATGGAGTAATACAGGCCCATCAGAAATCCCTTTAATCTGGAAGCTTAGATAGAAGCACTGAATCGTGAATGAACTCCATCAAGCAATGAAGGGAGGACAAATCCCCGATTCAGCTTTCCTGAGGAGATGCTTGCCTAAGCTAGGTTAGGGAATCTTAGATGGTTAGAATATTTTAGAATTTAAGTTCCCCTCAGCCTGGATAGCTTTCTTTTTATTCAAGCTTTTATTTAATTACCTCCATCAGTATAGTCTATCTGAATAGACGATATATATATAGTCTATCTGAATAGACTATATACTGAATTTTATTCTATATTCTCTTTCCCCTTGGCAAATTACGTCTTAGAAAACACACTTTTGTGGTCTAGAGTATGGGCCAACATATAGATAAAAGGAAAGATGGACTCAGAAGGCAATATGGGTACTAGTCTACCTCAATGGCAGAAGGGGCACCAGTAATTAGTACTGAGTGGGTTAGACTCTGAATTTTCAGGACCAGAAAACAAAGAGGCCCCTTGAATTAAGTTGGAGATTCAGCGATCAGGGTCAGTTAAAGGTGAAAGTACTGGAGCAAAAAGCAAAAAGAATGGTGCCAAAAGGCTAAACCGGTGATTGGTAAGTTGATTACAGGTCAGCACGGCCCAAGGCTAGAGCCTTCACAGACCAATAATCACATCCAAGGTTAGTAATGATTTTCTTAATGAACTAAAATAAACAGCTGCAGTGTGGTGGGAAAGAACATTGGGCTTAAAGTCAAAAGACCTGAGTTCACAGTCTTGGTCTGGAAGAACAGATGATAGAACATGTTTTCCTCCTTTTGATAGAAACAGAGGACTATGGGAATGGAATGTTGTATTTGTTATCAGACACGATCAATCTGCCAGTCTAGATTGCCTGTTTTTATTTGTTTCAAGGGAAGGTTATATGTGGTAGTAGAGGTAAAATATCAGGATATTACTATGATATTAAAAATATATCACTTTTAGGGCAGCTAGGTGGTGCAGTGAATAGAGCACCAGTCCTGGAGTCAGGAGGACCTGAGTTCAAATGCAGCCTCAGACACTTTACACTTGCTAGCCATGTGACCTTGGGCAAGTCACTTAACCCCAGTTGCTCTCCAAAAAAAAAAGGGAAAAAATATATATATATATATCACTTTAAAAAAAAAAGACTTCAGTTCAAGTGTAAGAAAGCAAGTTGTATCTTTTCTCTTTACCTCAGTTTCCTCATCTGTAAAATAAGAGGATTGATTTCAGCACTTCTTCAAATGTGGGTCATGATCCCATATGGAGCCTCGAAAAAATTGGCAACAATAAAACGCACAACAACCAAAAATTAAAATTCAAACAAGTAATGGATCCGAGGTGTTTCTGGCAGCACTTGCCCATGTGGCATCTTGCAACTTTACTACAGACTTGGTTCTGAACACACAGAACGTGTACTTTGCATAGGCCAGACAACACCAACTAAGGCTGCCAAAACTCGAGAAGGGGTCACCGGCAGAAAAAGTTTAAAAGCCCTGGTCTAGATAAATGCCTCTTACAGTGTCTTCCAACTCTAAATCCTATTCAAATATATTTTATCCCACAAGTTTGCGACACAAGTCCACCTTAAGAGAACATTTTCTACCCCCACAATGTTTAACAAAGGGGTTTTTTTTATGAAATATCCCATTAATAAAACCCAAGGTAAATATTTGCTATATAGCTGCATTAATCATAAGAGTAAAAACCTTACAGATAATAAATGATTCCACTAATTGAGGCTGAAACCAAACTGCTCATGGCCTAAATCAAACCAACAGCAACACAAAACTGGGTGATATCCATGGGAGATTTCATTCAATATAAATGGTTTTTGGGGGATCCATCTACATTTTCAGTTTGTTGTATCAAAAAGAGTTAAGTGTAGGACCCTGAACACTAAAGAATGCCTCGGAAAAATAAAAATCAAAAGTGTACATTAGGCTGTCATCATATGGCATAAAAATCATGATGCTTGTCTTCCATCCCCTAAGAGTTTACTCCTTAATCCATTATAACTCTATAGGTATGTCCTGAGCACATAGATACAACAGTGTTGAAGGAAGTGCACACATGTGTACACACGTGTACACACACACACACCTTGGCCTTCCATACCACTTTCAAACTCTCACTGGAGGCCCAGTAGATGAGAATTTGAGGCCACAAACTATACACCACAAAAGACAAATATGTACATAAACCACAATGTTCCAGGTTAGAATCAGCCCCTGACAATCCTTGGTCCTCCCTCAAGCTGTGTGTTCTTGGATTGAAAAGGTTGTTTTCATTTAAGAACAAATAAGCCTAGCTTGTTAGCAACCAAAAACCAGAGTTCTACCATGTAATGCTAATCTACTTACTTTACATCCTCATGATGCCAACTATGTTTTCATTCTTGATGAGCTGGAAATAAAGTAACCACTCTCTCTTTTAATATGTTTGACAAGGCACAAGGGCCCTTTGAGAAGTTCATTGTGTAGACCACCCATCCATTCATAGAATTCAGACACAACCATAGATATGGACATTTCTACAATGATTGCATAGGTATCTCCAGTGAAGCTTGACGTGGATGTAACTTACTTGGCATGGATGCAATTATAGTCAAGACATAACAAGTCAAAAATCTGCTAGAATGAATGGAAAATTGGGTAGATCAAAGGAGGTCAGCAAAGGGATCCAGAAGCTAAGGAAAGATTCTGATGTGTGGGGACACCCTTCCCATATGGACACAAGGTTTTTTAGATGGAACACCTGAAAAGAATCAGCACTAGCAAGGTTTTTTCTTCTTACTGTAATGCATACCAGACAAGCTTAATAGGAACTAAAACATAAACATATTTTCATTCTGAAATAAAATTTTATTATCTTCTGCTTTCTTACATTTTAATAAACTCTAACATTTAACTTCAAATCAGTCAGTGGGACATCATTTTTAGTCAAACATGTTATTTGACTAATTTGAAAACTAAGATTTGGGGGGGCAGCAACGGTTTTTGTTATACTTAAACCCTCTGGGAATCACTCAAATGCTCATACAAGGCTTGCTGCTCTTTTTTTGCACTTCATGGAACAAATATTATATAGTTCCATAAAAGATCTTGGGCTTGAGGCATGTAAAGTACCTTTAATCTTACTGTCTGCTTCCATAACATTCCACTGTGGATAACAACAGAAGGGAAAGCAGAAGGGAGTAAGCATGCACTAAGTGTCTAGGTGTGCCAGGTGCTGTGCTAAGCACTGTACAGATATTATCTCAGTCCCCAGAACAGACCTGAGAAGCAGGTGCTGTTATTATCCCTAGTTTACATTTAAGGAAACTGACAAAGGTTATGTGACTTGCTCAGAGTCACACAGCTAAAAAAGTACCTGTTTCTAGATTGGAACTCAGATCTTCCTGACTCCAGGCTCAGTTCTCTATTCCGTGGGCCATCTCACTACTACTATGGAAAGGAAGGAAGGCTTTGTGACCCATTGGGAAGATGGGTGGAAAGAAGAGGGCAAAAACTCTCAACTGTAACTTATATTTTTTTTACAATCTCTACAAATAACTCCCACCAAAAAAAAAAAAGATGTAATACTGCAAATATTGGTTACATTTACTGGGCTGCCAGTCTTTCCGCTGGATTTTTCCATAATATCAATGAGTAAGACTGATAATCATACAACACAGGCTCTCATAAGACATATGGAATTTTGATTTTCTTCATTTTAATGCCATCATGGTATAGGGGAGACAATAAATTGACTAGCTTTGGGGGGAGGGGATATATAGGATTCCTCTAAACTTACAGTGGACTCAGAAATTATGATGGCTTACTCTTCCATAAATGCTGGTCATTCCCAAAATGGTAGCACCGGCTCCCCATTCTCAGTTTAACATTCTGTACCCAGCCAGCCCTCCCCATTGCAACAAGTGCCCAGGAGTGTTTTCACTTTAATTTGATCACAACTTGAGAAAAATCAGTTAATATTCTGTTAATTCATTTTTATTGCTACCAAGTGGAGCCCACAGAAAAGGATATAAATTGGGGTGGCTAGGTGGCGCAGTGAATAGAGCACCAGCCCTGGAGTCAGGAGGACCTGAGTTCAAATCCAGCCTCAGACACTTCAGACATACTAGCCGTGAGACATTGGGTAAGTCACTTGACCCCAGATGCCCTGCCTTCCCCCCTCCAAAAAGGAAAAACAAATAAAAGGATACAAACCTTTCTAAGATATAAGACACCTAGGTAGCAACATAGAGTTTCATTAAACAAATACTCTTTTACCTCTGCTACAAAGCAACAAATCCCACATCCCCAAGGGATAAGCTTCATCAACCTTTGGACTGGAGGCAGAGAGAGAAGAAAGAGATCTGGAGGAGAGTGGTAAGAGTGATGAATCTGGAATCACAGAATTTGAGTTGGAAGGGACCTCAGTCCAACCTACATATAAAAGAACCAGGGTTCAAATCCTAACTCTGTCACTCCCTACGTGAGACCTCAAGTAAATCATCTAACTCAAAAGTCTCTTCCAACTCTGAATCTGTGATCTTATTCTGTGAACAAGACAGCTCTAGGCATAAGCAGCCTTTCCATAACCTCATCAAGTGCTGGAGTGGGAAGACCTCTGGCTCTGAAGTCAGAGGAATGGGATTCAAGGCCTAGACCTAAAACACACATGCAGCTTTGGACAAACCATGCAGCCTCCTGTCACAATTTCTTCACCTGTAAAATGGGGGATCACAGACACAGATACAGAAAAGGACAAGACCTTATAGGCATTTCATAAACAAGGACACTGAGGTTTAAGAAGGTCAAGTGGCTTAACTAAGGCCATAAAATATTACAGGGCAGTGGTGGTATTTGAATGCTGCTTCTCTGAGCCCCAAACCAGCAGTCGTTACCTGAGCCACACTGCCTTGGAATGAATAACCTCCAACATCCTTTACAGGTCTAAATCTACGAGCCAAAATCTATAAATTCACTTGGGTGGCTAGGTCGCACAGGGGGCTGTGGAGTCAGGAGAATCTGAGTTCAAATTCAGCCTTAGACACTTACTAGCTAAGTGACCTTGGGCAAGTCACATAACTATGCCTCAGTTTTCTCATCTATAAAATGGTTTGATGAGGGAAATAGCAAAACACTTCAGTATCTTTGCCAAGAAAACCCCAAAATGGGTTCAAGAAGAGTCAGACGTGATCGAATA
Source organism: Pseudocheirus occidentalis (assembly GCA_028646575.1). Lineage (NCBI taxonomy): Eukaryota > Metazoa > Chordata > Mammalia > Diprotodontia > Pseudocheiridae > Pseudocheirus > Pseudocheirus occidentalis. Next base: position 204,019,479 of record CM053595.1, on the reverse strand, counting down.
CAACAATGCATAAATTGTTGTTGACTGGACTAAAAGGGAATCACAAAATAGTTTATTTATGGCACATAATAGGGATCTGGATACCCTGAAAATTTGCTTAGAGATGGAATATAAAACTGACTGCCTCAAATGGAATCAAAAGCTAGTCTAAGAATTCCACCAATGAGTCGTTACATTGGATGTTAGAGCAGAGACATTTTTAGAACACAATTACTGATACAAATGTGAATGGATCTGTAAAAAAAAAATAATAAAACCTAGCACTTTCTTACATTAAGACAGACTGGCTTCAGTTGGATTTGCTGGTTGATTGCTGGGAAGACCCAGAGTTTGACGAGGCAGAGGATGAATCATAGGGCACCTAAATGAAGGAAAGAAGAGGAAGATCAGGAGCTCGGCCTAAGCTGCCAATCAAGGGATGGGGAGCTTGGGGAGGAGGAGGAACCTCTAAGAAACTAATGGCCAATAGGAAAGCACTGAGATGGGGGGAGTAGACAGGGCCCCATCAGAAATCAACCAAAGAATGATGAAATGTCAACAAGGGTGGTTGTTTCAATTGCACGGGGTTTATGCAAGAAGTGGTTATAAGTAAACGTCCTAGCCAGTGCTTTCTGCATGAACCTTCTGTCACTATAAATGATACAGGGAACATGATAGGTACAATTCCTGCCCAGGATCTAGCTCTGCACATGCCTCCCAATTCAGAGGCCAATTCAAATGTCTTCACTCAGTGTGGAAGGCATGAGTTCTTCCATTTGTTGGCCCAGTCCTACGATGACATCATCAGTACTTAACCAGTTTCTAGCACTTTCTGATTAGGACAGGATGATGTCCACACTTTCTTAGCAGGCATAAGAAACTGCATGATATGTCTTTGAGAAGAACCACTCAGCATAACCTTTTAAAATAAAAATTCCATTTATACCGAAAAATAACCATTACTTTCAGCCAAAAATCATACTGGTAAACTTGCCAAAGGTTACCTATTGACTAGCATATTGTGTGCTTATGTGTTTTAGTTATAAAGACTAAACCCAGCTGAACCCAGTGAGGGAAATGCATTTTTAAACAAGCTACACACTGTCCATACCTTGACCTTAGTGTAAAATATCTTTTTTTGTATCTTTCTCTCCTACCCCAACCAATTCCTTTCAGTGAAGATTAGGAAAAGAAATAAGTAAACAGTTTGGATTCACTGATGTGACAATGTGTTTTAAGTTGTATGTTTGAATTTTCTATAGCATTTCATCCAGCATTATATACCCGAGAAATATTGTGGTATAGTAGAAAGTTGGCCTTGAAGCAGGAAGACCTGGATTCAAGTTCTGCCTCCAACACAAACTAATGGTGTGTGACGCTGGAACAAGTCACTTAACATTGTCCATCCTCTAGGGAATACTCCAAAATTCTAAGTCCTAAAGACTTAAAAGTCTTGCAAAGAAGATGCTATTCTGAATAACTGTAAGGACTTTCCTCTGCCTGGAACTTTATGTATCAATGAAATAGCAGATTCATTCTTTTCCTGTTGAATACCCAGCCCTTGTGAGCCAAAAAAAAATAACATGTTTTACTTACCTTCCTCTGGTCTTATGATAATTTTTTGTTAATTTTTTTTTGGAGAAGGAAAGGCAAGGCAAGTGGGATGAAGTGACTTTCCCAAGGTCCCACAGCCAGTTAAATGTCAAGTGTCTGAGGCCACATTTGAACTCAGGTCCTGACTTCAGGGCTGGTGCTCATTTACCGTGCTACCTAGCTGCCCCTATTAATTTTAAAAATCTCAAAGCCATTGGCTTTTTTTAAAAAATTTTTTTATTAGAGTACCAACAACGTTTTGGACAAATATTAATGTTTAAAGCCATGCTAAATAAATATCTAGGTATTTGATTTGTCTTCTTCCCTCATCTTTTAGGAAGAATAAATATCAGAATTTCTTCCCTGTTCTTTCTTCCCTGTTCAACTGAATTTTTCAACAAAGCAATTCCTTGGTTTAATGCAATCTTGAGGCTCATGTAGGTCTTGCAATGAGGCTCTTGGCTTCTAACTGGTACCATGCTACCATTTCTAAAACTCAGTTCCATCCCATAAGTTTTAATTAAGCACCTACTGTATACAAGTCTATGCAAAGAGTTGGTGATATAAAAGCAAAGTGAAATCCCAAATCCTATTCTTATTGCTTTTCTTTCATCCTCCCTTCCTGCTCCCTTCACAGAAAATTGTATGTGTTGCCCAAGCAACAAAATGCCACCTGTATTTTTTTAAGTAGAGAAGACATTCTCAACCCATTTGACCCAGGGAATAGATGTCCAACTTAAACTTCAGAAGCATTGAGCGCAAAACTTATTGAAAGGACATGTGGGAGGAAGAGTGAGAAAAATCACCATCTTTCTTCAAGGGCATTCACATAATCTAGCATTTTCAGCATGCTGACTTATCTCCTGATTAGTTTCCACCATTTAATGAAAACATTAAAGCCATTCATTGTTGGAGAAACAAGAGACTTGCTCATGGACTTGTTTCATTGCAAGAGAGTGCCTTTACCCTGTGCCATATAGAAGGAACTGATGATAGAAATATTGCTTTGGGGCTCATCCTACCAAAGCATTAGCCCCTTCACACTGTCATTCACTGACCTGGGACAAACAGGGGTCCTTTGTTTTTAACCACCAATAGAGTTTTCTAGTTTAGCAACGGAATGTAGTGTTTAAATGGGGTTATAAATTTCAGTCCTTCATGAGAGCAGTAAAATTCTGCCTTCAGAATTCTGTAGGAGGCAATGTGGATTTTTCATCCGTGGAAAGCTAGAAGTTTTGGGGTGCAGGAGAAATGTCCTGAATTATGAGTGGAGGCATTATAACCATATTTCATCTTAACATATCAGATTTTTGTACTACCACGCACATGCATGTGAGATTTGGTGCACATTAGTGACTTGACAAATGGAGAATTGCTCACAAATACGCCTGCAAGTGTAGTTAAGAATAAATTCTTCTGAGTTATTTGTATGAAATGGCTAAGTCATTAGTAGTAATTAACCCTGGGGTATAGAATACAAATAGATCCACAATTGCAATAAATGATCATTTTCAAGAAAATTGCTTTTGCTCTCTCTCCCCTCCATAAACTTTCTAAAAAGTTCTATTCACATAGCCAAGGAAATCATTCATTTCTCCATCCACAGGGTAATAGCCAACAGCTGATCTCAATCAATCAAAACTCAGTGATATTAAGGTAGATTTAGAATTTGTCTTAAATAGCAAGTCTAAAGTGATTGGCAACAAAACTGGAATGGAAAACTTTTTTTTTTCCTTTTTACAAAAGTACACAGAATAAACAACCCTCTGGGGACATAATTTCAAGGAGGAAACATCACAGTAAAATTATAAAGCCTGCTTTTGCAGTGACGACAGACAATTACCTTACCGTTACAGCAGCCAGTGCAAAAGGGAAAAAAATGACTAAAGAACATTACTTGTAGTGAGCAATAAGAACATGTGAATTATAAATTCACCCTCAGGGAAAGGGTCAGAGGGGAAGGAAATTCAATTTTATATTTGCATCACTAAGACCTTTTGTTGTTGTTCAGTCATATCTGACTCTTTCAGACCCCATTTGGACTTTTATTGGCAAAGGTACTGGAGTGGTTTGACATTTCCTTCTCTAACTCATTTTACAGATAAGGAAACTGAGGCAAAGAGGAGTCAGTGACTTGCCCAGGGTCACACAGCTAGTAGGTTTCTGAAACTGGATCTGAACTCAGAAAGATGAGTCTTCCAGTCTCCAGGCCTGGTGCTCCATCAGCTGTGCCTAGCTGCCCCAGGACAAGGCAAGGACCAAGAAAGCTGAGGTGATTACAGAAGTAAATAAGACTAAGAGAGCAGAAGCAAGAACAGGCACCCACTTATTTGATCAGACTGTATATTTATACATCAATTTCCAAAGGTAACCAATCAACTGTCAACTTTGCCTTTCTTAAAAGTATTACTTGACCCTCTTCAAACCATTCTTCTTATAGCTACCAAATTCATATTCCTAAAGCATAGGTCTGATAATGTAACTTCCCTGCTCCAAAAACTTCCATGGCTCCCTATTGCCTAGGATAAAAGACACACTTCTGTGTTTGGTGTTTAAAACCCTTAGCACTCTAGCTCCAACCTATCGCTACCCTTCACTTATTCTAGGAACTACTTGATCTTGCCAGTACTCAACATTTCATCTCCTTAATCCTTAAGTATAACACATTAAAGGTGCTAAGCACTGTTTGAAACACAAAGAAAGTGAAGAGACTGTCTAGCCTTATGGAGCTTATAGTCTGGAATCAGAAATAAGACACATACGGAAATAACTATGATGAAGCAGAATACTGAAGTGTTAAAAGAGAAGTCAAATGCTATGAGAAGTTAAGCATTGATTATTTCTGGCTGAGGAACTCAGGAAATGCTTGCTGGGGGAGATGCCATTTCAGTGAGGCCTTGAAGAAAAAGCAGTAATTAAATGGGAAGACTGGAAAGTAAGTGAGCATTACTTTTGAGGGAGATAACATTGCTTTGGGCTGTTGGGTAAAGGGGAACCTGGCTGCTTCTCCCCCCAGGCCTATGGTACTTCTGATTCCTTTTTGTTTAGTCTTTCCTGAAAGCAGGTGAATGAGTATTCTGAGATGGAAGTGTCTAGAACTGAGGTGTCCGGAAACAAGGAGAAAAGGCTTTTAGTGGGCAAGGGGAGAAAACAGGTCTGAGCTTGATAAAAATAAAATGGCCAGGATTTTGCAACTAATTGGCTATTGTGGAAGCTGACAGGGGTCTCCAAAATAACAGATCTTTAGCTCAGAATAATGATGAGAATAGTTAAATCCAGTAAGACAGTCAATAAATAGTTACTAAATGGCTATTGTGTCAGGCACTGTGCTAAATACTGGGGATACAGAGGAAGACAGAGGACAGTGCATGCCCTCAAGGAGCTCACAACCTCATAGAAAAGACAAAATGCAAACACGTATATACAGGATTAAGAAGGAATAATCAACAGAGGGAAGGCACTAGAATTAAGTTTCAAAGATGGATTTTTAGCTGGAACTTGAAGCCAGGAGGAAGGGGTGAAAAGGGAGTATGTTCCGTGCATGGGGACAGCCAATGAAAATGCTCAGAGTTGGGAGAGGCAATGTCTTGCTCAAGAAACAGAAAGGAAGCCAATGTCACTGTTAAAGAGGACATGAAGGATGTAAGGTGTAAGAAGACTGAACTGGAGGAATGAGTGGAAATTGGAAAATGGGTCATAGTAAACGTAGATTGCTTATTGGAGTCATCTAATTTTGGATTATTAGGATTTTTGGATTACTCCAATTACTTGAGTAATCCAATAATTTCCTTATTAAAAGTGAAAGGAATAAGGCATTAGGATTATAACTTGAGGATGACCATCATCAGGTCTGGTGAAAGTGTTTTAAATGAAGAGGAAATCTGAGTATGTGTTTAGGCAGAATAAAGGCGATCCCTTGAAAAGGAAGAGAAAATAAGATGAGTGAAGACACTGAATTATTTGGAGAAGACTTTCAATTTAATTATCAATTTCACACTAATTTATAGGAACTTGGACATTTGTGACCTGTTTCCAATTTAGCAGAAATAAATGAATTGTTTTAGGGGATTAGTTTTCTATACATCAATGAGAAGTTCAGATTGGAAGTACTGTCTAGTGTTTTGCTAAGGATTTGGCAGGTGTGGCTATGGTGATTAGCTAAATCCCTAGGGGATAAACTTTACGCTTACTTTTAGTTACGGTGCTTAAATGCAGTGATGAGGCCCTTCTGGACAAGTTTCAAATAGTACTGAACTAAAAGTTTTAGAAACTGTTCTCAGTATCATAATGAGGCAAGTGAAGGGTAAGAACCTGTCTTCACATATATTAGACTCAGGTTTTCCAATTCTTAACACAGGCTAGGGATATATGCCATTTTTTAGCAATATTAATAAGTAAAAATTCAAATTTGCAAAACTAATAAATGTAGTGCAATGGTGCACTACATGAATGTATTTAACTATAGGATTTTTAAGTGATAGGCTTGCCTAACATATTTTAAATTATTCTACTTACCAAAGTTCAACTTAAATACATTTTTTTGGAAGTACATCCAAAGATGTGCTGACTGATGGTTATCAACCAGTTTTCCAGAATATATACATGTATGTATGAATGTATGTATGTATGAATGTACATGTATATATGCACACATATACACACCACACTTTTAAATTTAATCCACATTATTAATATCTTCTGCATTCCTTTCTTAAGTCTAGAAATAAACAAAACAATTGTTTAAACCTTGATTTGTATCATTTGCTAATTTCTAACGTAATTTGCAAGGTGTAAATGCTTACCCTGAATGGATTAACAACCCATTTTCACTGCTCAGTTCCCGTGGGTTCCAGCATACCTGTGAATCTATTCTATCTCCTGCCCAGTAAGTGTATATGTATGTTCCTCAAGCTCCATAAAGGTTTTCTTCTCTATATCTATCTTTTCTCTGGGCAATCTTAGCAGCTACCATGGATCTAATCATCAGCTCTATGCACAAGATGCAAAATTACAGGTAATCATTTGCTTAAATTCTAAATGGTAATATAGTTGCCCCACTTCCTCAAAAAGAAAGAAGAAAGGAAAGAAAAGACATACTTAAAACTTTTTTTAAAATTCACAGAAGAGAACAGACTAAAATTTCAAAGGAAACACAGACAAGCAGGACAACTTTGAAAGTAACATGTTGAATTTGTTATACACTTTTTTTTAAGCAAGAAGCACATAAGATTCATCTTTTCACATAATTATTTTTTCTGTTCTACTATATATGTATGTGTACATATATAAATGTTCTCTTTTTGATATTTTAAGTTCAAAATTTTAAAAATAAAATGTTTAAAATGAAAAAGATGAGTTACCGCTATAATCTCTAACACATTTCCATATTTCCCCAATCTCTAAGTAGTTTTTTAAGGAAAATAATAGATACAGGACAAAAAATATTATCTGAAGGGAAATTATCCAGTAAACACTTGATTTCCTTCTATTTAGACCCAGAAACAGAATAGTCAGGATTACCTTCCCAGTATGTGTGTGTGGGGGGGTGAGAGATGGGGGGCACCAATAAAATAAAAAAGCAGTGGGATCCAACATGGATGGACAAAAAGAATGCAGTGAATGTGGCCATCAGATTTGGAATCAGAGCTGGGTTCAAAATCCTGTCTCTGACATCTAGTTGTACGATTTGGGGCACTTACTCTCTTGGAGCAACAATTTCCTCATCTGTAAAATCGAAGGATTTGGACTAGATGTCCTTTCAAGTCCCTTCCAGCTGTAAATCTATGATCCTATGATCTCTGGCATAAAATCAGTTCCATCTGGGAGTATTTGCAAATTTAATGAAAGTGTAGGGAATATTGAAAAAGGAACATCTGCAAAATATATTTTCTATGTCGTCGCAATAAAAAAAAGAAAGCGGTGCCTAATTTGATGCCTAAACACTTTGCAGTAGCTTTTCCATTTATTCACGTTCTCTGATAATGAGATTTCCCAAACATCAGGCACAGTCTCTGGAGGGAGCCCACCAAACACTAAAGGATCATCAGTCTCAAAGGGAGAGAATGGCCTCACAATGCCGAATCACAAGTCATCAGCAGGATTTTGGCTTGTGTCATTTGGAAGGTGAAGCCGGCACCTTTGTTCTGCTTCTGGATTTCCCAAATTGGCTTTGTTTCCCTTCTCTCTTTTCTGACTCTCTCCCACCTGACCCTGAGGTCTCTTAGTGCTCATTTTGTCTTAAATGCACCCCAGTGGAGAGGTGTGCTGAGGGGATAGTGCTGGGGCAGTTCCAAGCTGAATACCTCCCACTCCCAACGCTCTGGGTTTGTTTAACACCCTGGGTTCTCCTCACTCAGGCATTTCTCATGAAAGCTAATGAATGACTCCCTTTGGGACTACAGATAACTGGCCCCAGTGCATTCTGTCAAGAGCCTGTAAAGTGAGTTATAGGTCTCACACAGACCAGCTGGATATTGGTTTTAAACTCCAGGCTTTTTCTGAAGTTAGGTTTCCCAGTTTGTAGGTTACAAGAGAAAAGATGGGAGAATCTGACTTTAAAAAATAATAGCAGGGATACAGATTGAGGGGATTCCAGGAGCCAAACTTGGCCCAGAAGTTTGATAATTGGAAGAACTGAAATAAAAGGTCAGCTTTTGCCTACTTTAATGAGGTTTTCCACCCTCCCCCTCACAATTAAGGTAATCATAGAAAACCCAAACATCTCAATTTAATTAAACTATGTATAAATAAGGCCTTAATTAATTTGAAAGGATCAAAAATCTGATTGCTTGCTGTCTTAGGGAGAGGAGAGAGGGGGAGAAGGAAGGGGAGGGGAGTAGGGGGAAGGGGAAGTGAAAAGGCAGGGAAAGGGTGGAGGGAGAGAGGAGGGAGAAGGAGGAAGGGGGAAGAAGGGAGAGGGGAAAGGAAAGGGGAGGAGAAACAGAAGGGGAGGGGGAGAGGAAAGGGAAGGGGAGGGGAAGGGGAGGGAGTACAGAACTCTAAACTTAAAAAAAAACAAATGTTAAAAATTGTTTTAACAAGTAATTGGGGGAAAATATATTTTAAAAATTTTAAGAAAGGCATCAAAGAAAGATGAAAGGATCAAGAGGTTTTTGCCTTCATTGAATAAAAGCAGATGACATGGGAATTACCTTTTATAAGAATCAGTCACATGTCTGGGGGTATTTGGAATCAAATATTCCAGCAGCAAGTCAGAGAACTGCTGGTTAGATCTGGCAATGAAGGACTCCCAAGAGGGAATTGCCTTCAGGGAGTGGAGAAGGGAGTGAATTGTTCTCTCCCCATCCCCAAGACCTTGTGAACTGCAGACAGTCTTTTGGAGCTTGTACCAGAGCCAGCAGCAATGTCCCTGAAGCATGGTGGTTGACAGCAGTGCTTGCACAGGGACATCAGAAGCACACCAGGTCAAAACCAGTCACATGGAGGAAAAGCAGGATTCTATGGATTCAGAATGCTCTGAGGGCACCAACCCAAGAAGTCCAGCATGAGTCCAGCTCAGGACTCCATAAAGGGAGAAAACACCTTCCAGTAACTTGAAGCCTGGAGTTTACCCTTTAACCACATGTGTTCTCTAAGTTTGAGCCCACTTTGCCCAGGGACCTTTAGTGTACAAGGGGTGAGTGCACCCCTGGTTTAAGGAGAAGCTTCTGTATTAACTATCATTGCTATACTTGTTTAATAAATACCCAGTTGGATGGCAGGAAGAACAGCCATCACCAGGGCTCCTTCATCCCTCTCTTATGTTAACCCTCTGATCCTTTTCCCTTGTTCTAGGTCATTCCAAAAACCTTTCCAAAAAGGGCCGCAACAGGATGAACTTCCACCACCAGGGGCAGTCTCCTCTCTTTGAATCCACAAGGTCTGCCACATGGTAAGCAATTAAATATTCATTCATTTAAGACCAATGTGGAAGACATCCGTGGAAGTTCTTGAACAGTAGTACTAAATACTCCAAACCCAAGAATTACCCATAAAACAGTGAGGGGAGAGAAGTAGGCACCTCCCTTCTGAGGACCTGACCCACAAACGTGGGAGGTGGGGAAAGTTGCCCCAAAGAGGGGTACTACTCTACCCAAATCATCTTTTAAGGTCAAAAGGAATTAGGGGTTTGGGAGGGAGAGGGAAACTTTAAGCATCTTGTCTTTGGCTTTCATTATCTTATTGCTTTTGTTATTTGAAAAAAAACAGCCTAGATTTCATAGAATGGTTATGTGGATAAAACCCTTAAGTAGAGTAACCTAACAGTGTTATCATGCAGGCTAAGAATTTTTTCACTTTTTCTCTGGCTTAAGGAATAAATATTGTAGTATTGCCTAATATTCCAACTCATAAGTGTTCTAATCTTGTTGTCTCAGTTCAGTTGAGTCATTTCTGAGTCTTCATGACCTATTTGGGGTTTTCTTGGCAGTGATTTACCATTTCCTTCTCCAGCTCTTTTATCAGATGAGCAAATTGAGGCAAACAAGGTTAAGTGACTTGCCCAGAGTCACACAGCTAGGAAGTGTCTGAGTCTGGATTTGAACTCAAGATGAGTCTTCCTGATTCCAAGTCCAGTGCTTGGAATCCACGGTGGTACCTAGCCAAGTTAACTCCTGTTACCTAGCCGTTACCCAAGGGTGCTATACTCATTCTTGTCTCTAATTGGATTTAGACTGTTTTTCTTTACACTCTTCCTCCTCACCTAGACACTCTCCTTTCTGTCTGCCAACCTAAATAAGACACTTCCTTACCCACTAGCTCCTATCACCTAGTTACTCAAATAAACATTTCTGCCTTCTCTGAATTGCCAAAGAAATTCAAGTCTATATGCTACAGTATCTAACAATATACATTGTTTTCTAGCTGTTTTAATATAGTCATCTTTTCTCTCCAACTACATTGTTAGAATGGGCAGGGCAGGCCTATGATTTCAGCATCTTTTGTACGTCCCCCAATATGTTGCCTAGTGCCAGGAATACACTAATGGCTCAGACGCTCCATGGTCATCTTATAACTTTGAAAACTCAAAAAGCAGCCTTCTGGTCAAGGGAGAAGAACGAGCAGGAACCAAGTCTTTGCAAACACTACTAAGACAATGCTGAAAACATCAAAGAGAAGAAACTAAAATACAAGTCATTTTAAATATACCAAATAAAGAAAAATAATCAAGACGAATGTTGCCCGGATACATTTCTTTTAAAGGCTATGGACCAATGAAATATGCGTGAGTCAGAGAAACGTGAAAGGCGTCCTCCAAAGATTAACCAATACATTTAAAGGAGTGAAGCAAGAATTAACGCTAGAGAGAAAACTCACATGAACAGATCAAAGTGATTTGTTTTATTCATTTTATTTTATTTTAATCATGATTAATTTTAGAATGGCGTTGATTGAAAAGTCTGAATCAGAGACCTGCCCCTGATACTAAGGGCATCTGGCCCCCTGGATAAAGCTCCAGGCCTAGAGTCAGGAAAACCTGAGTTGATTTTTTTTTTTTTTTTTTGCTTTTTAGAGGAGGGGAAGGCAAGGCAATTGTGGTGAAGTGACTTGCCCAAGGTCACACAGCTAGTGTTAAGTGTCTGAGGCTGGATGGAAAAGCTGAGTTGAAATCTGGCCTCAGACACTTATTAACTGTGTAACCCTGGGCAAGTCACTTAACCTCGGCCTCACTTTGCTTAACTGTAGAATGAGGATCATAACAGCACCTGCCTCACAGGGTTGCTATGAGGATCAAATGAGATAACATTTGTCACATGCTTAGCGCAGTGCCTGGCACATTTGTTGTTATTTTTCAGTTGTGTCCATCACCCCATTGGAGATTTTCTTGGCAAAGATACTAAAGTGGTTGGCCATTTTACTCTCCAGCTCCTTTTACAGATGAGGAAATGGAAGCAAATAGGATTAAGTAACTTACCCAGGGTCATACAGCTAGTAGGGTCTGAAGCTAGATTTGAACTCGGGTCTTTTTAACTCCTAGCCTGGCATTCTATCCCCTATGCCCCGTACCTTCCAGAAAATTCTAGGAGCTCCCTATTAACACTAAGATACAATACAAACTCCTTTGTTGGGCTTTTAAAGCCTTTTCTGGTCTCCTGGCCCTGGGGATAGAAAGGGAAAAAAAAGTTGCAGCCCTCAAAGAATTTACATTTAATTGGGAGAAACAAAATGTACACATATAAGTAAAGGTAAAAATATATTCAAAGGAAATTTTTTGAGGGGGTACTAGCAACTGAGAGTATCAAGAAGGTCTTGTCCTAGAAGGTGGAGAGGTGTCCTAGAAGGTTGTATAAAACCTACATTTCCAGTCACTCGACTCTCCATCACCAGATCTGTCTCAGGCTAGGTGGCTTCCGTGCTATTTTTCAAACACAACATTCTATTTTCTGTCTCAGTGTATTTGTATAGGCTTCCCCCTGCTCCCCCATCTCTGGAATGTTTCCCTCCCCACTCACCTCTCTGCCTATTGGAATTCCTAGGTACCATCAAAATTCAGCTGAAGTGCCCAATTTCAAGTGATTTTTCCTGCTTTCTAATAGGGAAGGAAGGAAGGAAGGAGGAAAAGGAAAAGTGTGGGTGTGTGTGTATATACATATATATTTATATATGTATGTATACATACACAGAAATACATAGATGCAAAAACTTTGTATATATTTTCTACTTTCATATATATGTGTGCATGTTTTCTCCATTATAATGTAAGTTTTTGGAGGGCAGGATCTGGTTCACTTTTGCCTCCGTATCTCCATTGCCTAGAATATAGTAGGTGCTTAATTCATGTTTTTCTTTTTTCTTTTTTTTTTACATTTTAGTAGTATTTTATTTTTTCCCAATTACATGCCAAGACAACTTCTAGTATTCATTTTACAAGACCATGACTTCCAAATTGTTCTCCCTCCCCTCCCTTCTTTTTTTTATCTTTTTAATCTTTTATTTATTTATTTTTAGTTTTCAACATTCATTTCCACAAGATTTTGAGTTACAAATTTTCTCCCTGACTTTCCCCTACCCCCTCCCACCCTAAGGTAGCAAGCCTAATGAATACCCCTTCCCCTAATCTGTTCTCTTTTATATCCTCCTCCCTTCCCCCCACCCCCAACTTTCTAGTAGGGCAAGATGGATTTCTATAATACACGCTTTTCAAATGAATAAATATTGCCCAAGATCACAAAGGTAATAAGAAGCAGGATGAGGATTTGAATACAGGTCCTCTGACTCAAAATTCTGGCCTTTTCCCCTTGTGCTACACTAAATACCCTCCCAATTAAAAACAATTTAAATGAAGGGGGAAAATAATTCAGATCTGGATAATAGGTCAAGTCACAGAACCTTCAGGATTATACTGATGTACTGGAAAATTATGAAAACCAAAGTATTTGAACACTATATTCCAGGAAACAATTCAAGAAAATGGAAACTTTTACTGAAAATAAGTTACTCTATTCATATAAAAAGAATTTACAGGACCCCAACATGGAACAAAATCAAACTTCAACTATCCAAAACGCATAAACTCCAACACAAGAAAAAAAAATTCCATAAGCTACAAAAACTGACAAAAATTAAATGCCAAAGGACTTCACCCATGATCAAGGTGAACTTCTCAAGGAAGACTAGTAATAATAGAAGAAATTGGAATATGGAACATAAATTAAGACACATGGGTCAAAACCCCAGAATTAACTGTCCATCAAAACTGGGTTCAAAGGCAAGATAAGGACACTTGTGGCACATTTGAATTTTGAAAAGTCTACAAAAAAATTTCATTTCAAACAACCACCAAGACTTTAAAGCTAAATAATTACCTAAAATAATTCATGCTTCTTAAACCAAAACTAGAATGGTTGTTAACTAAATACAAGAATTTTGTGCCAATTGCCTAGACCACTAATTATTTCTGAAGGATATTTTAAAAGAAGCTGGGAGGGGGGGGAGCCTAGAAGGAAAACAGGAACAATTAATCCCAAAGTGATTTGTCTTTGATAGAGAAATTCAGAGTGAAAAAACTTTCAGAGTTAGTAGTAAAAGACATGAGTAAACTTTGTATTGTGTGTTCTGGTTAAGTCTGGGTTAATGATACTAGTAATAAAATTGCATTCCTTTGTGAGAAAATGAATAATGCAGATATTACGTATAAAAAAAATCTATCGGATCCATCCAAAGAAATGTTCAGATACAAATTTATAGCACTGGATGCCTAGAGCACTGAAAAAGAGAAAGAAACTCAGGAGGTTGAGTCTGTACTTTAAAATCTTAGGAAAGAAACTCAGTAATAAACCATCAGACAACAGAAAGAAAAAAACCAAGATAATAGCTGAGAAGAGATTAATATACCTGGAAATTAAGAAAATCAACAAAACTAAAGATCAGGGTTGTTGTTTTTTTGATCAAGAAAATTTATAGTAAATTAATAAATTTAATCAGAGGAGAACAAGTTCAAAGCACCAAAATTCAAAATAGGAAATCACAAGAGCAAAAGAAATCAAAAAAATCATCCAAGATGGCTGCACATAGCCAAGTACAAATAAATTAAAGCATTCCCAAGCAATAGATGGTTATTTACAAAAATAAAAATACCCAAATTAACAAAACCAGAAGGGGATTGCCTAAATCAAAAAAAATCTCAGAAGGGAAAGTCAAACAGGATGCTGAAAAACTGCCTTGAATAAAGGCCATAGGAACAGAATAAAAAGTGAATTCTCCCAAACTTTTGAAGAATAAATAATCCCTCTATAATATAGATTAATATAGAGAAAGACAGATGGTAACCCCCTTCTTTCTATGAGACGAATGTTTTGACCCCCAAATCCAACAAGGATAAGAAAAGAAAATGTTAAGCCATTATTCTCAAGGAACAGCAATCCAAAGATATTAAATAAATTACTCACAAATAAAAGATAACAGTACTATGACTAAATAGAATTTATAGCTGAAATTCAAACATGGTTTAATATGAAGAAAATGATCCACAGAAGAAAAAATTGCATGATTACATCATGCCTACATATATATGAAGCCTTCAATTATAACATTCATTTCTCTTTTCGAAAGCACACATATACACACACACTGAAAATATAATAGTACTTTCCTGAATCTTTACTGAACTTGAACACATTTAAATTCGAAACCACATGCCAGACAAACAACAGTAGAGGTAATGCTATTTAAAAAATGGGTGTATAGCAGGGCTCTCCAATCTCACCACTATTATTTAACAGTCTTCAAAATGTTAGCAATAGCAATAAGGTATAAACAAAAAAATTAAAAGAATAAGGAAAGCCAATGAAAAAGTTATAATGTATCTATTAAGAGATGATATGTTTTTATTCTAGGCACTCATCTAAAAAATAATAATAATTTATATTCTATGGGGTTATCAGAATAGGACATGGAAGAAACCCCCAAAGTTATCAGCATTTCTGTCACCAATGGAAATTGGGAGAAATTGATAGAGAACTACCATTGATGATCATGACAAAACATGTTAAGAATTTGAACATTAACAAAAGACCTATGTAAAAAGACGACTTCAAGATAATTTTGACAAAAATCAAGAAAAAATGTGAACAAATGGAAAATAACCCTTATTTAGAGTTAGGTCAGGCAAATATAGCAAAACCATCCATACTTTCCACATTAATTTGTAGATTTGGTATGAAACAAAAATAAAAATAGACTTCTTTGTATAATTAAAGTCAAAAGAAAATTCATATGGAAAAACAGATGGGCAAGAATATTAAGAACAAATAGAGAGGGATGGGGGAGGGAAGGAAATTCACCTTACCAGATTTCTAAAACTCTATCATAAAGGAATGATTTTTAAAATTCCCTGATATCAGAGAAAAAACTAAGAGGTCAACTGAACCAAAGGAAAAGCCCTGAAATACAGGCTAGTGAATGTAATTTTTTGATAACTAGCATTAAATAGCACTTTGAAGTTTACAAAGTACTTTACATGTGTTAGGTCATTTGATTTGATATGAGGCAAATTCTGGACAAACCCATGACAAAAACCAAACAAAACAATGACGAGCATAGAATTCACTAAAAATTCTCAAGAAAACAGATTGTCAAAGACTTGTTTTGTGGTTTTAAATGGGCTTATAATCACTCCTTACAGCAAAACCTACAGTAAAATAAATCTCTTATCTAAACATTTTTAAAGAAAACATTAAAATATGAAGAAAAATGAATATTTGTCTCAATTATAAAAATCATTTTATCTTTTTAAAAACTGGAATAAATCATTTGAGCAAAAATCTCTGGGAATGATTATATAAAGATAAAGAGATTTTGTACAACAGCAACAAAAACAAATTTCTCTGAAATTAAAAAAAATGACTGGGAAAAAATTTCAGTAACACATTAGAGTATTATTACCATTAACTGACATTTGTCTAATACTTTAAAGTTCACAAAGCATTTTATCATGCATGACTTCAATTAAAGACCTGACATTCAGAATTTATAAGGAACTGATACTTATCTATAAGAATAATACATAATCTCTGACAGGATTAATGAATATGAGCCAGCAATTTTTGAAGGAGGAAATACAAATTGTTAATGACCACATCGAAAAGATGTGAAAATCCCCTAATAACTAAAGAAATAAGTATCAAGATAACCTTAAGCTACTACCTTATACCCACTAAACAGGAAAAAATAGATCCCAATAGGTAATAAGGAAACACATTTTATTACATTGTTGATAGTCACAAATTAGAAATAATGCAAATTTTTGGAGCGTCATGCACTCCAGTAATATGCAACAAGAGGAATAAAACTGATCACAGCCTTTTTCATGATAATTCTATTATGAGTACAGAGACCTTTTTTGTAAAGATACGAGAAATTAACAAAGATAAAAATAGTAAGTGGTTGAGAGGCTACAGGAAGACAAGCACACTCCAACAGTACTAGTAAAGCTGTGAATTGATCAGACCCTTTAAAAACCAATTTAAAATTCTGGAAGGAAAGGTATGAAACTATTTATATCTTTTGAGTTAGCATTTCCCCTCCTGGACATATATTCCAAGGAAGTTAAAGACAGAAATGGAAGCCTCACATCTCCCAAAATACTGACAGCAGCACTTTTTGTGTGTTAGCAAATAAATTTCAGAGGGTCCCCATCCATGGAAGAGTGGCTGAACAAATAAACGGTGGTGCCCTAAACGAAAGGGAATTGTCTTAAGACATGACCAGTCGGATCTGAAAGGACAATCCAGACAGTGGCTACCACAAAACAAATGAAAATAACAGTACAAAGGAGTCAAGTCCAGATTAATTGCAATGAGTAGTCTTGGGCCTAGAAATAAAAAGATACCTCCCTTCTGCACAGAGGTCACTATGGGCATGCAGTGCTATATATGCTTTTAGAAATGGTCTTTATAGGTTGAAATATTCTTGTTGTATTATGAGAGTTTACCAGTTGGGACATTAAATGACCACAGCGTAAAAACAAAAGACTGGTTAAAACTTTAAAAATAAATAAAGAATTTAAGTGTATAACAATATTTATAACTTCCCAGCGACTTTATTTGTAACAATAAAAATAAAATCATGGAAACCCTCTATGTCAAAAGACTGGGAAATGGTTAAGACAAATTATGAGATATTAATGTAATAGAATATTATGACACCATGGAAAAGGTAAATATGAAGAATTCAAGGAAGCATGGAAAGACATTTATGAAATGTTCTGAAACAAAATCAGCAGAACTAGGACAGTATACACAATAACTAAAATTAAATAAAAATATTTTTAAAAGCTAAACAGTTGTCGGAAAGCAATCTGATGATCCTTTACAATTAGGATTACAAATCTAATCATACACCTTGACCCAGTGATCTCAAAATTTGGACTATACCAGAAGCAGGACACTAAAAGGAAAAAAAGACATTTGTGCAAAAATATTCATGGCAACTTTATAACAATTTTTAAAAATAAAAATGTGCATCATATCAAATGACTGATATTATAAAATTTATTTAGCCATTCTCCAATGTCATGGAATATTATTTTAAAATAATTGTAAAGAATTTAAAGAAATATGGAAAGTCTTATATAAAGTGATATAACTATAAAAAGCAAAATTTCAACATACTACCTGGCTACAACTATGACCTTTGAAAAAATGAGTAAAATCTGATAAATATACAAATTTTAAAAGTACAGAGAAACAAATTAAAAATAATTTTGATAATATTTGCATGTATATGTGGTTCTTTTTCCTTTCAGCAAACTGAAAATTGTTTAATAGTTTTATAATCTCATGTATGATTTTATTTCTTTTTTTGTATGTTTGCCTTTGTTGCTGGTTAGAAAGTTCATTGCAAAAATCAAGAACAGTCAGGGTAACTGTAATCTACAGCTTTGTCAACCAAAAAAGGAAATAAAATAAATTCCTTATTTTTTATTGGAATTAAATGAAATGAGAAATTATTTTAAAATAAAGATATTAATGCTGATCATATCCATTTCTTAGAGTATAACCAATGTAAAACATTCCCCACGATCAAAAGGTCAAAAAAGCTTAGTAAGGATCTCAATCAACAAGCACATAGTCTCCTTGCCCTATGAAGGGATGTGGTAATGAAGGACAATGTCATCTTTTGCAAAATATTGGAGGAGAATAAATTCATAGAAATTGGAATTGAAATATAAAACGTTCATTAATGATAGGTACAGCAGTGCATTAATTTTTATATAATAATAAAAAACAAAAAAACCCACTGAAATATCTCCTTTCACACTTTCCACAAAGTACAAAGTTGCTGATCAAGAGACTGAGGCCCAAAGTATTTAAGTAATATGTCCAAATTCACATAGATAGTAAGTAGCAAATTCAGCATTCAAAATTAGCATGCTGCCTCTCCTATTATTTTGTCATGGGCCCTCTGAATGGCATTTCTCTTCCTTTGTGTTAGTTTATAAACCTGTCACATTTATACAATATCAGACCTTAAATGGTAGAGCTGGACCAGAGAGTTAACATCTCTTCTTTCCTATTCAAGTGCCCTTTCAATCAGATTAAACTTTCTAAAACAGTACTTTGGAATGATTAAGATTCTGAAGGATGAGACCATTCTCATTTATCCCATATTTCCCAAACATCCTTCTCATCTCTATATCCCACTGCTACATCCCTCACCCTAGAGCTGCTTCCTTTCCCTATCTCACAGCAACCCGGGCAAGTAATTTAAGTTCTTTTGGCTTTACCTTCCTTATTTATTAAATGAAGGGGCTGGACCACAGGGACTTATTGGTACTTTCTGGCTCTGCAGTCACATGTGATCACCACATTATTTCAGCTCTTCTGTTCAGATTTTTTAAGTCCTCTAGTTGTCTTTAAAAATTTAGCGTATGCCTAGAATTTGGAAGTCAGTTTGGTTTACTAGGCCTTTGCCCAAAAATCTTGGTCTGTGCTATTTCTAACTAAGGGTGGATGGAAGGGGGAAAGCAGGTAACCCGGTTACCATTCTGCTTTACAATCAGTAAAAGCTGAACTATACCCAGCTTCGTTGTTTCCTTGTGGGAGAGGGCTTTGACAGTCTGACAAAAAGCAAAACAAAATTTCCATGTATTGGGGATGGCTAGGTGGTGCAGTGAATAGAGCAGTGGCCCTGGAGTCAGGAGGACCTGAGTTCAAATTCAGCCTGAGACACTTGACACACTAACAAGCCATGTGACTTTGGGCAAGCCACTTAACCCCAATTGCCCCCCAAAAAG
This sequence comes from Pseudocheirus occidentalis, assembly GCA_028646575.1. NCBI lineage: Eukaryota > Metazoa > Chordata > Mammalia > Diprotodontia > Pseudocheiridae > Pseudocheirus > Pseudocheirus occidentalis. The sequence continues at coordinate 204,000,173 of CM053595.1, read as the reverse complement.
CAAAAAAAAAATTTTTTTAATTAAAAAGAGAAAATGTTAACGAATTAAGGACAATTCAATAAAAGAACAATATAAATTTAATCTGGAGAGAAATGCAAATAAAAACAATTCTGAAATGCCAATTAACATCTATCAAATTGCCAAAGATTAAAACAACAACAACAACAACAACAACAAAATTCAATGCCGGGATGGTTGTAACAAATGAGGCATCTTTCACACTTTAGTGGAGTTGGGAATTAGTTCATCAATTTGGAAAGCAATATGGAATTACACAGCAGAAGTTACCCAAAAACGTGCATACCACTTGACCTAGTGCTCCCACTAGTGGCAGTATATACACCCCAAAGAGATTATTGCTAGGGTTTGAAGTTTTTTTAAGTCCTATTTGTACAAAAACATTCCTAGCAGTATTATCTGTAAAAAAAAAAAAAAAAAAAAAAAAGATAATAATTAGAAGTCTCTCAATGAGGTATGGTTTGACACAGTATAACATGTGAATATAATGGGGTTATTATTATGCCATAAGAAATGACATAATAATGATACAAGGCAAAATGTCATTTTTAAAAATTTAAATTAAAAAATTAAAAAATTTTAATTGAAAAAAGAAATATTGGAAAGCATAAAAATGATAAAGAAAGCAGAATCAAAAAATTTTTTACATACTGTTAAGGAAAACATTAGCAATTCAAAAGAAAACAAAACTGTACAAAAATGAGTTTTCATCTTGCATGATAGCTGGTATTTGAGGAATGATAAATCTAATGAAAAAGATGAAGAAGTTGAAAACTTTTAAGGAAAGTCTGAAACAGTGGTTCTTAACCTTCCTAATGCCACGACCCTTTAATATAGTTCCTCATGTTGTGGTGACCCCCCAACCATAAAATTATTTTCATTGCTACTTCATAACTGTAATTTTGCTACTGTTATGAATCATAATGTAAGTATCTGATGTGCAGGATGTATTTTCATTGTTACAAATTGAACATAACCCAGAGGTTGAGAACCGCTGGTCTAAAAGGAACTATCAGGTACTTTCCAAGGCTTTCAAGGTTGGAATCCTTAGTTCTTATTTTGCTTTATGTCATACTTCAAAATTCAGGGCTTTTAATATAGACATAACATCAGGATAACTCCTGTGATTATCAGATGCGGTTAGGGTTTTGTTTTTGACTCACAAATGGAATAAATGACTAGTATCTGTGAAGGTCCCTAAGCTTTTGCTATTATCCCCATTTTACAGATAAGAAAATTAAGGCTGAAAGAAATTAAGTGACTCCCCTTTGATTACACAGCTAGGGGAGGTTTTAAACTCAGGTACATTCTGACTCCAAATCTAGCACTCCATCTACAATGCCACCTACCCGCCTCAAAAATAGGAAAGAAGAGAGAAAGGATATCAGTGCAATTTGAGAGCCAGTTTGGAAATATCACTACAACGTACAATCAGCCACTCTTATGCTTAGAACTGAGGGTCCATAACCAAAGGGTTACCTCTCTCATGGAAAACAGAATAAACTTGTCCTGCTCAGCGCCAGGGGGAATGACTGGTTTAGCAGAGAAGTTGCAGAGAGAATTTAGGTTTAAGTGAGAGAAATTTTCCTGACAATTAGAACTACCAGAGAGTGAATGAATAGGTTGCCTTGGGAAGTGGTACAAAATGCCCCTTTACTGAAGCTCTTCACCCAAAGGTTATTTGACTGCTTGTTGGTTATTGGTAAAAGGGGAATTAATGTTTATGTATGGGTTGGACTAAAGTTATGATTCTGATTCTGATATTATATAAATGAAGGGGATTATCTGTACTACAGAGAAACCTAACTCATGGTCCAGATAATTTTCTTGAAGCACCAGACCAGAAGAGGCTCATTTAGAAATAGCAATTGTATAAAACAGTGTAAGATAAATGTTGCGTTTTAACTAAATGGAATATTAGTAATCCAACCTAATCCAGCAACTATTTAAATTAATTAAATTAATTTATTTTATTATAATTAATAATTATGCATTGATTACAGAATAACTATAATTAACATTTTATTATAATTATTTACTTATTTAATTAATTTAAATTAATATTAATCCAACCTAGTCCAGCTACTATTTAAATTTAAAAACAAAATGACAATTTGCAACCCTGGGCTGTAGGATTGGAAAAGTAGAGCCCACACCCACAAGCTTGTGACCTGAACATGGTAAAATCAGGCTTTCAAGCTGAGAACCTAATTTCAGAACCAAAATTCCCCCTTCCCAAAGAAGGAAATCTGCCCATAATGTTCCTAAATCAAATTTAGGCACCAAAAAATAGTAATTACATCTGACATTGACATAGCACTCTAGAGTCTGAAAAACATGTTATTTACATAGCACCTTAGGGTTTGCAAAGCACTTTACAAAAATTAAATGCTTATCACAACCCTGTGAAGTAGGTGCTATTATTAGCCCCAACATGATGTAAAATTGAGGATGAAAAAAAGGTTAAGGGACCTGTTCCCAGTCACACAACTAGTGTCTGAGGCAAACTCAGGTCCTCCTGACTCCCATAAGTACAGCACTTTCTCCGCTATTCGTAATACACTATGTCATTTGAACAGTTCCATACCTGATCCTAGTATCATCTTCTTATTTCAGAGTGACTTCACACACCTGTGAGTATTCACACTGAAAAACTCATCTTCATGAATTCAAATTTGGCCTTAGATACTTAATAGTTGTGTGAACTTGGGCAAGTCACTTAACCTAGTTTGTCTCAGTTTCTTCATCTGTAAAATGAGCTGGAGAAGGAAATGGAAAATCACTCTAGGATCTTTACCAAGAAAACCACAAATGGGGTCAGCACAGCTAGGAAGAGACAGAGGCAGGATTAGAACCCATATCTTCTCTAGCCCAATTTTAGCACCCTCTGACGTTCTACCACTGCCAGTAACCAACTAACCTTCCTGGCTACCATAAAATGTTACAGGTAGGCAGAAGGACCCACCCTGTGCTGCAATCAGGCGATTTGCTATAAACAATTAAATGGGGTTAGGGACAAAGCAGTACCAATTCCTGATAATGTTACTGTCTTTAAAGGCTAAGACTAAAACTTCACAACAAATGGACTTTAAAATTCTAATTCCTGTTAATCACAGATTATGAAAGAAGCCTACCAAGTACCTCCTGTGGGACTTTGACAGAGAGGTCAAATTGTGCCTTGCTAAGTACACAATTGAGAGTAATGCCACCTGGTCCTGGGGATGAGGTGAAGTCTGCAAAGCACTTTTTAGCTCCTTAAATAAGGGTACTCTGTATTTGTCATGCTGATAACCAAAAGGCTAATACTATAACTAATGCTATATATAATTACTCCCAGCTGGTGAGGCTTTCTAGACAAAAGAGGTTCACAGTATAGTCTAGGCTCCCTTGGGCATTTATGCGAAAATGGCTTGCATAGACATGTTGACCTTAAGAGGCAGGTTCATCGGGGTGAGGGGTGGGGTGGGGGTGAGGGGAGACAGCAGCCATGCTTATATTTCACCCTTACAATAAAGGATTCTTGCAAGAGTACACACACCTACCTGCTCGTTTCACACAGCATAAATTCACACTCTCAAGATGTTGTTTCCTAAATAATCTTTACTCATAGCTCCTGTTTCATCTTCATCTTTGAAAGAAAATTATAAATTCTCTGAAAGCAGGCACCCTTCCATTCTTTTGATCTCTTTTCTGTCTTTTTCGTCTTTTTACAAAAAAAAAAATCACGTCCTTGCTAAATGCTTCTGCCTAAATGGAAAATGAATGAAGGTAAAATTTGCCTGACACTATACAGATAGGGCAGGTACGTGGCCCAGTGGATAGAGCAATGGGCTTGGAATTGGGAAGACTCATCTTCATTAATTCAAATTTGGCCTCAGATGCTTACTAGCTGTGTGACCCTGGGCAAGTCACTTAACTCTGTTTGCCTCAGTTTCCTCCTCTGTAAAATGAGTTGGAGAAAGAAATGTCAAACCACTCTAGGACCTTTGCCAAAAAAACCCCAAAAAGGGTCACAAAATCAGACAGGACTGAAGAATGACTGAACAACAAATCTATAAAGATGGAAGGAATGACACAGCAAACAGAAGGAAGAGAAGGCTGAAAGACTGAAAATTTGTACCAACAATCTTGTTATTTCTAAAAGTGGAAGAGTAAAAAGAGAATATGGGTGTAGGGCTAGTCTGCAATAGTTTGAGAATACAAGTAAATCTCTATACATTGCCCCTTGGGAGCAATAAAATGAAACTGAATAGTATATAATAGTAATGACCAAACTTGGGCCTGGAGATGAATTGAGAAAATTTATCTCCCTCCTTTCATTGCAAAGGTGGGAAATTTTGTGTGGAAAATTACATATGTTGTCACACATGGCCAATGCGGTGGTTGCTTTGGCCTAAAGTGCTTTTCTCCCTTTCTTCTTAAATCTGTCATAAAACAAGATGTTGAATAGGAGAGGATGGATATATTTGGAAATGAATTAAATGTAAAAACAAAAGGCATCAATAAAATGTTTTAAAAGAAAATTGGAAAGAAACTATCCCCCTCATACGGTCTCCATAAACTTTTCCATCCCTGTGCACAATTTGGGATATGAAACGAAGGTGAGAAAACTGATTCGTTTCGGGAAAATGAGACGAGATTTTTAAGATCATTGTTCATCTTTATCCATGAGAATCTTTAAGTCTCAAGTTAGACAGAGAGTCCAGTTGGCCCTCTGGGGTAGTCAAACAAGAATAAGCCTAATCTCTCTTCTATTTGATGGCCCTTCATTAACTGAAGACAGAGGTTAAGTCCCCACTGTGTTCCCTTGTCCAGGTTAGACATCTCAGTTCCTTCAAATGATCTTCATTAGCATGATCCCAAGATCCTCTTTTAGCTAGTCCTTCCAAAACACAGCTCTCTGAACTGAACGTGGTATTTTAGATGGGATCTGAGCAGGAGAATAGCTAAAGAGTCACCTCTTGTCCTTAATTTGTTTTTTAGTAACTCTGTCATTTCACCAAAAGGAGGGACCATCGTCTTCCTTTCCATACCATAGAACTAAATGGAGCCAAATCTTCTTATTTCCAAATGTCCTTGTAACAAAGCTTATGACTCAACCTTTCAGAGCCCAAGGACAGTGACAAAGAAGTCAGAATGTGCAGTTGTGAAATCTGAGGATTTTTAACTTCCTCTAATAAAAATAGGAGCAGTCGGTATTTAAATGACTTGCTATAGTTCCTGTCCAAAACAAACATACAAATAAATAAAATTCAAGGCTAAAAACTGGGCAGTAAGCCCATTTATCTTGCTGGTTCGTATTTACGTGGCCGGCACAGATTCAGACTTACACACCTATATTACTTCTCTATTAATTTCACAGATCATCCTGATGGAAAAGGTGTGCATTCATTCTCTTCACAAACACCAGGGTCTCCAGTGAGAGATGATAAGGTATCGTGGAAAGAATCCTGGATTTAGGGTCAGAAAATCCAGATCTGACTTCCAAAATGAAAACTCTTTGGCTGTGTTTCCAAGACAATTCATTTAGCCTTACTTTTCTCATTTGCAAAATGCAGGATACCTGTCTTATCTACTTCAGAGAGTTGTTGCAAAGATACAGTGAGATTGTGTCCATAAAGCATCTTGTAACCATAAACTCCTATACAAATGTTAAATGAAGCAGATAGAACACTAGGCCTGGAGTCAGGAAGACCCAAGTGCAAATCTGACCTCAGGCACTAGCTATGTGGCTTTTCGGCACATTTAACCCCTGTTGGCCTCAGTTTCCTCATCTGAAAAATGGGGATTATAAAAATAGCAGCTACTTCCAGAGTTCTTGTGAGACTCAAACCTTGCTCACAGTAAGTACTGTATAAATGTTAACTATTACCATCATCATCATCATCATCATCATCACTATTATTGATTGGGCCCTAAGCCAAAAGGCAGGGTTCTGTTTTTATTCCTTTAAATAATACCTGCCTCTCAAAAGGATCCTTTTTCAATTAGTCTAAAGACTTGATTGGGTGCTCCTTGTTTTTATTTATTTTTTTAAGGCATATGAAACCCAAGTCATCCCAAGACCACATGAACTCCTAAGAGCAGCAGCAATACTGTTTCACACAGACACCCAAACACCTGTTTTTCTTGTTAAGTAAAAACAAGTCAATAGTCACAGCAAAACCATGAAAGAAAACCACAAGTGGTCTAAAGTGTTTGAGTCATTCCCCCTAGCCTGGTACATTGTGACATTCAGCCACCTGCAGTTCTCCCAGTGAAATGCTGATCAGCAATCCCTTTGTCTCTCACACACCGGCAGCTCTAATTACATGTGTGCTGTGCCCAGATGGCCCTCCACTGCCTCCTTCAGAAAACATTCCCCCAGAAGCCCAGATGACTAAAGAGAGCTGGCAAAGCCCCTCCCTCATACCAGAACGGTGGGAAAACTCTTGCAAAACAGTCTCTTTTGCAAGATAAATTGTACATGTCCTCAGAATCAAAGTAGCTCTCGCACCAAGAAAACCTTTGTAAGAGGTTTCCTTCTAGAAAGAAAAAACAAACCATGGACACTAATACAAACCCACATGAGAATGTGGTCACTTTCTGTCCACAGAAAAATAACTGTGAGGAATGGCCTCGAAGGGTCAGAGCTCGAGATCAGGAAGGTTATATTGATTTATCCTTTTTAACTTTCCAGTATTTTCTTAAACCTTTTCACGGGAACACATCATAGCAATATACCTTGGACAAGGGTCAGACCTATCTATATACAATCTATAGACAAATATTTGAGGATCTTCAAAAACTTCCCCCAGTAACCTGCTTGAAAAATCTACCATTAGAAACACACATGTCTCCAGAAGGCTTTCATTAAAATGTACACGTTACCCAAGATAATGTGGAATATATCCAGTATTAATGCCCACCCTTTTTTTTTTTTTTTTTTTTTGAGATTGGGTCTTTCTATGTTATGCAGAACTAAAGTACAAAGGCATGGGAGGTTTCCAATCCAGGCCACTTTATCCCTCCATAAGAAGCTAAGTAGTTCTATGCACCACCACTATCCCCACATCCCCTCCCACACTAATACCATCAGGTGTTGAACTTAGTATGGACACCCAACTAACTTATCTCTTTAGAGTTCAGCGCTCCCAAGCAATCAACCAGCCTCAGCCCCCCAGCTAGCAGGCATTGTAGGTAGGCACCACCACACCTGGCCACGTATTTTTACATCAGGTTAACTAGATATCATCTAGCAGAGAATAAGATACAAGACAAAGAAGAAAAGGGTCAGAAAAGATCACATGAGAAAACAGGCATATGGAGGACACTGTAATGGGGTCTCTAAACTGTATGAAAATACCAGATTCCAGGCATCATGGTAGGCAAAACATAAAGACAAAAACCTCCCAATTGTTGCTGAGAAAGCTGTTTTTCAGCCCCAAAGTTGTTTGTTAAATAAGATTCATAATTTCAGAATACCCTTTTTTTATGTAAAAAAATGGCCGGGGGGGGAGGGGAGGAGTTTAGTAGTTGCTAGAAAGAAAAGAAATTTGAATTTAAACTTGACCTCTAATCTCAGGAATACAGCTGTGAACTTGGCAATAACCAAGAAAAGACCTCTGAGAGTTAAGAAAAATAGCCGTCAAATTAAGTAAGGCATTATTATATCAATGGAGCCACCCTCTGGCCCTTAAACAAAATCTAGTGACTTAGAATGGTATGTTAATAAAGGTTACTTTATCCCTCTTAGAACATAGCACAGTTGGTGCCTTACACATAGTAGGGACTCAAGCATTTGTGGAAGGATAATTTCCCAGTGGAGATAGTAGAGTGGAACAGGGAGATGAGAGAAATGATTTTTAATAACCAATAATTTAGGGAGATCTAGAATTCTAAGATTCTTCTGAAGTCCTCATTTCAAAAAAGTAAAAAGTTCAGTCTCTTGAAGTACATTACTGATAATGAGATATGAAATAACTGTCCTCAATCTTGGTCATATCCCAAGGAATTTAACCTAAGATGAGGAAGCCCATTGTGTTCTACTCAAGCTTGGGTGAAAACAGGTCCTTTTGTCTAGATAGCCCAAGGCTGGTGGTGATTTGAGTATACAGATAGTTTCTCTATCCAAGGGTGACATGATATCACTCCCAGCCCCTCATTAAACACCTACTCTTGGAAGAGTATATAAACTGTGAGTCCACCACCATGATTGCTTTTAATCTAAGAGAGACAACCAAATGACCCTCTTTTATTAATACCATAATGGCCTTTTTACTAAAATGGTTAAATTACCCAGAAACTATATATTTAATAGTCACAGGAAAGAAATAGAAGAGGAAGTTCCAAGAGTCAGACATACACTCAATAAAAACAGTTAGCAACGAAGAAGGCAACAAAAAGAATTTACAAAGTAAATAGAAACAATAGTGCAAGCCCTGCTGCTGGTGCCATGTTAAGTGTGAGGATTGTTTGCCCCTAGGGACAAATAGTAGTAGACTATAACTCATTATACCAGTGGTGTCAAAGTCAAATAGAAATGGGGGCAGGGAGACCACCCCCAAGTCATTACTAGGGTACATATCCCCACTTACTATGATCACAGGAGAGCTGCTTAACCTTCCTCTGATTTATTCATTTTGCCAGTTTTAGTTCCCAAATTTGGGCTTTGCAGCAGGGCAAGGATCTGCCCCGTGCTGCTGGCCCTGCTCACAGCTAATTGATACAGTGAAGGGAGCACCAGGTCTGGAGTTAGGAAGACCCGAATTCAAATCCAGCCTTACATGGGAAAGTTCATATGTGTCAATCATCTAAGATCATTGTTTCACAGACAAAGGAGTAAAATATGATCACATATATGATATATGGGACAAGCACACTGAAGATGCTAACAGAGTGTGTTGCATCTATGGTCTGGGAGGGTATTAAGTACTCCCCATATATGCACATATTCCTAAAAAAGAAGGTCTTTCATTTGTCATTTTCCACAGGGTAGCTAGGTATTTTCTATCTGTAACACTTGACTCAAAGTGCCCGTGGCATGGGACTCTCACTTCATTGGTGGAGACTGAATACTCCTTTGACTCAGGCCTGTGTGATGGGTGGGGTAGAGCTGGTGAGAGCTGGAGTGAGATCCTGCTCTTCTGACTTCCACTTTAGGGAAAGAAGATGGGCCCTTCAAACCTTTCTTCTACATCACTGAACGGAGAGAGAGACTCTGGAAGAAGCTGACAGGTAAAGAAACTGATAGTTGCTAACATGTCCCAATCTCCAGCTTGCTGCCCTAACGTCTTTGAGGAATTTCCCCTTGACTGAGATCTGAGACATTCTCTCTTAGTTGAGCTGAACTACCTTGTTCCCAATGAAAAAGCTCACTTTATCCATGTATTGTCTAACACATAGTCTCCTAAGTGTACTTTTTTCTGATTTGTTTGCTATTTATTTGGATAAATGGGTTTATTTAATATTTGCTGAAGAGGAGTAAAGCCTTGAAAATAAAATTTGGGACACCTTTTCCCCATTAAGAAATATTGCTTGGAGGGAATGCCCATAAATTGGGGAATGGCTAAACACATTGTGGTATATGAATATAATGGAATACTATTGTGCTATAAGAAATGAGGAGCAGATGGACTTCATATTTACCTGGAGAGACTTATACAAACTGATGCTGAGTGAGAAGAGCAGAACCAGGAGAAATTTGTACCCAATCACAGCCACAAAATATGTGTGACGACCAACCATGATAAACTGGACTCTTCTCAGCAATGCACGGTTATAAGACAACTCTAAAAGACTCAGGATGGAAGGAGATGTCTACATTCAGAGAAAGAACTAGAAAGAACAGTTTAAATGCAGACCAAAGCAAACTACATGCTCTCTTTTTTTTTTCTTCCCACGTTTGGTTTTGTCTCCTCTTTCCCATTGTTCACTCCATCGGTTACAACCCTTCTATACAACCAGACTAATGTCCAGTGTGAAAGTATTTGCAGATCCTATACTTGATTGCATGCTGCCATGTTGGGGGGGAGGGAGGGAAGGGAGAAAATTTGAAACTCAAGGGATTGTGGAACTGAATCTTGTAAACTAAAAGTAAATAAACAAATCAATTTTTTAAAAATTAAAAAAAAAGTATTGCTTGAACAATGATACATCACAAAGATTATACACGCTATGACAAGGAGGAATTTATACCAGGAAGGCAGGGCTGGTTCAATATTAGAAAAGCCATAAGCATAAATAACCACCTAAATAACAAAAATAATATTATTTCCAAAGATACAGACCAAGCTTTTGACAAAATGCAACACCCATTCCTATTAAAACCACTAAAAAGCAAAGAAATAAACAGAACTTTGCTTAAAATGATCAGTAATACCTATTTAAAATTGGAACAAAAATCATCATGGGGATAAACTATAAACCTTCCTAGTATCATCAGGAGTGAAAGAAGGATGTCCATTAGCGCTACTATCATTCAATATTGTGCTAGAAATGCTAGCTATAGCAATAAGACAAGAACAAGAAACTGAAAGAATAAAAATGGACAATGTTCGGAAACAAAACTATCACTCTCACTCTTTACAGATGATATGATGGTATTATTTAGAGAACCCTAGAGAATCAACTAAACAACTAGTCGAAACAATTAACAACTTTAGCAAAGTTGCAGGATATAAAATAAATCCACATAAATTGTCAGCATTTCTATATATTACCAATAATACCAGGAAAAAGAGATAGGAAAAGAAATTCCACTTAAAATAACTGCAGACAACATAACATATTTGGGAGTCTACCTGCCAAAATAAATCCAGGAACTATATGAACAGAGTTACAAAATACTTTTCACACAAGTAGACAAATCTAAATAACTGGAGAAATATTAATTGTTCATGGGTAGGTCAAAACAATATAATAAAAATTATAATTCTACCTAAGTTAATTTACTTATTCAGTGACATATAAAATTTCTAAAGAATTATTTTGTGGATCTAGAAAAAAAAAGAACAAAATTCATCTGAGAGAATAAAAAGTCAAGAATATAAAGGGAATCAATTTTTTTTTAATATAAAGGAAGCTGGTCTACTGGCTCTAGATTTTAAACTATATCGCAAAGTGGCAATCATCAAAAAATCTGGTTCTGGCTAAGAAATAGGGTGGTGGATCAGTGGAATAAATTAGGAATATGAAACAGTAGTAAATGACCATAGTAATCTAATGTTTGATAAACCTAAGATCCAAGCTTTTGAGGCAAAAACTCATTATTTGACAAAAATTGCTGGGAAAACTGGAAAGCAATTTGGCAAAGAGTAGGCATAAATCAACATATCACACCATGTACCAATAAGGTAAAAATGGGTGTGTGATTTAGACAGAAAGGGTGATATCATAAGCAAATTAGGGGAGCATGGAACATTTTACCTGTCAGACCTATGGAGAAGGTAAGAGTTTATGTCCAAAAAAGACACAAGAGGATCAAAGGAAGCATATTGCATAGCTTTGATTACATGAAATTAAAGAGAACTAATGAACTCTGAGTACAAATTGAAGTACAATTTTTTTCACTTTCCTTCATTTTCTTGCTTTTTCACAATATGGCTAAAACAAAAGTATATTTTGTGTGATTTCACATATATAATGGATATCATATTGTTTGCTTTCTCAATGGGTAGGGGATGAGCTTGAGGGAAAATTTGGAACTCAAAAAAATTTTAATGTTAAAAGGTAAATAATACATTTTTAAAAAGAGAAATATCACTTAGGGGTTTTGATTGAACCTAAAAAAAATCCTTATTAGGAATTCCAATATTAGGAAAACTATAAGCATAAATGACCATCTCAACAAAAATAACAAAAATCATATGATTTTCCTACAGATTGTAATGATGCTGAGATTTGAAGATCTTCCATGCCCCTTGAACTTGCTGATGTAGCAGGAAGGGGTGGAGCAAGAGAACACTGGAACCAAGCTATCGTCTGTGCTGGTGACCGGGAGCAGCGGCAGCAGCAGTGGTGGTGGCAGCAGTGCGAACTCCTTTTTCTTTGAGCCAGTCAGAATCTCTGCTAAGGACTCTTGCTGAGGACTGCCAGGGAGTAGAACTACCGGGGGGCCAGAGCTGCTGGGAGCAAGCTGCTTGGACACTGAGCAGTTAACCGCAAGTGAGGAAAGGAGGATCTTTGCCTGAGGTCGCCTGTCCTGTTTTGAAGGCTTGAGAATGTGGGTATTTACTACCTTAACTACATATGCCAACTTCATAACTACTGTGTTGGCTTTGACTTTCTTGTTTTAGGACCCAGTCTTCTGGTATTTGAATAACTGCTCTGACTATATTTCTCATGTAGAGAGCCTGTTACATTTTGTGATTAATAACCATATCAGCATGCTTATAGTTACTGTAGGCATTGTGAATGCTGCATTGCTGATACACAGATGCAGACAAAGCTTTTGAAAAATACAATATTTAAAGGAGCTGATAGATAATACCTCTAACCCTATACTCTCTGAGAAAAGTGGAATGGCCCACTTCTAGTCCCAACCTCCTACTTCCCTTCCTGGCAGGAATCAAAGTCTTCCTTGAAGAAGTGTGGCAGTAGGAGACCCTGGACATGTCTATTCTTGCCTTCCTACAAGCCACATCTAGACAAGTCCGTGGAGACACATATAAAAAAGATTTAGACATACAACACTCCTGCCATCTATCTTTAAAAAAAGAGAAAAAAGATCCAATTACCTCTGTACTTCTTCATTCCACCATTGCTTTTATCTGGATTAGAAAAGATTTGGACTAAGAAGGGAGAAATATGAAATACCTCTTTTATAAATCATAACATAATAATATAATAAAATATGAGGATAAGGACTGGACCAGTGATTTCATTGGTAAAAGGAGAAAACTCCAACTACCAACGTGGCTTAGAATCTTCTCTGAAACTCATAGCCTTATAGAGTTACCTGGAGCACTGAGATGTAAAGTGACTTGTCCAGGGTAACACAGCCAGTGCATGTCAGAGGGAGGATATGAACTCAAGTCTTCTTGGCTCCAAAGCTGGCTCTCTGTCTACTATGCCACAATGTCTCTCCAATTCATAAATCCAGGGAACAAAAGCAAAAGACAAATTTCTAAATGAAAATTTAATAATGGCATCCTAAATACTGAATGTGTCAAAGAATAAATGCAGAAATAATAACTATGGAAAAGAAAATAACCATGATAAGTCCACATACCAAAAGTTCTGAGACGCAGCGAAAGCAGTCCTCAAAAAAAATTATCCATAAAAACATACATGAGCGAAATATAAAAAGAATAAATTAACTGAATATTCCATATTTTAATACTAATGAATCAACAAAATAAACCTCAAATACACACAGAAGAGGAAATCTTGAAAATAGAGGAGAAATGGTAAATGGAAAACAAGACTGTAGAACTGATCAACAAAACTTTTAAATGAGTCTTTGAAGTGACTAAAATAATCAACAAACTTTTAAATAATATTGTCAAAAAGCAAGCCAAATTTCTAAAATAAAAAGTGAACAAGGCAAAATTACAACAAATAGAGAAAATAATAAAATAGTTTTCAAAGACAGAATTTTTGTAATGGATACAGATAAACAAAATAGAACATGAAATTAATAGAATTAATAGAACATGATTAATTTGAATAGAACATGAAATTAAGATCTTTTTAAAAATCAGATCTTAGAAAATGAAAATAAACCCTCCAATAAAGGAACTGCCAAAGAAGTGGAAGGAGAGAACTCACTGATCCAGAAATATTTAGAAGTTAATTTTATCGGAAGTTTAAAGGGAAATTAGTACTACCCAAAATTTTCTCATAAAACACCTTACCAAACTCCTTTTATAGGACAAATGAAATCTTAATGCCCAAGGGAAAGATTAAAGTAATGAAAGAAAACTAAGTACCAAGATCACTAATATATATTAATATAAATATTTAAATATAAGCAGTAGAAAGACTAGAGCTACATACCAAAAATCATTCACTATGACCAGATTATGTAACTAGTCATATCTTTCAACTCACTTAATCACATCAATAGACACAGAAAAAATTTGACAAAGTACAAGTTATTTATACTAAAAAAAACAAACAAACAAACAACTGCAAAGCATAGACAAGGAAGGGCCATTTTTAATACAAAAAGAGGACAAAAGACTAAAGTTAGCATTATTTTCAATGGACAAACACCAGAAACTTTCCAAATAAACACAAAAGTGAAACAAGGATGCCCCTTTCCTCTTTTTTTTAAAATAAGGTTCTAGAAATGCTAGGGGTAGCAAAATAAGAGAAAATAATTTAAAAGTATAAATACACAGAAAAAATTAACCCTATTTGCTAGCGATCTAAAGTTTAGCTAGAAAACTCCAGAAAATCGGCAGAAATACTGACACAATAACATGAGTAAAGTAGCAGGCTATGAAATAACTTCAGAGGAAGAAATAGCACTGATATATAGCAATAACCAGAACCAAGAGGAAATAATAGGAAGGGAAAATATTTTTTATCTGGGAATCAATCTATGAAAAAAACATTCAAAATTTAGATAATAATCACAAAATAGTCTTAAAAGAAATAAAGAATTTAAGTAAAGAGATAAGCATTGCTTATGGTTGGGTTATGGCAACACAATAAGAATCATGCTACCTAAGTTAATTTACAAAATTGACATTATACCAAATTGCCAATGAGATATTTTATAGAGCTAAATAGGATAACTAAATTTGTCTAGACTAACAAAATGTCGAAAATTACAAAGGAAATAATGAACAAAAGTAGGAATAAAGGCACAATAGTACTTCAAGACCTTAAATTCTGTTATAAATATAATATATAAACATATGAATTACATAAATTAAATCATCATGTATATTATAAATTGCATCATAAGACTTTGACTCATCAGAACTATTTTAAAAAATATATCAGTGGAATAGACTAGATGAGGAAGAATCAGAAATAATCTACCTCAATAATCCAGCATTTGATAAGCATGAAAACATAAACTGTTTGGGGAAGAACCTCCCATTTAATAAGAACTACTGTGAAAATTGGAAAGCAGTTTGTCATAAATTAGGTTTAAACCAGCACCTTACAGAAAAATTAGGCCTTACAGATTTAAAATAGATGCACACTTGAATATGAAAGATCTCACCATAAAGAAGTTAGCTGAGAATGAGATCAAGTCCTGTCCACAGATTTGGCTAAGATGAGAATTCTTAAGCAAAAAGAGATAAAAACAATTACAAAAGATATAACAGATGATTGACTAAAAGAAATTAAAAACCTTTTAAGTAAACAAAAATGACACAACTACAGCAAGAAGGAAATTTGAAAACCCTTTCCATTAAATAACTCTGACAAAGGTCTGATATCTAATAGACATAATAAAATAATACAAATACATAAAACCAAGTGCTCAAAGAATATAAAGAATTCTCAAAAAAAAGAATTGAAAACAATTGACAACCATATAGAAATTATTCCAGATCCCCAGTAATAAGATGGAAACAGGAAAAATAGATTTTATTTTGTTCATTGGATGTATTTTATTTATTTATTCCATTTATTGAATAACAGATAAAAGTCTGATACATGGACTCTTATTGCACTGTTACAAAGGTAAATATGAAGAATTTGGAGAAGCAAGGAAAACCATACTTGAACTGATGCCAAGTGAAATAACCAGAAAAATATGCACAACTACTAGAACAACGTAAAGGGAAAGAATGAATAACAATGAAATGGAACGTTATGAAAACATAAGGACCACGTTTGGTTCAGAAAAGGAGAAAATGTGCTTCCCTCTCTTCTTTGCAAAAGTGGAAGATTCTGGGTTGGAACATTTCATATACTCTCCAACTAGGCTGAACTGCTCATTTTTTATTCTTTTTTCTTCTTTGTTGAAAAGCATGAATGGGGTAGGGAGAGAAGGAGGAGGAACATTAAAAATGAAGGTGACAGAAAAACTAAAAACTTCTACAAAAATAAAATTTAAGAAGAAAGTTGATCATCATAACCTCTCCCTATTGAGCAAATGTAAGTTTTCCAACTCTCTTTGCAAGATTAGGATTCCAGACACATAAAGAATCAAGTTGTACATAACCAAGAGAAAGAAAGGAAAGGGGAAAGGTAATGGGATAATCTAATATGACTGTCTAAAAAAGGACATCATTGAGCCATATACTCAACAAAAACCAAAGTATCAGTAAGTTTTTTTAAAAATTGATCCACAGGGGGCAACTAGATGGTACAGTTAATAGAGCACCATTCCTGGAGTCAGGAGGACCTGAGTTCAAATATGGTCTCAGAAACATAACACTTAGACATGTGACCTTGGGCAAGTCACTTAACCCCAACTGCCATCCCTTCCGCCCTCCAAAAAGCGCAACAACAACAAAAAATTTGATTCACAGTACAGTATCTATGGATTACCTACTATGTTCCAGATACCACTCTAGGCACCAAGAGAGATAGAAAGATGGACAAGACATGGGCTCTATCTTCCAGCAGCTAATAATCTAGCTGGCAAATTCTTTACATACATACATACATACATTCATATATACCTACATATTCACATACTACATACATATATATGTGTGTATATAAACACACACACACAGAGAATGGTAACTGACAACGTAAAGTGGTACACAAGTGTCAGGTAGACAAGCCACACCAAGCACAACAGGTCACAGGACAGAGAACTCACTGTAGACTGTGGTGCTCAGGGAAGACTTCTGAGAGAGCTGAGCTGAACCTTGAAGGATGAAAAGCCTTCAAATGGGTGGGCAAAAAGCTAAGAAAGAGATCCTTTATAGGTCAGTGGAACATCCTGCAAAAACTCACAGAAGAGAGAATGCAAAACATAGGAACAAGGGAAAAAGGTACAATCAACCTGATACACGAAGTTCACTGAAGAGAAGATGGGAGATGTGGCATATTTTATTTTTAAACAACCAAATGCCCTCAAAATCATGCAAAATAGCCTGTTTTTAAAAAATCCTATCAACGGTTAAAAAAATATATATGCACCGAGCAGATTTTCTCAGAAGGCTTGAGTGTGAGAAGGCCAGAAGGGGAAAAGAAGAAATTGGGCTAGTGGGAAAAAAAGCAAAGTATGAGAAAACAATCCCACCAAACCGTGAAGGAGCAGAGGTGTTTCTGGGAACAGAAATAGAAGATGAATCAGCTCAATTCAGAGGAAAATGTGGATCAACTGTTGTTCATACTACTCACAACACTTCAAAAGTATTTTCAAGTGAAAAAAAGGGGAGGGGGCAAGTAGGGTGGCAACCATGGCAACTTCTACTCATATGAATCCTATAACACAGAGCAGGGAACAGCCACATCACTCAAGTTATGGTTTAAAAGGTCAAGCTTCTCTCAGCACCCCCGAGAAATGCTTTTGAAATTGCTTGCTTAACTCAGATCATGTCTGCACGAATCATCACCATTGTTCCCAAAGACCTTATCACAAGGTAGGAACTTAACAAATGTTCCCCAAGAAAATACAATCAATTAAAAGTTTCTGCAATCTGGTTCCTATAAACCTTTCCAATCGTTTTCTATCACTCCACTTCATGCACTCTCCTTTTCAGCCAAATTGTTCTACTAGTTGTTGTATCTGACATTCCATCTCTAGCCTCTGTCTCTTTGCATACGTAGCACCCCATTTCTGGAATACACTCCCTCCCATTCATGTGCTATCTTCTACACGATCCCATATTAATAGTACTATTTTCCTCCTGAAATTTTTTTTGTATCACTGTACTTTCTTTTTATTTATCTCAATACATAGGCAAGACCCCAAAAGAATGTAAGCTTCTTGAAGCTGGGGACTTTGAGGGGGTTTTTTTTGTCTTTGTATCCCCAAGAAGCTAGCATGCTGCACTGCAGACAGCATGTGTAAATTTTTGTTGAACTGAATGGAAACCACAAAAGAAGATCTCCATAAACAGTTTTATGTATTATAAAAGGAAGACACTTCATATCATTCATCAAGTTTAAATTGTCTTGATATTTAATTTTTTATTTTAAAAAAATATGATTTTTTTAAATAGCTACAATTTCACCCAGAGCAGTAACTTCACAGTTTGTCAAAAGACCTACAGGAATCACTGACGTGGGTGTGCCATTCAGAAAGAAGACTTGACTTGACATTAGGAAGATCTAGATATGAAACTGGTCTCAGATATTTTGTAGCTTATGCAACCATGGGCATATCAGTCAACCCTTTCTAGACTTGGTTTTCTTGTCTATAAAATCCAAATCACTAATGAGAATCAAATGAAATTCAGGTGCTATTTTCAGAGTACTAAAGGTAATTTATTATTACAATTAAGTTTTTCCAACTGAAGCCTAATCGTAATATAGAAATGACACAGAGTTCCTCAAATCCTTAACTAGAGGGGCACAAGTCCTAGCAATTCCTGCTAAAGTTTCAAGAAATGGGGCTAAGGGCAGAATGTATTTCTGATGTTCAAGAACAAGCTTCACCAGGTTCAACAAGGCTTATCATCAGAAGATTGTACACCAAGTGATAAATATTTTGGCCACAATAACTCACAAAGACATCATCTGCTAAGGCCATGGAGGAATCTCAATCTGAGTTGGGATAGGGAGGGTGGGGAAGAGGAAGTGAGAAGGAGATTACTCATACTGATGAAATCTTAGGTCTAGTGAAATTTCTAACTAACTGAAGTCAACCAGTCAGTTAGGAAAAATAGTCACTGTCATAGAATAATACTAGGTCTGAAGACCAAACCATCAGAATCATCTCATATCTGTGTCTTCAGACGCTCTCTGGCAAAACTACAACCATTTAGTGCTTTCTTACCAACATAATACTGGTATAGTTAGAAACTGGAGTTGCCCAGCGAAAAAAAAAAGCAACAAAAGGATTTCAATCCTTATTAACTACAAAATAGACCCAAGAACTACTTGATCCCAAGTAATATTAACAAAGAGGCACATTTTTAGTGGCTATCTTCCTTGCCAAGCCATTGCCTTTGTGTGAGTGTAGTTTTAGCACAATAATTCATTGTTATAGAGTATTTCAAGATTTATAAAAAATCTCTCACAGCTGCTCTGTGAACTAAGTAGAGTAAAAGTGTTGACATCCCCACAAGATGGGCAATCAAAGATTAAGTAACTTGTCCATGGCCACACAACTAGTAAGTCACCTAAGTCTCTTGAAACTAAGCCAAATTTTAGCCAAGGTTTTGGATACCTTAAAAGTGACATATAAATGTGGGTTTGTTCTGCTACACCACCTTGCCATTCTATTGTACTTTCTTGATGAGGCCATATGAGTAATTAATCTTCAATACACTGAGATAATTTATCATTGCATGACCTGCAAGCCATGACACTCTACAGTTTGCCAAGAATTTAAAATTACTATTATTTAGGTTAATAATGGAGAAAGATATGGTGGATCTACTATGTATGTGTCTTGTACATATAGTTGTTTGCATGTGTCTCACCCATTAAAACGTGAGAACAGGAATTATTTTGGCCCTGTTTTATCCTGTAGTGCTCAGTATGGTGCTTGGCACATAGAAAACACTTAGTAAATGCCTGTTGACTGATTGGCTATGAGTAGACTGCAATACATAAATATGCTATGAAGAAAAATCAGAGTTAATGAGGGTCAAAGAAATTCATGATTAAAAAGGAAAAAGGAGTGATCACGAGGTAAGCATCAGAGCAAGGGCTCTACTGGTATACTCAAGAAGTTTGAAGAAATCAAGGATAGTTATATATATTCGGGGTGAATTGTCCTGTGGTGAACCTGTAGGAAAACATGGAGGAGAAACACCTTGGACAAGCAAACATGGATGGGTTGCAATCTGCATTTTTGGAGAGAACATCTGCATCAATGAAATAACATCCATTTAAGAGTTTAAGAAGGTGAATATCAGATTAAAAGTCATACTGAATATTAGACTGATTAGCAATAGGGTATGTCCTACTTGTTTTACAGATATCACAAAAACTGGAATAGTATGTAAATTAGATGGTTTATTTAGATTAGGGATTATAAATCTAGGATTGATGGAAATGGAGAGATTTAAGGGGGGCGTCTATAAACTTGATTAGGGAAAAAATATCACATGCTTATTTTCATAAACATTGAACTGAAATTTAGCATTTCCTCCAATTATGAATGTAAATATCAAATATAATTCTGAGGAAAATGCCTTGGGGTCTGAGACACACAAAAAGTTAAGAACCCCTGGTTTAGGTCTTAGAAGTCCGATAAATTGCTTTACATCTCCATTGTTGAATTAGGAGGACCCTCTGAAAGTAAAAGGCCTGCATGTTACTATCTGCCTGGACTATGGCGAGAAAACTGTTTTCAAAACCTTAAAGTATATGGTTTTTATTATAGTAATAAAAGTCCTAAGGAAAAAGCCCACCGGGTATTAGGAACAATGCAAAATAAAGAAAGAAACTGGTCCTTCATACTATGGATTGGTAAGCTTAATATTAATTCCTGTCAAAATGCTACACTGCACTATTTCAAAAGGATGGATTGTGAGCACTTAAAAAGGGAAGTTGTATTCACTGCAAGCCAGAACTTATTTACAGTAAGTTATGCCAGAATTTCCTTCGTATCACTGGTGGCACAGGGAGAGAAGCCCAGGGTCAATTGGAGGGGACTGAGGCAGGAAGCAGGGAAGGAGTGCCAGGCAGTTCTGCCACATTGCCATGGTGAAAAGCCTTCTTTTCCTTCCTGCTTTAGATTAAATCAAACTCAAGATTATTGAAATGGTATTAGTGGCCCTATGTTCTGAAACATTTGCTTCATAAATTTAGTAGTTGTAGACTCTTACTCCAGACCAATCAGACTAGACAGAAAGGTCAGGGAACTAAAAAAAAGAGAGTATTATCTACTCAGAACCAGTTAATGCCAGCTTCTTGATCCTAAAGCACACTACACTCTTATTAAGAGTAATCTCTTCTTTTTTAAAAAAAAATTAAAAGTCATTTAAGCAGCCTTTTAAAAAGGTTTACCACATCCAGTATTTGCTCGTTTAACCAGAACAAGGGGCATGGGAGGAAATAAAGACTGGCAGGTGTCTGGGGTGTAGGAGGTACTGCGTGGGGGGTTAAAATAGGGTTGTAGTTCAGAAATGACCATGAGGAGTTGAGCAGATTGGGGAGGGGGAATCAAGTTTACAAGGGAAGCAATGACATCCACCCACCCACCCCCAGTGGCCTTAGTCCTAGGGAGGCAGAAGCCATATGTCTACATGACTATGTTAGAGTCAACTTGTATTTAAGAGACAGAATACTCAGAGAAGATACATCAGATATTTACACTCTGTTTAAAGGAATTGAGACTCTCCACAAAGGCTTTGCCTTTCCATATCACAGCCTTGAAAGTAGCGCTAAAATCTCTAAAATCAGAGACTGTGGGGGAGGGAAACACAAAGGTAGTCCCCCACCCACACTACTTTCACAATGGATAGCCCTGTTCTCCCCACCTACAACTACTTTCAAAATGGAAAGCCTCCAACCTCTTACCCCTCTCCACACTTTAAAAATTTGCAAGAGCATTGCTGCCAAAAGACTAGTGCTCCATTGTTGGAGAAATCCAAGAAAGACTCATTGAGTCAACTGATGCTGACTATGCCAGCCTAAGGGTTATACAGTATGACTTGTGAGGCAGACACCTATTCATAAGTTCTCCCCCACTGATGCATGAAATTCAAACATTCAGGATTCATTCTTTTGTGGTAACAAGGGAAATACTCCTAGGAGAAGTAGCACATTAACAACTTCAGTGTTTTAATTTGATGAAGATGCCCCATGTGAATTTCCAACTTATGTCCAAAATGGAAATGATCATCTCCCCCTCTGAGCTCATCCTACTTTCCTCTGAACAACCTTCTTTCTGTTGAGAGCATGATTAGCCTCTAGTAACCTCAGTTGGAAACCTTCTTCCATCTTTCTTATCCTCCATATCCAATTAGTTGTCAAGTTGTCTGTTTTCCCTCATCACCCTTTGTCTTCTATGTGCCTCTCTGTTCCTAGTCTCCCTCTTCCAATCCTTCTTCTTCACCACCTCCACAAAGATATTCTTAAGGCAAAGACCTAAGAATAAGAAATCACTCCTCTGTTCAAAAACCTTCCATTGCTTCCTATATTTCCTAGGATAAACTAGGAACTGCTCAGTCCAACACTCAAGTGCTTTGACAGTCTCGCCCCAACCTATTTTTCCAGGCTTAGCTCACATTATTCCCTTTCCCATACAATGTCTAACCAAACCTGGCTACTAGGTACTCTTCAAATTTGATATTCCGTCTTCTCTTTCTATACATTGGCACAAGCCATCTCCCATGAGTACAATCCTCAGGTCCACCTCCCCCAAGTCATATCTTCCTCAAGGTTCAGGTCAGGTACCACCTCCTCTGACAAGTCCCTTCATCCTCATGTTAATATTTCATTTTTCAACTCAACATTTAACAAGTACTTATCACGTGCAGGGGATCCAAGGACAAGCCAAAAACATTGCCTATCCTCAAGGAGCTTGCCCTATCCCCTCAGATTTCTTGGGTTTATTATGTGTGTATTACATTGCAGGCTGCTCTTAAAATAGAAGTTCCTTGAGGATAGGGACTGTTCCATTTATTTATTTCTACCTACAGCACCTAACAGCCCAGTACCTGTCATAAAGTAAGCAATTCAAATGAATGTGTGTAAATGAATGAAGGCAGCAGACTAGAGGGAGAATGAGTGTACTGAGTACCTGAGGAACAGTGAGAAGATTTGAAATGGGCAACAGGGACACTTATAGCTCAAGATTTGTGACTATGATTCTAGTAAGATGAGGAAGAAAAAGGCTAAGGGCAAAGAAAAGTCCTACTATCTTGATAACTTTCTCTAGTCAACCCTGAACTGCATTAAGTATACATACATACATACATATACACACACTATATATACCTATGTATGTATATGATATTCATATATATATTATGTGAGTATGTATGTTCTGAAATCCATGATCTGTCCCTGAATTATTAAAACATACTAAATGATCTGGCTAGTTAATAATACAATGTAGCTCTCTCTCTCCCCACCATATTTTCCACTGAACTGAGCCAAAAAAAAATTTTTTTTAAAGCTTTGTACCATAATGTAAGCAGCATAGTAAGTTGGAAATATCACATCTGTATGTGGTATTCCAGGTCTTTACAAGGTAAGCTCATAAAGAGAAACTTCTGAAATGAGATCTGGCAAGCAGACAGCTATAAAAGGCCCAATGTCAAGAACAGAAAATGCATCTACATTATCCAATGCATCCATTATTGCCTTTCTTTTCTTAGTATATGGGCATTACAAGATCAAACTCCTGTTCATTGTCTTTAAGCCTTTACCCAGCCTGCTAGACCTCACTTTTTTTCACACATAGAGACAAACACACCTCTGCTCCAGCCACATTAAAACAACGTACCTCTCTTGTCTAGGAAAATGTTAGTAACTTACAGAATCTTTAGCTTCTCAAAACTCTTTCACATGAATTGTCTCAAGTCATTGTGTCACATGTCATTGTGTCCCCACAAACATCTTAAAGAGGGAAGTAGGCA
>CM053595.1:203952166-203976046 GCA_028646575.1 Pseudocheirus occidentalis | reverse complement strand
AGTGGGATCATTGTTCTGGGCTGGGGGGTAGGGGCAAAAAGGGGAGAAAATTTGTAACTAAAAACCTTGTAGAAATGAATGATGTAACCAAGAAAATAAATTAAAATTTAAAAAAATAATAAAGTTAACCTCGCAGGAACAGAGGATAATAGCTCTAGTATTAGAAGAGACTTTAGAAGCTATCTGGTCCAATCCCTTCATTTGACAGTTCAGAAAACTGAGGTACAGAGACATTATGTGATTTGCCATAGTCATCCAATGTGGGATTTGAACCCAAGTTCTCTGACAAAAGGAAGATTTAGGACCAAAAGGGAACTTATGAATCATCTAAGTCCAGCTTCCTCATGTCACAGATGAGGAAAATGAGACCTAGAGATACCAAGTGACTTACCCAAGGTCATATAAACAGTAAGAGGCAGAAGGAAGATTTGAACCCATAGGGAAAGAGGGAGCTGGCTGCAGTGGGGAAAGTGTTGCATTTGGAATCATCGGACTTGGGTTTGAATCCCAACTCTGGTCTTTACTCTGTGGGACACTGGACAAGTATCTGTTCTCCCTTCTTTACTGGGTTTTCATTTCCTTCCCTGTAAGATGAAAGGGTTGGATCTAATGACCTCTAAAGTCCCTTCCAGGTCTAAATCCATGATCTTCTGATTTCAAATCCCAGACACTTTCCACTCTCCCATCATTGCACCATGTCACACTATCGTCAGTAGAAAAAAATGACAGATTTGGAGTCAGAGGATGTAAGTTAAAATTTCAGCTCTGGCACTATGTGCCCTTATACAAGCCATCATATTTCAATGGGCCAGAGTGTACTCAGGTTTCTTTGTCAAGTTCTTTAACCAAAAAGCCTAATTGGTCCCTTGAACACTAAATCTTTTACTTCTATATGGGAAAACTGAAGTCACCAGAAATGAACTGATTTGCTCAAGGTCATAGAGTTAAAATTAACAAGAGCTGGGTCCTAGAATCCATCTATCCATTCTATCCCCTCATCCAATGTCTCTTCCAACAGGGCAGACATATTGCAGGATCTCACTGGATATATAGAAGGTGGAGAAAATGTGATGGCAGAGTAGATGCCACATTTCTTCAGATCTATCCTTTGAATTTGAGATTTATAAAGGTTTAAAAGCCCAAGACTATGGTCGAATTATTTTCACATAGCATATCAGAAGAAAGTCCTCCACTAAATTCCTTTCTTGTGGCTTCGTCTCAGCATGACGGTGATCCTACATTTTTAAAGGCAAACTCTTTTAAGCCCTAGCCAGAAGAAAAGCCTTCAGAAATGGGCCTGATGAATATGGAGACTACAGGGAAGGACAGGAAGATTTATCCAAATAGATACAAAATGAAATGAGTAAAAACAGAAAAACAACATACACAATTCCTCCAACAAAATAAAGAGAAACAATAACAAAACTGAAATCAAATGCCATGGAAATATAATGACCAAACTGCACCCTAATGAAAAGACAGTAAGAATGGATCTCTCTCCCTTCTTTGAAGGAGTAGGGGACTATAAAGGCAGAAAACAGCACATACTGCCAGATTTCATTGATTAGTTAAGTCTTTCTACACTGCTTTTTTCAATTTCTTTTTTTATTCTTTTTTCATAAATAATGAATCTCTGGGGGAGGGAGGGGAAATTATATATTAGGAAATGGAAGTGACATACTTAATTTTACTTAACATATTGTTTATATTATAATTTAATCTTTAAAAAAACAAAAAGAACAGATCTGATGATTGACTATGTCTATTATTCTTGGACCAGTCTAACGAAATTCAGAGAATGTCATTATCACAGCATTGGCCACCAGGTGATGAATTTTTGTTCACAGTACTTCTCACAGACCACCTACAAAGGTGAGGGGAGGGGGCAGATTTGCATTGGTGGAGGGAGTTTTTATACCAATTACATTCATGGATCTTGGAAGTATTCAAAGTGATACAAGGATTAGCACTGGGTGACCTTGGATTAACCCTCTGAAGAGCTCTTTTGTTGCAGATGCTTCAGAAAAACAGAAATAGGAAAAGTCAATGAAAATTTCCATGGGCATTGTGATTTTATAGTCTTGCCTTGGCAAACTGAGTCTATGAAGCTGTGTTGCTAGGTTAATAGTAACTTTCAGGTTATGTTTTCATAGCTGAAGGATCTAGATTTGTTCCATGGGACGGAATCCCTGCTACACCAGAATTTAGTACTTCCTGAGGGTAGATAATTAGACAGAGAGACAAACAGATAAATGTTAGATAGATAGATATTAGGCGTTCTTAACCTGGGGTCTATAAACTTGGATGGAGAAAAAGAATATCTATTTCTATATAATGTATTTCCTCTGGGGCAGCTAGGTGACGCAGTGACTAGACTACCAGCCCTGGAATCAGGAGGACCTGAGTTCAAATTCGGTCACAGACGCAACTCAAAACACTAAAATGTGACTTTGGGCAAGTCACTTAACCCCAATTGCCCTACCTTACCCTCCCCAAAAAGAAAAAAAATTATTTCCTCTTTAATTTTGTGGGTTTTAATTTTGTGTATTTAAAGACAGTATTCTGAGGAGTCCATAGGCTTCAGCAGAATGGCAAAGGGATCAATAACAAAAAACGTTAAGAATCCCTGATAAATGCATGTGTGAACACATACACTACTACTACCTTACAAGGCTGGTTATCGTTGTTAAATGATTGCCCCATGCCCACCAAAGAACAGTCATTCACATTTATGTAGCACCTTCGGGTTTGTAAGTATCCCAGGAGCACAGACCAAGGCTCATTGGTGTAGCTAATATTTATACAGCAAGTCACAATTAAAAAGTGCTCAACACAGCTTATTTCATTTGTGGTTGTTAACTCGTCTGCACTCAAAGTGCTCCTTCCTCGTAATTTCTCTTGGGCTCTCAGTTTCAACAGAGAACCTTTTTTATAGCAAGGTCCTTCTCACTCTACTGTCCTCTGTACAGCTCACTCACCATAACCACTTCAATCCCTCTGTTTTCTTTTCACAAGAGAAAAATTGGCTGCCTTCTTCAAGAATCTGGTTTGCTGCCCCATGTTGTTTGACTAACACCAGGGCCTAGGCTCAGGGGAAAGACCGTGGCTATGGAGATAAGAGTCCCAGAGTTGGCACATCCACAGTTCTCATGATTGTCTTTTTTCCAATATTTCCCCTCTCAGAAAGGGAGGGTTTTCCCTCACTCACGCGATATTAAAAATAACTCTCCTTCTTCATTCTAAATTCCATAAATTAATACCATTTTTCCAAACCTGCCTTTCTTTTAAAATTTTTTTTAAATTTCTTCTGAATATTTTTAAAACAATAAGTAGAATATATGTAAAAGTTTTCCTGTGCAACCTTTTTAAAGTAATCCAGGATGTATGCATTAGACCAATCTAATGCACAGTTTTATGTTGTAATAGTTTAAAACATCACTAAGGCTTTGGGGACACTGTATTACATATGTAGATTAGGGAAACAGTATATAAAACAAGGCACCTTTCAAATCAGAAGAGATCTCAAAAATTATAGTTAGGTTTAGCCACCATGTTTTAAGAAACATCTTGAAAAGCTAGAATGTGTCTGAATGAGGACAACTAAAACAGTGAAAGATCTGGAAATTATGTCACATGAAGAATGGTTTAAGGAACTAGGGAGGTTTCAGTTCAAAGAGAGGTCATCTCTGAACGACAAGCTCTCTTCAAATATTTAAAGGTCTGAAAAGACAAATCTGCTCCATGGTGTTCAAGAACATAGAACTGGGAGTAAAAGCTGGAAATTAAGGAGAGGCAAATTTCAATTCAATAGAAGGAAGAACTTTCTACCCATTAGAGCTTTACAACAAAGTCATGAGCTCTTAAAAAAATTTTTTTTAAAAAGGACAGAGGAAAACAGAAGGAAAACCAGAAGGAATTGAGACTTACAAACAGGACAGCCTTGAAAATTATAGGTGCAATTAATCATATGCTTTTTTTTTAAAGCAAGCTATCCATTCCAGAGATTTATAGTTCTATACACATTCCTCTTTTTCTGTTCAATTGCAGATATGGAAGTGATCCTTTTATTTGGTGTTTGTTTAGTTCAAATTTTTTTTTATGTTTGTGTTCATTAATGATTGTTAAGTTCACAATAAAAAATAACTTTTAACAATTAATGAAGGGGGCAGCAAACTAACTGGGTAGATTAGAAAGTAGTGAGCTCCCTGTTATCAAAGCATCATCTGGATGGACATCCATCAGCAATATTTTAGACCCTATGAAGATATCATGATAGTTCTTAATGTGAGGAAAGGACTTTTAACACTCTGTATCTTTTTCTTCCCTCTTTACTCCTCTAATAGCAAAATTGAAATTCCCAAAAACAATGGAAAAGATCTCACATAAGTAACACGCAGGGGGGGTTGTTTTTGTTTTCATTTCCCCAGTAGATGCCAGGAAACTCACTACTGTAGGATCCCTTCAGCAACCACAGTCTTAAAGTGCCAAAAAAAAAAAAAAAAAAAAAAAGACGCCATATACCGGGCTGAGATGGTAGCTGAATGATATGTCAAGGAGTCCAGAGTGTGTGTGATGATAAACATGAGATACCAGCTATTCCCATAAAACACAAGATCCAAGGACAGATATGATTAGAGGCAGCGTGTGCATGAGTGGTATCTGGCCAGTATAAAATGCACTGTCATCAGCAATATATGTGTGTGTGCACATATATATGTACATATGTATACATATATACAACATATGTGTATTTACGCATATACCTATATATGTATATTTTATATATATATATTATATGTATATGTAATAATGGAGATACAAGGAAAGAGATGGCAGCCCAACTCCCTGAGAAGCATTGATTGTTATTTTTCAAAAGTGTGTCAACCAGTGTTCAAAGTAAGACATAGTTATACCGGCTCTGCAAAAAGACGTATACTCCTCAGAAAACACAAACCCCCAACATGAAAAGGATATATCAGTTCTCAAAGCCATGCCCAGAGGTCTGACATAAGGCAGAGCCAACAAGTTTCCCAGCCACTATAAACTTTTTATTGGGACTCAGTTCTCACCAGGTGTGAGGCATGGAGTACTTGAACCCAAGCCAAGCTTTTGCTAGAATCTCATTTGAGCCCCAGCCACTTGTCATCTCTTTTCAACTTGACCCTACCTACTTCTGCAGCCCACTGGATACGAAGTCAGGAAACTAAACATTTAGAAGTGTCATAAAAGTCACTGTGATTAATCACTTTCTCTTCACTCCTGACAGGTCCAGACTTTTCCACTTGCCTTCAGGCGTTATCTTAGCACAAAATTAGCTTGAACTTTCCATATCAGACACACATGAAGGACTTGACACATGAGGATTTGAAAGGCTCGTGAAGGACTTGAAACAAATGAGAGTAACTATAATGCTTATTTCTTATACAAATGAGAAGTTTGATATAAACTTTTCTGGACAGGATGACCTACAACGTCCCACCCAGCTCTAAATCTGTGCTAAGCTACTAGGTTCTGGAGGCCAAAAAGAGGAAGGAGGAAGGATCTGTTATCTAGAAGTCACCATAGTTATAAATAGAATCTGATAAGAATCCTCTAAAGCAACCGTACAGATGTAGATACATCTGACACAAACTCAGAAAGGATGTCAGAATTAGGTTTGTGTCCTACTTTGCACAAATTCCACATCTACAATAGGCCAATGACCCCAACCCCATCCAGTTTACTTTCTTCTTCAATCTAGCATTAATTTTTTTTTAAAAGCACCTTGGCACAGATAAGGAAGAATACAGGCAGGAACTGCCAAACCAGAACGGCTGCTGTTTGCCTCATTTGCTCTGGAACAAACAATCTCTAAGGCTCCTTCTGGCTCCAGAGCTCACGATCGAGCAAGCACTCCCTCCTTAATCACAATAGCCCTTGCCTCCAACGTTAGTACTTCTCAGAGGATGGGAAGCTATCCACCCCACTGGCAATACAGTTCATCCCAGGAGAGACACAATCAAATACTCACCTGCATAGAACAATATTGATCTACTGAGGGACGTGCTGTCAAAAAAAAAGGACTTTAATGACTTTTAAAGTACTGCTTTAGACTAGAGTTGTAACTACACCCGAGACAAGTAGTTCAAACTGTTAAGTGGAACCGATCATCCCTCATATGGGGGAGGGAGGAGAGGTGAGACACCACCTCCTGAGGGGAAACAGTCTTTGGAACACTGGTCTGGGGTTGGGGCTGGGGAGCAGTCATCCAAGGGTCAGAGATGGGCAGAAAACAGGGAAATGAAGGGGAAGAGTTCCTCCCCGAGCCACGAATCTCATGGCTTACTCTTTTAACTAATTTTCTTTTTTTACCAGAGTTACTAAACCTTGTTTCTACGCTGCTAAACGGACTACAAATGTTACCACTTTCTAAATTCTGCCCACTCAGGATTCAGCATGCTGGAGCTAAATTCCACTTGCACCATCTTAGTGATGGCTCTGCTCTCCAATACATATATTAAGTGTTCTAAGCCTCTCATCAAGACTTATAGGGGCGGCTAGGTGGTGCAGTGAATAGAGCACTGGCCCTGGAGTCAGGAGGACCTGAGTTCAAATTTGGCCTCAGACACTTAACACAAAAACTAGCCGTGTGACCTTGGGCAAGTCACTTAACCCCAACTGCCCTCCAAAAAGCAAAAAGAAAAAAAAAAGACATCACATTGGCACATGAATTAAAAAGAACAATCTTCTAAGTGCAAGACCAACAATACCTCTTCAGTGTTTCAATTCAAATTTACCAGTCATAGTACCCATTGAAGAGAGAAGGCACGGAATAAAGAGTTTTCTTATTCTCTCCTAGAGTTGGAGAACCTAGGATAAACCCCTCCCCACTCTGATATATAGTACTTCTGTGACCTTGAACAAGTGATTTAAACTCCCTGTGCCTCAGCTTAATTATTTGTAAAATGAATGGTTAGAGTAAAATCAGGGTGGGGAACCTTCAGTCTTAAGGCCACATGTGACCCTCTAGATGATCAAGTATGGCCCTTTGACTGAATCCAGTGGATTCAAGGCCACAGGTTCCTTGCCCCTGGACTAGATGGTCCCTTTTATGGCTGAATTTAAGATTCTTTTAGAAAACCTACTGGGCATGAACAACAAGTAATGCAGTGAGCAACTCAAAGCATTAATAAAAACTAAAGAGTTGAAACAAAATAATTCTGTTGAGACATTAGAAAAGAAAACCTTTCCTTCCCACTCTCCCATGAAATGGAAAAATGACCTATAAGGGTTCTCTCCTTTTCCTAGGAGACAAATGATTAAAGGTAGGTTTTCCTTATTTGGGCAAAAGTTTCCAATACAAATAAGTTAACACATTCACCTTGTATGCCAAGAGGAGGGGTGGGTGGGAAGTGAGTGAAAACACACATTATGTACTTCCAGCTCCGTGCATGGTCAGTACACTGACCACATTCATTTCAGACTCTCCCAGCCTCCTTATAAGGAGTTGAACAAACACAAGGGAACCATCTCTATAATGTCAAATGCCAACCGTTGACACTGTCTTTGAAACAACAAAGACATCATAGCTGAATCTCCTGAAACCAAAACCCTGAATAATACCAAAACTCCCACCATGGTCCACAAATTGAAGGTTATAACTGTCAGGCATGTAACGCCTAAAAGGATCAGCTCAAACCTGGGAACCTCAGAGTTCTTCAAAACAAATTTGCTGATTTTGCCAAATCTTCAGTTTCAAAAATTATGGTGAACTGAGTCACCTTCAATCGAAAAAACACTGAATGTATCAGAAGTGCAATTAACTTTCCAGTTTTTAAAGGCTGAATATCTAGTTTGTTATGGCTATGATTCGTCCTGTGTGTGTGTGTGTTGTCTTATTTTGTTTGATTATTCAGGCTCCTCATTCTTTTTTCCTTAGCAGGGGGCACAGGGGACAAAGACTTTTCTGCATCATTAGTATTTTCATAGATTTTCAAATTAATTGACCAGTTTTGTTGCTTGTTAATTAACGAGTGATTTAATTTTTTAAAAAGCAATTTGTAGGAGTGGAGATTAAAAGTACTGGCTAAACTGAGGGATTTTTGTGTTTCAGTTCTCAGAGTTACTGTGTCCAGGCTTATTAGTAATTGAGAGAGGGTTGAAAAATCTAGCTGAGACACAAACTGAGCTCCCCAACTAATAACAGAACCAAAGCCAAGCTGACTGACTGAACAACGATTTAAGGACCAAGAAACTACCCTCATTGCTAAGCCTTCACTTGAAATATTTAATCATAGGCCAACACAGGTAAAGTGCTTTGTAAACCTTAAAGTACTTTAGAAATGCTATCCGTATTATTTTATTATCATTATTATTATCTCTAAGGTTTAGAAAGGACCAGAAGAGTCATCTACTTAAATTCCTCTTTTTTATAGATGAGGAAATTGGGAGCTAGGGAGGGGAAGTGAGATAGGATCATAGATTTGTGCCAAAGGTCACACAGCTCCTAAGTGGCAGAGAAAGGATTTAAACCCAAATCTGACTTCAAATACAACGTTCTTTCCATAGCACCAATCAATCAATCCGTAAGCATTTATTAAGTGCTTGCCATGTGCCAATCACTGGACTAGGCACTGAGTATATACAAAAACAAAAAATCTCTGTCCTCAAGGAGCTTAAATTCTAATTGGAGATGGGGAAGGGTGGTTCAGAGAGAGACCAAGTATAAAGAAATAGCTAATGTAGAAGATATATACTGCATAGATGGAAAGCACCACATTGCCTTAACCCAGGAATCCTTCTCAGAAGAACTGTGGCTTAGTCCTGGATTTTTTCCTAACTGTGTGACATTGGACAAATCACTGTATTTCTCTGGGCCTCAGTCTCCTCATCTGTAAAATGAGAAGGTTGGGGTAGATGATCTCTAAGGGCTCTTCCATCATAGAGCCTAAGAACAATTTGCCCAGACATGCTCTTGAAGTACATCCATCTTCTTGTGTTAATCAGCTAACTGGTGAGATCAGCTGCCTCATTTCTAAGCCTTTCCTTGCTCTCCCCTTTTGTTGATACCAGAAGGCCCACTGATAAAGTGGGAGTCATGGCACAGACATTATATAACCTAGCAAAGAGCTGAGCATTAAAAAAAAAAAGATGCTCAGTGAATACTTGTTGATTGGAGCATAAGATCATAGATCTAGAGGTGAAAAGGACTTTAGAGACCCTTGTTTGGCAGATCAGGAAACTGAAGGCCCAAAAAGGGAAGGGGCTTTGCTGTGATCAAAAAGGAAATAAGTGGCAAGAGTGGGATTTTATTTTTTGAAGAAATGATGTCCTACCCTATACTTTTCCTGTTCTGGAGAAACCACCC
Source organism: Pseudocheirus occidentalis (assembly GCA_028646575.1). Taxonomy (NCBI): domain Eukaryota; kingdom Metazoa; phylum Chordata; class Mammalia; order Diprotodontia; family Pseudocheiridae; genus Pseudocheirus; species Pseudocheirus occidentalis. The sequence goes on along the minus strand of CM053595.1, from coordinate 203,966,700 downwards.
TTGAATCCAAATAAGTAAAAAATAACATCTAATAGAGATTTATCTTATTCCTATATTATTGTTTAGTACAAGTGACCCTTAGGAAACATCATCCAGAGGATGAATTTTATGTGGCCTCTTCAACAATATGGTTTTTATAACACCCTAGGAGCAGGCATGGAATGATCAAAACAAAGCTAATTGTAAATGCTCATTTGTTTTTACCAGCAAACAGAAACGGGCACATGCCTTTGAAAAGCAAGACTGAGATCCAGAGATGTTTCTGGGTCAGAAGGATTGGTTGCTTTGCCCCCCTGGCTCCAAACTTAGAAAGCACTAGCTGCTCTTTGACAACCAAGTTTAGCATTGGGTTGAAAAACAATTCACTTAAATGGGAAACTACCAGCTGGTCTACTTCCTCTTCCGACTGACCAGAGCCCAGTTGAAATAGCTCCCTGTCTATACTCAAGTCTCTTTCTACCCACAGTCATCCTCCCAGCTTGCCCAAATGAATGGAGGACACCATTTTAGATCTTTTTGCCCTGGTTGCCATAATGACTAACTATGGCTTGGATGAGATGTGACCAAAGGAGGTTAAAACTCCAAGGCTGGGACTCAGTGGCAAGCAAAAAATGCCCATCCTATATCAATCTCAGTCATGCATGATTATGCTCTCTGAACTGAACCACAGCTAACATTGTAGTGACCAATGGCAGAAGCAGTGTTTCAGAAGAACTTTGCTCATAGGAATGGTGTCTGCTATGTCACCAGTCCATGGCACAATTTGTACTTTTAAGAACCTGGATTCAACTGAGGATACAACAACAATATTAGTCAAGTGTTTTTTATTTTTCCAAAGAAAAGATCATTCTCTTTGAAAAAGTGCTCCTTTTCCACTCTTGGTAATTATTCCCCAGACTAAGCTACCTGTGATCTAGTATGTGTTCCTTCTATTGAAGAGATCACCTTATCAGATTGAGGGATAAAAGGAACTTCAGAGATCATCTACTTCTTCATCTTGCAGATGGGGAAACTGAGGGCAAGTGATTTACCCACCAAAATATAGGGAAGAAATATAAAAACTGGGATTTGAACTCAGGTCTTCTGATTCACTGTGCTACCCTTCCTCCACAATCTATAAGTTATGTCTGCAGGTTGACCAGAAGATTCCTTGTGACTTTTGGGTTAGTTTTCCTGACCACATTAGTATTATCTGAAATCTAATGACAGCAAGAAAAGGACTAAATTATGTATTTAAGGTGTGTGTGTGTGTATGTGTGTATATATGTATATATGCACATATATGTGTATACACACACACACATATATATGTATTGCAGATGGTCCCAGAAATTTGACTCTGGAATATCACCCCACCCAAACCCCAACCATTTTTAAAGTCTTTATATCTGCACAGGGGTTTTGAGACCCCTATGACTTCTTTAAGTGGTTGGGGGTTTTTGTTCATTTTTTTCATTTCTCTAATTTTAGAATCTTATTGCTTATGGCCTCAAAAGAAGTCCCACCCTCTCTTCTCCCCACCTCCCCACCCCTAAACATCTTGGATTCTTGGTTGTAGGAAACCACAGCATTACAAAGAACTCTACAAAGAACTCCCAACTGTCTTCAGACAGGACCTCAACACAGCCCCGAGGAGAGCTCATAGCCAGGTGTGTTCCTATCAGTCTCTCCAATACTAAAAACGTCCATACAACATAGTCGCCTTCCCCTGGTAATTGTTGTTCAGTTGTTTCAGTCATGTCTGACTCTTCGTGGCCCCATTTAGGGTTTTTTTTTGCAAAGATACTGAAGGGATTTGCCATTTCCTTGTCCGGCTCATTTTACAGAAGAAGAAACTGAGGCAAACACAGTTATGTGACTTGCCCAGGTTCTTGCAGCTAGTATCTGAAGCTGGATTTGAACTAAGGTCTTCCTGACTCCACTGCACCACCTAATTGCCCTCCTCTGGCAAAACCCATCTGCATTCGCTAAAAACACTCAGATACTTTAACCAAAAGCTAGCCAAGGATAGTATTTCTGATAAGGCCTCTGGACCACATTTCTTTCTTTTTAAAAAGTAAGCTTCTTTTTCTAAGTTTGAAAACCACTTCCCATTTCCCACAAATGCAGAAATAGATTCCTTCTAGGAGGATTTTACGAGCTAACCTTCGCCAGTGGCCTCCCCCAGACCGTCTTCCTAATATATAAAAGTTCTTCACTTCAGGATGGTCCTCTATCATCTACCCACTGAGCTTTCTTCCTCCAGGGTGGGAAGTGGGGGATTCTGGGGCAGTGAAAGGAATAGGCACCTATTCTGGGTCAGGCACAGTGCTAAGCACTTTAGAAATTTTTTTCTCATTTGATTCTTACAGCAACTCAGTGAGTTAGTAATTATTTTCCACATTTTATAGTTGAAAATTTAAGAAGTCCAGTCTGCCAGAAGAATGGTCTTCTTTTTAGAAGGAGGAAGGAAAGGCAGTTGGGGTTAAGTGACTTGCCCAAGGTCACACAGCTAGTAGGATGTGTCAAGTGTCTGAGGACCATTTGAACTCAGGTCCTCCTGACTCCAAGGCTGGTGCTCTATTCAGTGTGCCATCTAGCCGCCCCCCCCTCCCTTTTTTGCCTTTTTTTTGGAGGGGAGCAGGTAGGGCAATTGGGGTTAAGTGACATGTCCAAGGTCACACAGCTAGCAAGTGTTAAATGTCTGAGGTCACATTTGAACTCAGGTTCTCCTGACTCCAGGGCTGGTGCTCTATTCAGTGCTCCACCTAGTTGTCCCAAGAAGGACGGGTTCTTAAAACAAATATTTCCTGCTCTTCCACATGAACTTGAGGGATCCATTTTCGAGACTAAAAAAACCTCAAAGGCCTGGCAGCTCATAAGCTTAGTGTTTGACATCTCTAACCAGTTTTGCCTTCAGCTTTACTACGTGGTGTTTCCACTTTTGTTTTACAAGTGAGAGAATGAAATTCATTTCAGTTTTCCTTCCCAGAAAGAAAGGCCCAAAAAGCCAAGCAAAAATGTTGTCAATAACCAGGATAAATCGGGAAGGAAGGGCCAGTCTAGAAGCTGGTCTCTCTCTCTATCCAGGGCCGCCCATGGGGTGCACCCTCCCGGCAGGACAGACTTGTCTGTCTACACAAAGCGCCGCTGACCCAGCGGCTCCTTCCTGTAAGACAATATCATGGTGGGAGGCGAGGGGGACCGGGGAGACATGGAGACGCATGGAGTTAAAGGACAGTAACCATCCACAAAATGTAGTGTCATACTGACTGCTCCGAAACATGACTATTTATGAGTCATCGAGGTTAACTGCAAAGCTTTTAAACTGAAAACCCACAGGGTTTTCCTCTTTTAGCTTGTCCTTAGAAGACCTTTTGGGGAGTGTTCCTTCAGTCCTAATCCCCAACTGGCAGCTGTTTTTTAGCATCCGTGTTTACAGAAATACCAGTAGTTATTGCATGCTCTTTTCCATGCGATTAAGCATTACAATGCAACCCAGGCTGGATTTGAAATACATTTTCCCCAGTTTGTGCAGCTTCCAAAGGGCACAAAACACACGCTATGATGTGCATCTAGCGACACCTAGTGGCCTGGAATAGAACAGTTAGTTCATAAGCAGTTTCTCTCACAAAGCAGCCTATCACTAAAAATGAAGTTACATCAAAGGGCATTAAAGATTACAAACTGTTTTGTGTACAGTTCTTGTGCTGATCCTCACCACAATCCCATAAGGTAGCTATGTAGTACAACGGATGGAACACAGGACTTGGAATCCTGAGTTTAAATCCTCAGACTAGCTGTGTGACCCTGGGTGAGTCACTCAACCAACCTCATAACTGTAGATGTTGTTTCCCCTACTAGGATGAAAATTCTTTGAGAAAAGGGACTGTTCTTTTTGTATCTTTGTATCTCCAGTGCTTATCACACTGACTACCCTGTCATATAAAATAATAACAATGAAATGAAGTGGCTCTCAGCCTCGGTTTCCCCATCTGTAAAGTGGGTATAATAATAGCACCTACCTTACAGGGTTGCTGTGAAGATCAAATCAGTTAACATATATTAAATCCTTCTAAAATTTTAAAAGCCCTATATCCATACTAACTATTATTAATATAAATAGTAGGTACTATGTGCAAGTATTCAGTTTCATTCCCATTTTAGAGATGGGAAAATGGAGAGATACAGAAAGGTTAAGTGCCCAAAGGCACATCACCAGATATGGGATGCGAACCTAGGTCTTTTTTTAAAATTATTTATTTAATATTTAATTTTCCCACAGTCACAAGTAAACAACAATTTTTAACATTTGTTTTTAAAACTTGGAACTCCAAATTCTCTCCCTTCCTCCCTTCCCCCAACCTCTTATTGAGAAGGCAAGCAATTCCATATGTGTGTGTGTGTGTGTGTGTGTGTGTGTAGTCACACAAAACATATCCATAATAGTCATGTAGTAGAGGAAAACACAGGTAAAACAAAAAACTCGAGAAAAATAAGGAAAGTAAAAAAAAAAGATGCTTCTGTCTCTTCAGACGCCATCAGTCCTTTCTCTGGGGATGGATGACATTTTTCATCCTGAATCCTTGAGTCATCATAGATCTTTGCATTGCTGAGAATAGTTGTCATTCACAGCTGATCATCCTACAACATTGCTGTCACTTTGTAGCTAGTACATTCCACTTTGCATCAACCCATGTAAGTCTTCCTAGGTTTTTCTGATCCTGCTTGGGGTCACACAGCTAGGAAGACCAGATTTCCATTTAGGTCTTCTGGATTCCAAGTCCTGTGTTCTAATCACCGCACCATCTAGGTGCATCAGACACATATATCATCTTATTTGGTCTCCAAAATAGTAACTGAGGGTAGATTCCATAATCTCCATTTTACAGAGAAGGAGACAGATTAAAAAAAAAGATTTAGCCAATTGTCATAAAATCATAAAGCTAAATGGTAGACTTGACCCCAACTCTCGTGATTCCAGCTCCAGTGTCCTTGCTCCTTTATTTCATCACCTTTTGCTGTTACTATTTAACATTATAGTGTAGTCATTGTGCTAGCCGGTGGGGACACAGATCAATACAGAGCCGTCCTTGAAAAGCTTCCATTCCACTGGGGGAAATGTCCTAAACACATATAAGTATGTACAAAATATAGACTAGGGATTGGACCTATGATTTCATTGATATGGGGAATTCCTAATGAAGAAGCTCCTTCTGCCAATGTAAACTGGCATCTCTTCTGCGATTTAAATAGTTTGTGGAGAAGACCCAAGAGAATAAGTGGCTTGCAGAGGATCACATAATCAGTTCATGTCAGAGAAGAGATTCGAACTCAGGTATTCCTAGCTTCAAGTCAGATTCTCTATCCCCTATACCTTCCTTCTTCTCCCATACAAAATACATATAAAGTAAATGCAACATAATTTGAGTGTTCAAATTCCAATGTAGCTACTTACTACATGTGCAACACTGGATAATTCTCAACCTCTCTAGGACTTAGTTTACTCGTCTGTAAAATGAGGTTTGAAGTACGCAGCCTCTAAGATCTGCACAGGGTTCTCTGAAGACCTCTGCTTGGCTTGTGCCACCCTCTTCATTCCTCACCTTTCCTCAGCCTCTACAAGCTGGCAACCCTATGCTACAGAGGGCAGAAACTCCCTGGCCATCTTCATGCCACGCTACTTTCATACCCCAGCCTCCCTCTCCAACCCTGTGTTCTACCTTCACACACACACACACACACACACACACACACACACACACACACACACACACACACACACCCTCCACTCCTGGATTTCCACCTTTTCTTCTGGGGACAGTAATCAAATCAAATCACTATCACCAGAGAGGAGAAATAAATCCCTCCCCTTATGCCTCATCTCACCGTCCCAGCGACTTCCCAAACCATAAATCCCTTCCCTAGCCAACACTTTCCTTTGGGTTGTCTTTCCCCCATGAGAATACAAGCCCTCTGAGGACATATATTGTCCGCCCTTTTATATTAGTATACCCACCTCTTAGCACAGTGCTTGGCATAAATAAGCACTTAATTAACACTTTTTCATTCACCATTTCTTTCATTACTTGCCTTTGCAGGATTTGGAATTCTAGCGAATGTTTGTTGCAGTTTCTTAATAATCCTGCCTTCTCTGAAGTAGCCCCTTACTCTGCCTCTCCACAGAATCCCCTAGGATCCATAGTAGCCACCTACTCTGTCTTTCCACTACCTAGAAGTCATGGTGTGGATTTTGGCTCAAATAACCAAACGAAAGTTGAGGAAAGAAAACAGCAGATGGCCAGATGAAGGAAGGGAGGAGAAAAGTGAAAGCACGTGCCAAGGGAACAGCATTAAACTGAGCAAACATGTTTGTAGTTATTGCAGATTTATAGGCAAAAAATTAGCCACTAATACTACGAAGTTGAAAGTGATATGAAAATCAGTGTGTTCATCCTTGTTTCAATCTTCCCGTGTATATAGGAATTTCACCATCTACCCACCAAACCAGGATTCTATCTTGAGGCTTAAATAGCCCTGCTTAAATGGGAGTAACCCATTTCTGTGGGTGCAGTAGAAAGGGTGATGGAGGCTCAATCAATAGACCTGGATGCCATTCCTGGTTCAGACACTACCCATGCGACCTTAGCCAAGTCATTTAAATATTCTGGTCTCAGTTTTTTATCTATGAAGTGACATTGTGTTTGAACTAAATGGTCCCTCCAATGCTCCTTCCACCTTTATGGCTGCTATACTAAAATCCTCCAGAAAGGAAAAAAGGCTAAAAAGACAAGAGCATTGTCCATTGATCCTGTGTGACCGAGAAGGTTCCATTTAAAGTATCTAACTAAGGTGTTTGATTTAATACATTCATGTATTCATACAAACATTTGTTAATTACAGTGTGGGCACTAGGAAGGTATAAATGCCTTTAAAGAAAGGTTGCACAACAATTACAGTTACACCAAATCCACACGTTTGATTCTTTTTCTCCTCCAGATTTGAACACTGAATTTGGGAAGATACACGTGAGCAGGCTGTGTTCATCTTACCTCACCCTACCTTTTGCACATTCAGAACCTTAGTAACAAGAACTAAGGGAATATTTGGAGCTAGACTTCTGTCTCTGAACATTGTTAAAGTCACACAAGAAAAGAGAAAGATTCAAACAAAAAAAGACAACACACAATTAACTGGTGTCAAATTAGTTCTTAGCGGCTTCTTCCTGCATGCAAAACCTTCTGAAGAAATTTAAAGACCAACAGAGATAAAGTTATTTTTGCTAGTGGCTGTCCACTGTACAGCTCTTGAGTCTGGGTGTGTATGTGTGTGGGTCTTTTTTTAAAGGTACTTAGGGGCAGTCTTCTAGCTCTCAAGTTACTTCTCTCTAAATGGAAAGAGAATCTTGCCCAAACCACTAAGAATACAGTAGTTCAAAATGTAGCTTGAAGTTTTCTTCAAAAATGAAAACCAAAGCCCTAGATAAAATTTCTGGAGGCCGACAGAGCCCATAAGTACATTTCAAAAGAACCTACCTTAATATTTCTACAGTTAACCAAATAAACATTCATTCTGCAGGTACCTCTAATTTTTCTTCCTTCCATGTCTGGACTTATGAAAGGACCTACTAACATCGTTCTTATAATTAAAACACTGAAGAAGAAAAAAAAAGACTGACATATAATAAAGATCCAAGACAAATGAGGTACCTGGGGTTTCTAATAGACTGATTTTCTGGCTATCCTTAAAATGAAAGGAGATACCATCTCTACGGTGAGACTTTTTCTTATTTATGATGATTGGTAGGGAGACATCTTAGCACAGTGGAAAGAGAATTGGCCTCAAAGTCAAGAATACCTGGGTATAAGTCCCATCTCTGACTCTGGCTGTGTGACTCTGAGCAGGTCCCTTAACCTTACATTACCTTATGCAATTTTCTAAGATTCTAGAATGGCTTCTGATCTCTGTTAATAAGCTTATCTCAGAAGAAGTTTACTTATAATAATGAAATCATACCCTCCCCTTCCAAAAAAATCACTACAAGGAATTGGAGCTATGGAGTCATGAAAATTAGTAGGAAATTTCTTATTATATCTGACTTTGAACAATCTGGGTCCCTTGGTGGTCTCAGACTTTTCTCTAAAAAAAAAAATCACATCCTCCAGGATCCAAAATTTTCTGCCATCTGAGCTTCAATTAACTGATAAAGTCGTGGTAACCTAGCATCCCTTCTTCCCCTCTAGGGAGGAGTGGAAATTCTGGGCAATGCCAAACCACTGGAATCAACATTTATTAAGTTCTCGCACTATGATAAGTGATAAAAGGACAAACATTAAACATTATACACTCTAGGAACTTGCAATCTATTTCCATGGGATCCTCAATGCCCCCTCCCACCAAGTTTTTAGCATAGCTAGTCATTTGTCACCTATCTATAAGGCCAGACCTTTTCTTTTCCATTTCTTTTGTATATGTTAGTTTGTTGTTCAGTCTTTTTCTGACATTCCATTTCCTGACTCCACACCTTTGCCTAGATGGCCTCTGGCATCCCTGCCAGGCATCAATCTATGATCTTATGAGCTATGAAATATGGACATATCGTTTCCCCAATATAGGCTAATTTTCATTTTTATCTTTATGTACCTGGCACTTAGCGAATATCATAGTACTTAATAACTGCTCATTGAATTTGTGAACATCCCAGAAGAACTGTTTGAAGTTCCATTTTGACTCTAAAAGAAATTTTAAAAATCACAGGATTTATAATATGGAGCTATTTCTCTAAGCACCCACACTGGAGGGCCTGAACCCTCAAATAGCAATTTTACCAAGAAAAAGCAGTTCAGATGGTGATGCCCAAGGCAGATGATACGTGCCACCATTTGAAAGCAACAGATGTGGAGCAAAAAGAAGGATAAACCTGGGTGTTTTCCTTGACATAACTACTAAAACCTACCATACTATAAGAGAGAAAATGAAAGGATACAGCTTGGTGGGAGTTACTTTTTTTTTTTTAAGTGAGGCAAAAAGTCTTCTGTTAGAAAGGGAGAGAGTCTCTGTAGGCAGACAGTTCAATAGGTTCCTGAAGGACTCTTCCCACTAAAAAATGATGCTTAGAAAGAGAATTAATTAGGGGCCTTGCAGGCCTGCAGTACAGAGGATGAAAAGGAGAGTCATTTAGGTGTGGTCAAGTCAATAAGCATTGATTAAGCAAGCACTGACTACAGGCCTGGCAACTGTGTTAATCAAAGGCCCCAAACAAAACAAAACAAAACAGTCCTTGCTCTCAAGGCTCTGACAGTTTAATTGGAGACAGAACATGCAAACAACTATGTACAAAATATATGCAGAATAAACTGGAGATAAACTTAGAGGAAAGGCACTAGCATTAAGAGGGATCAGAAAAGGCTTCTGGTAGAAGGTGGATTTCAGCTGGAATCTCAGGGAAGCCAGGGGTCAAAGATGAGGAGGGGGAAAATCCCTGCCATGGGGGACAGCCAATGAAAATACAAGGAGTTGTATATGTGGAACAACAAGGAGAGCCTCATCCCTGGATGGAGGAAGGTATGCAGAAGGCAGTAAGGTATAAGAATGCTGGAAAGAGAGGAAGAGTCAGATTATAAAGGTCTTTAAAGCAAACAGAGGAATTTATATTTGATGCATTGGTCATGACAAAGGAAATGTACCCCTTCCCTTATATTCAAGGGAGGTTCCAGAAAATTCAGAATGATGCCAAAGGAGATCCTTTGGCCAAAAAACGTTTTAGAATCATCAAAGAAGAGGAAGACAATCTTCCATCATGGACTCTAAGTTGTTGTTATGTAGCCAACACTATACAAATTATGTAGTATCTTTTAGAAAAGTGGGGGCAGCTAGGTGCAGTGAAGAGAGCACTCGTTCTGGAGTCAGGAGGACCTGAGTTCAAATTCGGCCTCAAGACGCTTGACGCATGTACTAGCTGAGTGACCTTGGGCAAGTCACTTAACCCCAACTGCCCTGCCTTCCCCCTCCAAAAAAAAAAAAAAAAGAAAGAAAAATAAAATAACAAAAATCCTGCTACACCAGCCATGGTCACTATATAAAGCATTCCTAATATAGCAAATTTTTAGTGTTGCAGTAACACATTTCTTTTTATGAATAACCTTTTTGTGAAGACCACTAGAGATTATTGCCTTCTCAAAGGAGGAACACAGCTTCGAAGAAAGAAGAGACAAAAGAACATCAGCAAAGGATGTGGAAGGAGTGTATTTCAGGTTTGGGGAGACATGCTGCAGAAATGGACAATTTTAAAGAATCTCCTTTTCTATTGTGTCATATTTGCCAATCTAATTGAAGACCATATTCCTCTCCCTTAATGATTCTAAAATCTTTTTTCTTTTTCCTTTTTTTAATGACTGATTTCCTTTGGCATGCTCAGGCAGTCAACAACCAATTTTTTTTATTCTTTTTTTTTTATTGACCTGTTTGTTTACAAGATTCAGTTCCAGAATCACTTGAATTTCAGATTTTCTCCCCTTCCTTCCCCCCCCCCCCACCCATGGTGGGGTGGCATACAATCATGTATAGGATCTGCAAACACTTTTACATCGTACAATAGTCTGGTCAACAACCAATTATAAATCACTTACTATGAACCAGGTACTGTTAAGTTAAGAAAAGCAAAAACGAGCTTCCTGACTACAAGGAGGAGTTCACATTCCAGTAGGAGAGACAACATGCAAACAAGGGAAGGGATGGGAATAAACATTTATATTTGTTGTTGTTCATTTGTTTTTCAGTCACGTCTGATTCATGACCCCATTTGGGATATTCTTGGCAAACATGCTGGAGTGGTTTACCATTAATAGGGTTAAATGACTTACCCAGGGTCACACAGCTAATAAGTATCTGAGGCTGGATTTGAACTCATTGAGGATGTATTTCCCTGACTCCAGGCCCAGCGCTCTGTCCCCTACACTACCTCACTGTTCCAGGCATTTGTACAGGTACTTGGTACCTAGGTACCAGGAAGTATGCTAGGCATTTTACAACTATTATCTCATTTCACCCTCACAACAATCCTAGGAGATAGATGCCATTATTACACCCATTTTACAGTTGAGGAAACTGAGGCAAACAGAGGGTAAGTGACTCGTCCAGGGTGGCATAGCTAGTGTCTAAGGCTGGACTTGAATTTGTCTTCCTGACAAGGTAAATACAGAGTAGATAGAAAGTAATCTGAGAGGGGTATTAGCAGTGAGGGAAGCAGTGAAAGGAGGATCAGGGATCTGAATGTAAGTATTGAAGAAAGCCAGAGAAATTTCCATATGGAGGTGAGGGAGTAGAGCCAGAGCATTCGAGGTATGGGGGACAGAGAGCCAGTGCAAAGGCACAGAGAAGGAAGATCAAAGGTCACCCATTCGATTATGAGCTGCTCAATTTGAACAACAACAAAATATTTCCATGCTACACTTAGCATGAAAATAGTACGGGCCTAATGAATGCTTACAGACTGACTCGTGTTTGAGAAACTGGAAGCAGACCGAAGCTTCTGTAATGTAGAGTCTTCGTAGCAGCCCGGTTATAAGGGAACATTAACAAAAGAGCTTATATCTGATCCTGAAGATAAGAGGGAGTTACTCAGCCCATTGAGCAGGAGCATACCAGAATCAAACTTATCAAATCTTCCGGAAACTCCCTAGAACTTGGGAGACTACCGTGCCATGGCCAATATATCATTAGTTCGTGATATTTAAGTTAGAGACAGAGACAGGAGAATACAGATTCCCCATCCCTCTTAGCTGATCAAGACTACTTAGAACAAACTGTGGGTTGGGAAGGAAGTTTCAGGGGCCCAGTATACAGAGGACAATGCGATGAATGGAGATCCAAGAATAGCTTTGAAGGAAAAGAAGGATTTGAGAAGAGGTGAGGAGGAATTGAATTCCAGGCAAAGTAAACTGATCCAGTGCATGGAAGTGAGAGATGGAGTAACAAGTTGTCAGGGGGAGCGGGAGGGGGCAGCCAATAATCCAATTTGGAAGTTATGCAGAATTCATGAAATAATATGAAATAATATGAAATAATAATGGGGAAAAATAAGCACGTACAGGTCAGATTGTCATGGGTCTTAAATACCAAGCCAAGCATTTATATTTTATCCAGTTTTGGTTTGTTTGTTTGTTTGGGTTTTTTTTTTTTTTTGGATAGGGAAACGACAGGATTATGCCTGTGCCTCAGGAAAAAGTTTTTGGTGGCTATACTGGAATGGACTGGAGAAGGTAGGGGCTGGAAGCAGGATGATTGTAAGGCTATAGGAGTAGCTAAGGCTGGAGGTGATACTGACTATCCCCATCCACAGGAAAAGAAGCTTCCACAACATTCTCAGCATTCCTGAACCGGAGCAAAAACCATACTCATGGTCTCATTGGGAACCTTATATGAATCACTACAAAGGGAAACCGAGTAAATTACGAACCTTCCCATTATTCTCTCTTCTGTCTTCTATCACTTTGGTTCTGTCTGAACAGCTGGCTAAACACTTTGGAGATAAATTCTACAAATCCCAACTCTGGATGAACTTAAAATCTAATAATAAAAGTGACACATATACATATGTAACTCTAATATAAGTTAGAATATTTTTAAGTGTGCAGGAGACTTGAGAGGGGTCTAGGCCATGTGGAAAGCCAGCAATCATTTTGGATAGGGGGAGAGAGGAAGAAAGAAGAACCATGGAAAACTTCATGGAGGGGATAGCACCTGAGCTAAGCTTTAAAGAAAAAAAAAGTTTGCAAAGGGCAAAAATGTCAAGGTAGGAGGAAGGAAGGAAGGAAGGAAGGAAGGAAGGAAGGGAGGGAGGGAGGGAGGCAGGGAGGGAGGGAGAGAGGAAGGAAGGGAGGAAAGGAGGGAGGGAAGAAATTTATTAAGTATCTACTATATGCCAGGCACTTTATAAATATTATATAATTCAAACTTCACGAGAACCCCGACAAGTAGGTGCTGTTATTACCTCATTTTATAGTTGAGGAGACTGAGGTGGATCGAGGTTAAGTGACTTGCCCAGGAGCCCACAGCTAGTTAGTGTCTGAGGCCATGTATGAACTCAAGTTTTCCCGATTCTGGGCCCAGTGCACCTAGCCATGAGAGGCTGAGTGTACAAATAAATGTAGGAGTGAAAAAGGGTATGATGAGACTTAGAAATCGAGAAGCATAGTTTGTCTGAAATGCTAAAGCCCTCTGCAGTCTGGCTCCAGTCTATCTTTCTAGGCTGGTTTAATATCATTTTCATCCACTCTATGTTCTAGACAAACTGGTCCTCTTACTAAAATGCTCAGTACAGGACAACATCCCATTTCCAAGTCACTAGGCTGACTCCCACATCTAGAATGTTCTCCCCACTCATCCTTGGCCTCCTAAAATCACTGTCTCCCTTTAAGGCTCAGCACAAAAGACTACATGAAAATCTTAAACTCCTTACTTAAAAGTTTATATTTTATCACACCCACAGTGACATGCTGGCAAGCATTTAACAACAACCAAAAACGTACACACAACAGATTTTACAGTCAACCTACATTACCTCCATCACGTTCTCAAGTCTCAACAACCAACAGAACAATCAAGCCTTGATTTTTTTTTGATTGCCAATTCACAAGCTTCGAATGCTCCTGCTGAAATTTTAACCATCACCTTGTGAGCCTGTAAGAACAAGTTCCATCGCAGCCCTGCCTATACCTCCCAAGAACAGTCACCAAAGCTTATGAACAACAGGCTTAATCTTTTTAATCTTCTCAATCTTTGTACATGACTACTCATATCACCTGAACCTCTTCACTTTAAATGAATTGAATACTAAGTGAAGACCCTAGGTGTCATTTGAAGGTTCATCAGAAAAAGATAGAAAGCTCCTGTCATTTAAAAATAACAGCATTTATAATAATAGTGTACTACAATGGCACAGAAAAAGTACCTGTAAATCAAACCTGTATCCTGCGTGTTTATATACAAGGCCACTAGGTGGCGTAATGAACAGATGCCAAATGTTGAGTCAGGAAAATCTAAGAATCCTGCCTCTGACATTGGCTAGCTATGTGTATGTGGGCAAGTCATTTAACTTCTCTGGACCCTAATTTGTGCAATGGAGATGCTAAGAGCACTGACACCTTGGTACTGTGACATTCAGATGAAAGAATATAATGTAAAGGTCTTTGTAAACTTCCAAGTGCTATACAAATGTTACCTATTAGAACACACTTAAATTACTGAGTTAAACTCTAAATGTATGTGTCTTATGAAATAGATAACCTATATACATAAAAAACTCAATGTCGACAATAACAAAAGCCATTAAATGGGAATTACTAAATAACAACTGTGCCTCTTTTAAACAATTCTCCATATTTTGCCAAGTGAATTAAAGCCAAAGACAGGGTAATACAGATTCTCTGTCCCTCTTAACCGGTCAAGATTGTAGCTGGAACAAATTGTTGGTTGGCAGAGAAGTTTCAGGACTATTCAAGAGAAGTTTCAGCATAAAGAGAACAGTGCAATCCCATCTGATCCTAAAAGAACAA
>CM053595.1:203934069-203951666 GCA_028646575.1 Pseudocheirus occidentalis | reverse complement strand
GCAGCATTTGTTTTTAATGACTATGTCAATAAAGCAACATTTCAAGCTAGGTTACACATCCTTAGGTGGCTCTCTAAGCCATTGTACTGCACACTGCTAATGTTTTCTCTGTACTGAAATTCCAGTACTTATGGTTGATGAGGAGCGGAACATGCTTTTAGAGGACAATCAAACAGCAACCACTTGCATCCTTTGAGAAGCTGTGGAATGAAAATGATTTGAGACAAGATGGAAAGAAGCCTGGAAAGATTGCTTTAAGCTTTTGCGAGTTTGTAAACTTCAAAATTGCCTTAAATGGAACACTCCATGGTTTCACAAATCTGATGGTATTATGGCAATAATTTTCCCCAGGCGTGTACAGATAAAGACAGAGGCACTATTCAGCTGCTATGAAACGAATCCTTTCTGCACTAACAAAGACCAATTCTGAGAGACAGCAGTGGGCTAATGAGGAAAAGAGGTGAGATCTGAGCTCTAGTTATCTTTGTCTCTAACTAGCTGTGTGATCTTGAGTAACCTGTTTGACCTCTCTGGTCCTCAGTTTTCTGATTGATTTCTAAGATGATTTCTAATAGCCCTTCAAATCCAAAGGAAAAAAAAATCTGAGTAATTGAAAATGTGTTCTGTGAAGCTCCATTGTTCTCCATAATGTCAAAAAGGTTTCTGTGAACAACTTGAGCGTAGATTAAAGCATATTCTTTCCACCTACTTAATTTTTCTTGCTTTATTTTTTTTGCAACATGGATAATATGGAAATGTTTTACATGTATAATTGATATCATATTCCTTGCCTTTTCAATGGGCAGGGGAGGAACTGAAGGGCAGGAGAGAATTTAGAACTCAAAATTTGAAAAATGAAAATTGAAAATAAATAAATCATAATTTTTTAAAATGAGAGTTCTATGAGAACAATTCAATGATAATATTTTCTCTTCTAAAATGTAAAATACGCAATTATACATATCCCAACAATACATGTTAGGTACAGAAAATTCTACTATGAAAACAGTTTTCTTTTCCTGACTTCCCCATATCCCAGGATTATTTCATGACCCTCAGATTCTCTGACCCAGAATTCTAGGGTCCTATAATAATAACTGATATTTTATATATTATCTTAAGCTTTGCAAAGTGCTTTAAAAGCATTATTTGACTTGATCTTCACAATAAGTCTGTGAGATAAGTGCTAAAGGAATCATCATCCCCATTTTGTAAGCAGGGCTACAAGAGGTTAACTGACTTGTCCGACATCCTAGTAATTGTCTGAGGAAAGATTTGAACTGAAGCCATCCTGACTTCAAGTCCAGCTGTACTACACTAATTCCATCAGTATGTCACAAATCTAAAACCATCTTTAAATGAAAAAAAACATATTAAGCATTTGTTGTGTGAAAAGCCTTCAGCTAGGTGCTGAGGATAAAAGTGGAAAAGCAAAACAGTCTTGACCCTCAAGGAGTTTATGTTCTAATACGGGAGACAATAAAAGTAGGAGTGTAGTAGCTGAGGGTGGCTAGGTAGTACAATGGATAGAGTAGGTCCTGGAATCAAGAAGACCTGAATTCAAATCTGGCCTCAAATAATTACTAGCTGTGTGACCCTAGCAAAGTCACTTAACCCTGTTTGCCTCAGTTTCTTCATCTGTAAAATGAGTTGGAGAAGGAAACAGCAAACCAACTCCAGTGTCTTTGTGTGGGGTCACAACAAATTAAACACTGAAATGGATCAACAACAATAGTAGCTGAGGAAGTGTGTTTTGGTCTGGGAAGTCATAGGAATGGGGAGTGGACCAATATGACCATTCATTGACATACCTTTCCCAGAAGCTATGGATCTCCCTCCACAGAATTGACACCCAAATGTAACTCTCCCAGATTTCAAATTATACTGCAAATTAACAACCACCAAAAGTACTTGGCACTGGATAAAACTAGACACATCAATCCGTGAAACATTAGACACCCAATCTAGAAGCTCACTGTTCAATAAACCCTGCGAAGTGGCTATGGACTCACTAGTTGACAAAAACTACCAGAAAACTTAGAAAGCAGTCTCTCAGAAACTACAAAAAAATCAATCAACAATTCACCTTGAAGACCAAAAATAAGCTCCAAATGGATACGGGCAGACAAAAGAAAAGTGGCATGATATGCATATGAAAGGAGCAAGGAACCAGGTCTGCTGTATGGATAGAGGAAGAGTAGATAACAAAAAGAAAGCGCAAGGGAAAAATACAGAAGATAAAATAGATAATTTTGATTATGTAAAAATTTTTGCACAAACAAAACCAATGAATTTAAATTCAGAAGGGAAAGAGATAATGAGAAGAAAAAATATTCACAAGTTTCTCTGGTAAAGGTCTCATGTGCAAGGAACTGATTGAAATAGATAAGAGTAAGAGCCGTTCACCAATAGATAAATAATCAAAGGATATGACCAGGCGGTTTTCAAAGGATTCTATCAAGAACCCAATCTATCAAAACTCATATTAAAAAATTCTTCCAATCATCAATAATTATAGAAATGCAAATTAAAGCAACTTTGAGGTTCTACCTCAAACCCATCAGACTAACAAAGGTGACAAAAGAGGAGAATGACAAAGGTTGGGAAGGGCTAAGGTAGAACAGACACACTAATGTACTCTTGGTAGAGCTACAAATTGATCCAAGCACTTTAGAAAATAATTTGGCATTATGCCTCCAAAGTTACTATATTTTGTTTGCCCTTTGACCCAGTGATACTACTAGACTTATACATCAAAGAAACCAAAGAGGAAATATACTTATATGTACAAAAAATATTTCCAAATATTAGAATTTTTGATGTGTAAATAATGAATAGATGTCATTTCTGTTTAATAAGTTCTTCATAAAAACCCACCAACACATGGAAAGCCCTTCCTCATGAGGGCTCTAGAAGTCTTTTTTTGTCATTCGCATTCTTGTAAACTTGATGTAATAACTTAAAAAAAAAAGATGTAGAACCAGACACATTTTTGGACATGGTCATCATGGAAGTTTATTTTGACTATTCATATTTGTTATGAGAGTTTTATTTTTTTAATTGTTTAATGAGGGGAGGAGTATGAAGGAAAAAAAACAAATACTTGTTAATCAGGAAATAATAACATTAATTTTAAAAATAATAAAGGAAACATTTAATAGATAGTTCTTCTGAATTGGTTGAGGAAAAGCTATTGCCCTTATAAGGATCTGGTAAAATGAAATATACTTATCTCTATTCAAAATCTAAGCCATGCATGTCTTCTAGACTGTGTGAGTTACTTGTTATCAAGCTTCAGGGTAATGAGATTGGACAGTGTCATTCAGTCACTTCAGAAATGTCCGGTTCTTCATGACCCCATTTAGGATTTTCTTGGCAAAGAAACAGAAATGGTTTGTCATTTCCTTTTCCAGCTCATTTTACAGATGAGGAAACTGAGGCAAACAGCATTAAATGACTTGTCCAGGGTCACACAGCTACTAAGTGACTGAGGCCAGATTTTAACTCAGGAAGATGAGTCTTCTTGACTCCAGGTCTGGATCTCTGTCCACTGCACCACTTTGCTGCCCCAAGATTAGACTAACTTGTGTTAAGAATCTTGACATGATACTAAGGCCACATTAGACCTGATATATATGTGTGTATATTACATATATATATACATATATATGTGTGTGTGTATATATACATATACATATGTGTGTATGTATATATGTGTGTGTGTATATATATATCCAAGAAGATAGGCCTGGCTGTCCAATTTAGAATGCAATGCCGTTTTAACCTTCACCATCTGACCCTGCAGTTAACCAGTGCCCAGCAGCCATAGCAGCACCTTCTGCACAGTGGGTGCTAATAAATGCTTAGTAGAAGACTGCTGGTAGCATCATGTCTACTGATACACACTGGTACTTAAATCCTCAAATTCCTTCCTGATTTTTTTAAATTTTTCTTCCCCCCAAATAAGTATAATACAAAGTATTATACACATACAAAGTTATGTATACATGCTAGATACAGGCTCATTCTACATTGTTTCCCTTCATCCCCTCCATGGTTCAGTCAAGCTGACCTTCTTTCCACTCCTCACAAATGTTGTTTCCTCTCCCATCTCAGTGCCAGTTGTCTCCCAGGCCCAGAAGGCCCATTACCTCCTCAGTCCTGCACCTCTTAGACTTACTAGTTTCCTTCAAAGTTCAGCTTCAATGCAGCTTCCACCATGAAGTCATTCCTGATATCTCTAGCTGCTAGTATCTCCTTCCTCATATCACCTCCTATACTCCCTTGGTAGTGTGCTTTCCAGAGACATATACATTGATAGTAAGGTTGATGTGTGCATTGCCAGAGCTAGCTCAGGCTTTGAGAGGCTCTGAAGGAAGGTATGGGAGAGAAGAGGTATGACTATCAAACTGAAGGTCTACAGAGCCATTGTGCTGACCTCATTGTATTCATGTGAAACCTAGACAGTCTACCAGCTCCATGCCAGGAAATGGAATTGCTTCCATTTGAATTGCCTCAGGAAGATTCTGAAGATCACCTGGCAGGATAAGGTACCAGACACTGATATCCTTACTTGAACTAAACTGCCAAGTGTTCAAACTTTGCTTCAGAGAGCACAATTTGGAAGGGTTGGCCACATTGTTTGAATGCAAAATGTAAGCTTGCCAAAAAGGCTATTTTATGAAGAACTCACACCAGGCAAGCATTCACACGGTGGTCAGAAGAAGCAACACAAGGACGCTCTCAACATCTCTTTCGAGAACTTTGGAATTGATTGTGTGACATGGGGGATGCTGGCACAGGACCGCTCAGCCTAGTGTGCCCACATCAGAGAAGATGCTGTGCTCTACGAGCAAAGCAGAATCGAGACAGCTCAAAGGAAACGCACGATGCGCAAGTTTGGAGAATCCACCCCAGATGTTCACATGGACTATTTGTACCCCACCTGTGGTAGAGTCTTCTGAGCTCATATTGGTCTGATCAGCCGCAGCTGGACACACTGAAACTTGACTTTAACGTAGTGATGTCATTTTGGTTCTCTTAGAGAATGAAGGACAACAAGCCAATCATATATGTATACATTATCTCCCCCAGCAGAATGCAAGGTTGATTTTTTGAGTGTATCTACTTAGAAGCTAGAATAATCAACACGATCGTGTTTGGCTTTTAAAACCCTTCATAACTCGGCCCTTTCCTGCCTGTGTGGTCTTCTTACATCTTACTCCCCCCCCCCATGTATTCTGCAATCCTTACATTAATACATTTTCACCGGCTGTCCCCATCCTCTTCCTCCTCTTCTCCTGACTTCCTTCAAGTCCCAGCTAGAACCCCACATTCTGCAAGAAGCCTTTCCTGGTCCCCATTAATGCCAGGGCCTTCCCTTTGAGTCCACCCCCAATTTATCCCATATATACCTTGTTTGCACATCGTTGTCTGCATGTTGTCTCCCCCATTAGGAGGTGAACTCCTTGAGAGAAGGGATTGGGTTTTGCTTTCTTTTTATCCCCAGTGCTTAGCACAGTCCCTGGCATACAATATTTAGCTTTTGTTTTTGCCTTTTGGAGGGTGGAAGGAAGGGTAATTGGGGTCAAGTGACTTGCCCAAGGCCACATGGCTAGTTTTTGTGTTAAGTGTCTGAGGCCGAATTTGAACTCAGGTCCTCCTGACTCCAGGGCCGGTGCTCTATTCACTGCACCACCTCGCTGCCCCTATATAATATTTGTTGAACTGCAGTCAATTAAGACTACTAGCCAGGGTTCTCACGGGAAAGTTGAACATGATTTGGCTTTGATGATGAGGATGGAAGATAAAGAGCTGATATTTACATCATATTTTAAGGTCTACAAAGTGCCTTCACAATCAATTCTCTCCTATGCTGCTACATAGTCATGCTTTTACCTAGGCATATAGCACTGTCACGGAAGAAAAAAAAGTCGCTTTAGCTAAAGAATAAAAGAACTGGTGGGGAATTTTCCTAGATGGAACTATTTTTTCCTCCTTCATAAAGAATCTGTCTTTGCCCCATACTTCCCTAAGGAAACAGACCACTATGCCAAAAGTATTTATTCCATCTTAGCAACAGCACCATCATTACAGAGACGACTATGGGCGAGATAAGTAGAGTCAAAGGCCCACTGAAGAATCGCCCACATCCTCCTCCTCCCTTCCTTTTGCTTCCTCTCCCCTGAAACAGCAACCCCCCAGAGGAAAGAAATGGGTGTGGCCCAGCCAGCATCCTCCTCCCAACATTGCCACTTCAAATATATTGAAGCATCCAGAATGGGTGGACCTTTCTCCTTTTGTCAGGCCAGCAATACAGGAAGGAAAATGGGTGTAGACAAAAGGCAGAGCCTACACCAGCTACTACCCACCAGTGTTTGAGGAAGAGGGAGGAGAGGAAGGGTATATGCTCCCAACCACATTATCCCCAAGCTCTCCAGAAGGTCTTCACTGAAGGTCTTCAAGCACAGGCTGGAGGTACAATTGCTGGGTATGTTGGAAAGAGAGAGCTTGATCAAAGATGGAGTAAACTAGATGGCCACCCAAGCCCCTTCCAACTCAGATTCTGTGGTCCAGGTAACATCCCGTCACCACCCATACAGGAAGGAAGAGAAACACCAAGCACACACACACACCCACTTTATCATTATCGTTAGAGTGCCTCTAGGAAAGGGACCTGTTTTTCGCAATCCTGCCATCACAGGAAAGAGTAGTAGTGAAGGTAAAGGTAGAAGAGACCAATTCCCTCCCACCTCACCACTCCTACCAGCAGCAACCTTCTTACTTGTAGAAGCAATTCTACAGTAGGAACAAGATTTTTTTGGTTACATCACCAAGAAAAGAAGCCCAGTAATCATCATCACCAAGCTCATTAATACCAGGATCCTAGGAAGGACAGTGTGGGGAGGAATGAGGGAAGGAAGTAGGCAGGACAATAATTTAAAAGGGAAGAATATACCCTTTCCTCTAAGGACTATATGGTTAGCTCCTCATTCTCCTAACCCCTCATCTATAGAGAAATGAAGCAGAGGGAAAGGGAAAGGCAGTACCAGCCAGAACACCCACTACAAGAGGTCCCTGCCCAACAAAAAGATTGGTATCTATTGGTATGGTAGACCTCAAAGCCTTGCCTGGTAAACCTCCTACTTGGTTACTTTTGCCTCCTATCTATCATACCTCTCCCTCTACCCTTTCTCCTCCCTCTTCCTCTTCTCCTCCCCCCTCTGCCCTCTACTCCTCCCCCCTTTCCCTCTCCCATCAGGATTCCCAGGAGGAAAGAAAGTACAATGGGTAACAATATCCTATAAGGGGCAGGTAGCCTCCTCGACTCTCTAAAACCCCAAGAACATCAAAACCTCTGAAGCACTCTCTTAGACTATGATCTTCCATGACTCCCAAAGTCCTTCATCCCGGAAGCCTCTCTTTCTACCTGCTAGGATTTTGAATACCTATCAAGCCATCAATTCCTCAGTCTAGAACCTTGACCTGTACTCCAGATCCAAGCTCGCTTCCCAGTTCCCTGCCCTCATTATCTGCTCCTGTTTGACCATAAACACCTTCCGGCTTCACCCAAATTGGGCATTTAATTCCATCCAGGACCCCAGCAGTCTGCCCTGCGTCTATCTTGACGACACCCTAGTTTTGTGATTTTCTCCCAAGTCTGCTTGCTTCATTTTCTCTCTACCTACTCTGTCTCATTCTGCTGTCCAGTGATGCTCCACCCACCAACCATGCTTGTTCTTTCTTTAGAAGCCTGATGAGCCGGCGGTCTGAGATCCAGCCCTATAAAGAGGTAAAGAGTGGAGAACAGAAGAGTAGACATATTGATGCGAGGGGAAAGAAGAGATTGCCCTGTAGGAAAGAATATCTCAGGGATCCCTCAAAGAAACTTTCCTTAGGGTTTAATAGCTGAAGTTGGGGAGAGTCTTGATGAGGCCTAGTTCAAAGTTCAAGCTGGAATATTTAGTGACAGAACACATAGGCCCACTACCTATTCCAATTGAAGACAACTCTGAGAAGTGGTAGAAAAGGTGTGAGGTTTGGAGTAAAAGAACCAGAGTTTGAATCCTGCCTCTGATATCAATTATATGTTCTTAGACCATCCACTTTACCACTGAGAGTCTCAGTTTCCTCCTCTAGAAAATGAAAGAATCAGATTAAATTGCCTCTGAGATCCTTTTTTTTTTCTTTTTGGTGGGCTATTGGGGTTAAGTGACTTGCCCAAGGTCATACTGCTAGTTAAGTGTCTGAGGCTGAACTTGAACTCAGGTCCTCCTGATTCCAGGGCCTGAACTTTGTTCACTGTGACATCTAGCAGCTCTGATTCTTTTCTATAAGGTTCTTATTAGCTTGAGTTGCTAGAAAGACAATCTGGATCATTAATGTTTAAGGTTATCCATGGGCCCATATATTGATTAAAAGGCAAGAGTTCTTAACCTTTTTTCTTTCATAGATCCCTATGGTAAAGCCTATGGACTCTTCTCAAAATTATGTTTTTAAATACATAAAATAGGAGTATCAAGGAAACCAATTATAATGAAATAAAGTTGCTAATTTTCTTTAAATTCATGAATCCAAGATTAAGAAATTCTTTAAATTTATAATCTATGGAGACTGAATTTAGTCCTAGGACGTTAGATATGGAAGATCTTAAAGGTCAGCAGACCCAATCTCTGAATCAATGTGGAAATTACTTCCATAGTACTTCTCACACATGGGCATTCAGCTTCTGCTTGAATACTTCTGAAAATATCAAGCTATCTATCTACTTATCAAAAAAGGCCATTTCAGTTTCCAACAACTCTAACTTTTCAATAATTCTTCCCTGGAACCAAATAGGCCTTCCTATATCTTCTCCCAGTTGGCCCCAGTTTTGTCTTTCAGAGCTACACAACAAAATTCTAATCCCTCTTCTAGGTTGCCTGAATAGCATTTCATATTAATTGGCTCAAAATGAATACAAATAGCAATTGTTTGCTTTGGACAGAAACCCTGAGGGTCTTAGGGGAGGTTAGGTGGTCCAGTGAATAGAGGCACCAGCCCTGCAATCAGGAGGACCTGAGCTCAAATTGGGCTTCAGACACTTAATACTTATTAGCTGTGTGACTTTGGGCAAGTCACTTAACCCCAATTGCCTTGCCTTCCCCCCTCCAAAAAAAAGCAAATATGTGTGTGTATGTATATATGTGTGTGTGTGTGTAATATATATATATATATATATATACATATATATACATAAAAATTTTTGACTAGGAAAAGAGGCCTCAGTTCTTATTAAACCTTAATCATTGGATGGGTGCTGCCTCAGTCAAACTGAGACCTGTTAAAGTCCTTAGCTTGAAAAGACCAAGGTCCCCCACTGCATCCTGGGTCATATCCAGTCATCCTGATCTGTATCTGGCCACTGGATCCAGATGGCTACAAAGGAAAAAGTGAGGCTGGTGACTTTGCACAGCCCTCCCTCACTTAGATGCAGTTCGCTTGCATGTCATGGCATCACCTTTCTGATATCATGATCCTTTGCATGATATCCTGATATTCACGATCCTTCAAAGAAGTTGTTGTTCAATAACAACAAACAAAAGCATTTCATATCAAGGAACAGAGCTATCGTATTCCCTCTAAATCCTGCAACTGTTCTTCATATAATCTGGTTTCTGAACCCTTAACCATCCAATCCCCTTCTTACAATACTCTAGTTCATCAATATCACTCTGGTAGCAAGACTGAACTATAATATTCCAGATGTAATCTGACCAGTATAGGGACTTTCCTAAAGAATTTCCAAGCTGGAGAATTACCGTGTGTGCCTGGGGCAGCTATTTTTCCAAAAGTCTATTCCTCAAGTTCTTATAACTGTACAACCACAAGTCAGGTGGCATCATGGTGCCCTTTTTCATTCCTTGTTCCCTCTACTCCCTCTGACCTACCCTGAACAGCCAAGCTCTTGGCCCTCAAAGTTAAAGTGGCTGTAAGACATCATATTTCCTAGTTATTTTCAGAGTACAGTACCAATTTTTCATGCTATTTCATAGATCACTGATGGCCACAGAGGCTTTTGTATGCCTGTACATATGGGCATGTATACATACATACAGACACAAAACCATGTTGTATGAAGAACAGTTGTAGGGTCTAAGGAGAAGATAACTTACCAAGGAACATAATAACTGTCTCCCCACATATGAAGGGGTTTTGTGTATAGGAGGATCATTCAGACCAAAGAGGAAAGCTTCAGGGAGATAGAGTCAGTTCAAAGAAGACTGTGTCATCCAAACCTAGAATGGACTGTGTTGGGAAGTAGTAAATTCCCTGTCATTATCTGTATCCACCTCTGACATTTACTATCTGTACCACTCTAGGCAAATCACTTTAACTTTTACGTACCTTAAGCAATTCCCTAGGATTTAAAAGAGATACCATGGTACAACATGTACAATGAAGTTCTAGATTTGGAGTCAGAGAATCT
Organism: Pseudocheirus occidentalis; assembly: GCA_028646575.1. Taxonomy (NCBI): domain Eukaryota; kingdom Metazoa; phylum Chordata; class Mammalia; order Diprotodontia; family Pseudocheiridae; genus Pseudocheirus; species Pseudocheirus occidentalis. Next base: position 203,941,198 of record CM053595.1, on the reverse strand, counting down.
AGGTTCATATCCTGTATCTATTAATTTACTACCTGGATGTCTTCAGTTAGCACAATTAAGCTTTCTGGGCTTCAATTTCCTTATCTATAGAAGGAGGGGGCTGGATTTGACTGTTTCTAAGTTCCCTTTCAACATGACATCTATGATCCTATGATCAAAGTTATCCTGGGAGTCAGGAAGATCAGGATTCAAGTTCTACCACTTACAAATACTAGCTGTGTCACCCTGGGTGAGTCACAACCTCTACAAGCCTCTACCCACATAAACTGGTTGAGACAGAGAGCTTCAGTAAGAGCTCCCAAAGCAGATAAAATCTCAGATCTGGTTTTAAAAAAATTATCTGCCAAGTCATAGACAGTTTGTGATCTGTGTCAGTAGAATGAGTTTCTAAACTTGAGTTTCCTACACTTTGAGGAAATCACAGATCTAATCTAATTACTAATCTAATTCCTGAAGGCAAGGTTTCGTCATACTTCGTCTTTGCATTGTGTATGGCTATCCAAAGTCTTCAAGCCAGGACTGTAGAACATATGAGTGAAATAAGTGCCTAAATTACAAGAAGAATTAAATTTTCTGCAATTAAAAATATGAGCATTTAGAAACAAATTTTAAAGTGTTTTTTCTTGTACCATGGACACATGGCAATCTAAGAGTCTGCCTTACCTTGCTAGTACAGGCTCTGCTTACACTGCCTATTTGTTATATGGAGGAGAGCACTGGGTAATTAGACTGGAACCAAAAAATCAAATGTTAAAAGAGAACTGAAAAAGGTTCTGATATGAAAGTGTCACAAGCATGACTTTGCAATCTTCTGACTCTGTTTCAAAGAAAACTAGAACTTTGTGTTTTCAAAACCCCGTTTCAATTCTTAAACAAATACAACTTAATGCAAATGATCAGAGAATTCTTGATCAAAAACTGGATTGATTCTACATTCCTAAGGAAACCTTTCGCTGGAAGTCATTAATAAAATGACAGCCCTCCCCCACATCGCAAGCATGGAAAACTGTCTCAGAACTGAGTCTGAAGAGGGGATGGGTGTGTCCAAGTGGCTGATTTCAAAATTCATTCATAATGTGCATTCTTCTACAGGAAGTGTGTCCCTGGCCGATCTGAGGCTTTCTACCCGATTACAGCAGCTTTCCTTTCAGAGACTTTTTTTTATTTTTACTTCTCAGTTAGATCAGGGACAGCCCATCTGAATCCAGAGGATGGATGTGTGGGCTGTGATCCACAAGGAGGCAGCAGTGAAAAGAAAGGAGGATTCCAGTAAAGAAAAGTAGTTTGAGATTAAGAATGATAATTATCACATTGCAAATCTGTAAAGAGCAGAATTTTCCCCCCATTTTCCCACAAAAATGTTTTGAGAATGACCCACTTTTGATGAGGGTCCTAAATCCATATGAACTTCTCCTTGGAGCAGAGAGGATACGAATAACAATTTCTCTGCCTGAGGGTTACTGAATGTCTTAAGCCAGCTGGCCCCAGGTTATAATTGACAAAATGTTTCCCAGGTAATGTGGAAGGAAAGCCCTTATGCTTCATTCACCTCCATTCTAAATCTTCCACAACATTTCAAATGTCTGAATCACTCTTCCCCTCACCCCACCCGCCTGCCTCTGACTGCCTTGGTCTCTCCGGGTGCGGGAGGAGGGTGTTTGTGAAATAAATAGGAAAGGTGGGGTGGCAGAGCAATTTTTACCAGACGTCCCAGGTGGGAAAGGAAAGAGCCAACTGGATTCGACATCATCAGGCAATCAGCAGGACAGATATTGCCCCTTCCCGTATTCCTTCTTTTGGGGGAGGGGATAAATCCAGGCTTGCAATTGTGCCCTGGGTTAGCGGTTGACTCACCTAACCTAGTCCCGTGTATTCGTACGTTATTCAGAGAAACTCAACAAAAAGGAAAGTAAGGCAGCCTGCCTTTAACCACCCTACAAACTCTCACTTACACAGTCAGGCAGCCTGTAACTTTCTCCTAATGACCCAGCTCTTTCTCACCAGGCAGCTGCCCACTCAGTCCTACCCGGTTGCATATCTCTATGGAAGCCCCTAGATCCCCACTGGGTCCAGTGAGGGGGCACATGCCTGCTCCAAGGGTAGCCCAGTCTTTTTCCACCCACAGACCACAAGTGCCCCCTCCCCCACCATCATATTAAGGCAAGGAGGTGGGCAGGCAATGATTGAAGTCAAAGACAGGAGAAAAAGAGAACGATGACAGATAGTGGACTAGAGGAAGGGTGAAATTGAGAGGAGGGTAGAAGAGGGATTGCTCCAAACCCAGCTGGAGCGCAGAGACAATTCGTCCCAGCTTACCTCTGCAGGGGAGGCTCTGGGTGGGCGCTCGGACTGATGGACCTCTCACCCGGGGCGAGAGTTGATTCGACACTTCTGCCCACCCCTGGCCACCCCTGGGGGCCCGGTGCTCCCGGGCGCCCCCATCCCTCTGGTACTGATCCTGTTCCCCCTCTTCCCTCCTCCTCACAGCTGCTGGTGACTCCTTCCTCCCGGCGAGCGCAGCCACCCGGCTATTTGTAACGGGCGCCAGAAGAAACGTCAGAAAAGAAACTCCCCACTAGTGTGCCGCGGTTATTGGTGCCCGCGCTCGCTACTGGTTTGTTTCAAATTTAGGCGAAATCTCGAAAAGGAAACCGGAAGCCCTTCTTTTTCTTCTCTCGGGTTTCTTCATTCTCCCTCTGAGCCTCATTGTGCTTCTCCAGCTCCCAACCCCAGATTCTCCTGGCCCGTGGCCACCGCTCCCTGTTTCACTGGCCCAGCTCACGGGTGGGGTCGCCGTCCTCCCACTTGGAAAAGCTTCCTGCACCGGCAAAGACGTTCAGCTTAGAAGGAATGGGAGCAGCACTGACGCTGGCCAGACCCCAGGATAAGGGTCTGTGAGGCTTGCCTCTCCCACCTCATCTCCACTCCATCTTTTCTTTCTAGGCCCCAAAATAACCGAGACAGGGACCCCCATTTTATCTCCTGTTAGTCTCTCTGAAAGGTCGAAAAGCCCTCCTCCTTCCAGCCACGTGTACAAATGTGTTCAAAAGATATCCAGCCCACCTCTGCAAACCAGGGGCTCCCCTCAATCCTCTACACCTGCATGCTATTCAGTGGGCTGGGTCGCTGCAGAAACTGATAATGCCAGGAAAGGTGGAGTAAATGCAAATTTATTCCCGGGAAAGAAGGAGAAAATCATAAGACTTCTCAGAAATATACAGAAAGTGCCCTTGGTGGACTTTAAGGCGAGCTTTGACCAACCTGGACACTTCTCAGAAATATACAGAAAGTGCCCTTGGTGGACTTTAAGGCGAGCTTTGACCAACCTGGACATCCAGGACACAGGTTGCAGGTGTGGAGGCAAACTTACCTGTTCCCTAATTAGGCAGAGCAGCTGGCTCTGGTCCTGGCTCCTGGCCCACACAGCTGATTCCTCTTCTAGGTTTTAAGACAGAAGTGGGAGGGGAGTGGGGGATGGGCAAAGGCACAGCTTCCCCTATTAGGATAGACTCTGAATAAGGGCATTACCTTAGAGAATGGCTCTTGGCGAATATGGAAAATTAATAGGCCCAGCCCCTGAAAAATAGGCACATTTCCAAAAGGGAAGTCTCATATATCCAGGAAATACCTCAGGGTAAAAAGTGAATCTGACTACTGATCTGGGGTGATATATACCTACAGAGAGAAGACAGTATAGGTACAGAACTGAAAGGGGATGTAGTAGCAACAAAGACTTAAGAAGAGGAAGAAGGAAAAGGCTCATTAGGTCTCACACAGGTACTTTCTTCTTTGAGGAGGAGATTCACAGAGGGAAGATTCATAGATGAGGGACAATAACTAAAACATTCATCTCTTTGGGACTCAATTTCTTAATTGATCAAATAAGGGGGTTAGACCAAGTGACCTCTAAGATCTTCTACAGTCTCTGGGTATTACAATATGAGAGAATTCAGCCTGAAGACCCAGCAGTTCAAGCAAGATTCTTGTTTAAAACTTCCCTTTTGATTCTCCATCCCCAATCACACTGACAGGAAAATAGCCCCACTCCATAGGAATTAGTGAAAAGGAAATCTGGCACAGGAGCTTGGGTTTTTGGTTGGTTTTTTTTTAGAAGTTTTTATTTTGTTTTGTTTTTATAGATTAAGTTGGACTGGTTTGTTGAAGGTTTTGAGGGGAGTTGGGGAGGGGTGAGTATCAGTAATAATTCCAATGAGTTTCACTGATTTAGGATATAGGAGACTTCTCTTGCAACAAAGCAGGCTATAACACTTAGAATGTTAAAGAAAGTGCTCTTTTGCTCCACTCTGATATTAAACAGATAATTAGGAAGAACAAAAGTTAATTGAAGAACAATGAACCTCCTCACTCTGGCTTATGAGAAAGGCCAGTGATGGAAAGTCCCAATAAAAAGCAGAAATCTTTTCAGTAAGTCCCCAGAATTCCTGGATATGGTGTCTGATTATCAGTGTTGAAGATAACAGGTCATTCAGTGGTCTCTGGTGGCCAAAGGTATTCATTACCTTTGGGGGTTCGTGAGATGCAAGAAATACTGAGATCCTATGGTGTCAGGGACAATCTTTCCCTCTTTCCTCCACCCCGTACACCTCAAAAAAAAAAAACCAACCACTAAACAGAGAAGAGTCTGGTGTGGTGTGGCATGAGAGAAGTAGGCCTTTAATTTTACTTCTAGAAGGAACTAACTCCCAGATGAGAAAACTTCCTCTATCAATGCAGGTCTGAAACAGAGCAGTCTACAATGCAGAGTCAATATCAGTCAAAAGGCCACACCCACTAACTGATTGGCTGGCTGACTGACTTGTAATGCTCACCCCAGGGTGTGGCAGCATGTGGTGCCAAGACCCCATGAATGTGAGTAACACCAATTTTTCTTTTTTCTTTTCTTATTGCTTTTTGGAGGGCAATTGGGGTTGTGACTTGCCCAAAGTCACACAGCTATTAAGTGTGTCAAGTGTCTGAGGTTGGATTTGAACTCAGGTCCTCCTGACTACAGGGTCAGTGCTCTACTCACTGCACCACCTGGCCTCCCTAACACTAATTTTTCAACCTTGGGCACTAGATAAATAGTAATACCACTGGCAGTTTATAATACAGTCAGAGGATTGGTTTTAATGGAAGGGATATAGAAATAAGCTCAGCTTTTAAATATGCTGAGCTTGGGGTAGAACATTCAGCTAAAGGTGTTATGTAGACATTTGGAGATGCCGGTCTAGAGCTAAGAAAAGAAGTCAGAATTACAAATATAGATTTGGGAATCATCTTCATGAAAGTGACCACTAAAATCATAAGAATGAATCAATTTGCTAAAGGGCAAAGAGGAACAGAGGTCAAGGACAGAACCTCCTTAGGGAACATCTACCCTTAGGGGTTGGGAATAGGAAAGCAAAGAAATGTTGGTTTTCTCTTCTCAACTAGATTATAACTTCCTTGAGAATGAGGACCATGTCTTAAACTCTATGTATCTTTTAGAGTCTAGCACAGTGCTGATCATATGGTATGAAGGAACTACACAATTTCAGAGTCAGAAAATCTTTCCAACATGTAGAATAATAATAAGAATCCCTTTTACAATATCCCTGATAAGTGGTCATCTAGCCATTGTTTAAAGACCTGTAGTGAAGGCAAGGGGAGGGAGGAGGAACTCATGATCTTCTAAGACAACCCATTCACCTTTTGGGATAGTTGTAATTGTTAGGAATTCCTGAGTCTCCTCACCAAAAGTGACTGTTGACAAGAGGAATTTCCTGCAACTATATTATTTTTAGAGAAAATGACCATCAATGGGTGGATAGGTCCAAGCCATGTCCTGGCTTATCAGAAGACACATACTAGAGAGAGCTCTTGAGACAGTGTAGAACTGAGGTGATGGTAAAATAAGAGTTGTAACTGTCTCATTAAGTCTTTGTCAAAGTGCACTTCTGAATGTTTTGCAATGTAAACATTCCTTTTGTTTAGGAAATAGCTTTCCTATACCTGTATATTAAGAATCTTTTGAATCCCTTTAGAGGTGATCCGATGAGCAAAGCAGAATTGTGGTAGTTCAAAAGAAACACGAGATATGCAGATTTAGAAACATTGCCCTTCCAAATGGTCATATGGACTATTTGTGCCTGACTATGGTATTAACATGCTCAGCCATAGCAGGACACACTGTACATTGACCCTTGTATCATGAAGTCCTTTTGGTCCTCTTCAAGTACAAAAGATAAAACAACAAGGGAGACCCTGAACATGAGTCAAACCTAAACTTTAGATGATATTCTCCAGTGGTGATGTATAAAGAGTCAGGGATGATGACAAGAACCTGATCCTTCTCTTTAGAGACCATAGTGTCCCAGGACTGAATGTAGTCCACATGAGCCTAGAGCTGGACCTCCTAATGAAACAGGACATGCCTAGCCTGCCTTGGACAATGGGACTTTGTTATCACATTTACAATAATATTAAAATTTGAACTTGTGGTGAGCAGAGAGAAAGTAACCCTATATTTTCCTTTTTACTAAAAACAATTACCCTATTTTGGAAATCTTTCATTGTCAGTGGGAAGTCAAAACAAACCCTATGTTTTGCTTTCCTTTGCCCTATTTGTTAAAGACTTCTCTTTTCAAATCTAAACATTCCCAGTTGCTTTATTTCATCCTCATCTGGTGTGATCTCAAGGCCTTTTGATGTCTTGGTCATCTTCCTCTGAATCTCCAGCTTCTCAGAGTTTTCCCAATAGCAGGTTCTTTTTTTTAAATTTTGTTTTTTAAAAAATTGTATTTCAATGTAATTTTTTGGGGTAATCCTATGAATTTTATTTTGTACATTTAAAAACATTTTTTTATTTTTTTATTTTTTAAACTTTATTTTTATTTGTTTTCTTGTTTACATCATTCACCTTCATTACATTTCTGAATTACAAATCCTCTCCCCATCTTGCTCCCACCCCACCCCCAAAACAGCAGTCCCACTGCAAAGTCTCTCCCCTGCTCTGCTCTTTTATTTTCTGGTAGGGCAGGGAGGGTCTCCCCATCCCAGCCCCTGTACATCTTAACTCCCAGTTGCAGGTATTACAGAACTTTAAATTCTAGATTCTTTCGATTCCTCCCTTGTCACCAACCCCAACTGG
>CM053595.1:203909058-203933569 GCA_028646575.1 Pseudocheirus occidentalis | reverse complement strand
CTCAAAACCTTGTGGAAATGAATGATGTAACCAAGAAAATAAATTAAAATTAAAAATAAAATAAAATAAAATGATCTGGCAAAAAAAAAAAAAGAAAAATTGGAACTCAAAATCTTATAAAAATGAATGCTGAAAACTATCTTTAAGTGTAATTGGAAAAATAAAATACTATTAAGTGTGAAGAAGAGATCATGGGAGAAAACAGATTCGATTGAATGATAAGATCTGAAGCCAAATTCCAGAGGATTTTAAAGAGAAGAAGAAAGAAAAATGGAGGCACTGACTGTAGATCTTTTTCTAAAGTACTGTGTCAACAATGAAAAATTCAAAATGTGCCTATTATATGATAAGTAAAGCATTGTGCTAGACATCAGAGAGATAGAAAGATAAATGAGAATGGATTCCTGCCCTCAAAGTAGTTTACTTGGATTGTAACAGGGAGAATAAAAGATATAGAAAAATAACATAAATTACATGACAGGAATGTTCAAAACAGTGTGAGAGATTAGGAAGGGAGAGATAACTTGCAGCTAGAGGAAAGATTTCATGCAGGACATGGCATTTAGGCTAGGTTTTGAAGGCTGGGTAGAATTTAGTAGGCAGAGCTTGTCTGGGCTGAATAGAGCACAATTAACCTATAGGGAATGAATTGTGAGAAGGCAAGGAAACAGGGAATGGTAATTCAGTTATTTAACAAACATGTATTAAGTTCTTTTTCTGCACTAAATGTTAATAATGTAAAAATAGCAAAAAATAGTCCTAATCCTCAAGGAACTCACATTCTAATGGGAGACAACATGCAGATAAGTAGGCACATACAATATATATAGAGTAGACAGAAAATATCTCAAGGAGGACCATATTAGCAGCTTGGAAACTGGGAAACAAGGAAAGGCCTCCTGCAAAGGGGAGATACAAGGGGAGTCTTGAACGAGGTCAAGGAAACCAAGAGGCAGCATTAAGAAGGAAGTGCATTCAGTGTATTTGGGGCCAGCCAGTGCCAAGTCAAGGAGCCTGGAGACGGAGTGCTGTGCTGTGTGTGGAACAGCAAGAAGACCAGCATGACTAGATTCTAAGTATAGAGAGGAATAAGGCATAAGAAGACTGGAAAGGTGACAAAGGACACTGTTATGAAGGGGAAAGGGGAAATAAATATAGAGAGCATCTACCCATGGGCCAGGTGTTGTGCAAACATTTACAAATATTATCTTATTGGATCGTCACAACAACACTGTGAGGTAAGTGCTGTTATTATCCCTACTTCAAAGTTGAGGAAACAGAAAAATAGAGGTTAAGTGACTTCTCTAGACTCCCAGCAGCACCAGAAGCAGAAACAGATGGAGCACCAGCACCAGCAGCTTCCCCAGCGCCAGCAATTACATTCTAACAACATGCTAACACTTTACCTGAAAGGCAGCAAAAGGCCACCAGCACCACCAGAAGCTCCAGCTCCAGCAGCAGCAGCAGCTTCAACGTTAGCAGCAGGCCCGTTACATGCCAGCAACATGCCAATTACATAGAGATATCACTTTGACAAAATCAACCACACTCTAATTACATGATGACCAACACACCACTACCACTACTACCGGCAGTAGCAGGAGTAAAAGCAGCAGCACTATCTTCAAAGTGAGCACTACATCTATTACATGCCATCAACATGCCAATTATACATAGATATCAAGTTGTCAAAATTAACCACTCTAATTACATGCCAATTACACACCAACCATAGCCTAATATTCTGTGTGAATGTCAGCTGCAACATGCTAATTACATGCCAAAATGTGCTAATACTTTACTGTGAAAGGCTGCAGCATTAACAACACCAGCATCACCACCAGCAGCAGAAAAAACAGAAATAGCACCACCAGTACTACAAATAGCAGAACCAGCACCACCACCAGCATAAGCACCACGAGCATCACAATCAGCAGTGGCAAAAAGAGCAGCAACAACACCAGAACAAGCAGTACCAGGATCAGCAGAACTACCAGCAGCACCACCAGTACACTTTCAAGGTCAGCAACTAACCAATTACATGCCAACTAACTAACTATAGCACCAGCAGTTGGTGGTGATGGTACCAATGGTGGTGATGCTGGGACTCCTGTTTGTGGTGATTGTAATGTTGGTGCTGCTGGCTTTCACAGTAAAATATTATTGTGTTTTTCATGTAATTAGTTTGTTAACACTGCATTTCACATTGAAGATTTAGTGTGTTTTTGTTGCATAATTGGAAAGTAATTAAGAATGTGGTTGGTTTTGGCAAAGTGATATCTGTGTGTAATTGGCATCTTGTTGCTAACTTTGAAGATGGTGCAGCTGGTGCTGGAGCTGTAGGTGGTGTTCTTGCTGGTAATACTGGTGCTTGGGCTGGTGTTCCTGCTATTCTTGCTGCTTTTTCTTCTGCTGCTACTGGTGGTGTTGGTCCTGGTGCTGCTGCTGCTTTTACTTCTGCTAGTGGTGTTGGTACTGGTGGTGATGGTGGTTCTACTGCTATTCCTTGTGTTGATTGTGTTGCCGTGTCTGGTGGTCCTCATGCTAGTGCTACTGGTAATCACAAGTAAAGTATTAGCCTGTTTTGGTATGTAATCAGTGTGTTATCACTACCTTTCACATTAAAATGTCATTGGTGTATAACAGGCAAGTAATTACAGTGTGATTGACTTTGAAAAAGTGATATCTATGTGTAACTGGCATGCTGCTGGCATGTAATTGGTGTGTTGTGAACTTTCAAGTTCACACTTTACTGTGAAAGCCGGTGAAAGATGCTAATTACATGCTAGCAACAGTACAACAATTTGCTGTGAAAGCCGACAGCACCACCACAAGTAGCAAGACCAGCATTAACTCAACCAGGAACTCTTCTACTAACTAAAGTTAGTAATGAGTGTGTCGTGTTCTAAGGTGATGCTACTGGTGCTAGAGCTGGTGGTAGTGGTGTTGGTACTACTGGTGGTGCTTGTGCTGGTGTTGTTGCTCTTGATGCTGCTGCTAATGGTGGTGCTGTGCTGTTTTTCCTGGGGCTGCTCTATTTGGGGTGGTGTTGGTACTTTTGCTGCTAGTGTTGGATCTGCTAGTGGTGGTAGTGGTAGTGGTATTTGTGTTGCTGAACCTGCTGCTTCTGCTCCTGGTGGACTGTTTTTTTTCTTGGGGCTGTTCTATTTGGGGTGGTGTTGGTAATGGAGCTTCTGGTGGTAGTGGTGGTTGTGGTGCTGGTGGTGGATCTTACCTTGCTACTTGTAATACAGGTGGTGGAGCTCCTGTTTTTCCTGGGGCTGCTGTATTTGTGGTAGTGTTGGTACTGGAGCTGCTGGTGTTGGAGTTGCTAGTGTTGGAGCTGCTGGTGGTTCTGGTGGTGCTAGAGCTGCTGTTTTTGATGCTCCTGCTATTGCTGCTTTGGCTGCTTTTCTTCCAGCTCCTGCTGTTTTTGCTGCTGCTGCTGGGGTTGCTGCTGATCTTGCTTCTGCTGCTGCTGCTGGTAGTCCTAGAAATGCTCTATTTGTGGTGATGTGGGTGCTGGAGCTCCTGCTGGGTTTGGTGGTGCTACAGGTCCTGCAGTTAGAAGAAAGGCTGGTGGAGATGGTGCTGGTAGGAGAGTTCCTACTTGAGTTAATGCTGTTCTTGGTGCTTGTGATGGTGCTTTTGGCTTTCACAGCAAATTATTGTACTGTTGTTGGCATGTAATTAGCAAGTTTTACTGGCTTTCACAGTAAAGTGTTAGCCTCTTGTTAGTGTGTAACTGGCAGGCCATTATCATGCTGATAATTTTGACACACTGATCTCTGTGAGTAATTGGCAGGTTTTTGGCATACAATTGGTGTGTTGATACCTTTGAAGGTGTTGCTGCTTGTGCTAGAGCTGCTGGTGCTTGTAGTGGTGGTACTAGTGTTTGAGGTGGTGATATTACTGGCCTAAAAAGCAGCACTCATACCACCAAAGACAGAGTATGTCCAGGAACAACAGCAGCAGCACCACCAGTAGCAAAAGCAACAAGGTCAGCAGCAACATCAGCATCACTAACACTACCACCACCACCACCAGCAACAGCACTACCACTACCAGCAGCAGCAAAACCAGCAGGATTTAGAGTAAAAAGCAGCCGAAGCAACAGCTACAGCAAGAAAAGCAGTAACACTTGTACCATTACCAGCAGCTCCAGCACCAACACTACCACCAGCAGCTCCAATACCAGCCGATCTAGTACTAGCAGCACCAACTTCAGAGGTAACAACACACCAGTTACATGCCAATTACTCACAAATATCACTGTGTCAAAATCCTTAGCACCATAAAGATCTGCAAGACCAGTAAGAGATGTTACTTTATTGTGACAGCCACAGTCACCAAGACCAGCAACAACTCAACCACCAACTTCACTCCCAACACCGATACAACCAGGGATTCCTCCACCACCAGCAGCTCCAGCATCAGGAGCACCAGCACCACCACAGTTATAGTAGCATCAGGAAAAAGAGCAGAAGCAGCAAAGTTAGAAGCAACACCAGCACAACCACCAGCATCAACTCCACCAATAGCAGCAGCTCCAGCACCAGCAGTTCTAGCATCACCATGCTGGCTTTCAGATAAAGTGTTAGCATGCTGGAGTGTAATTACTGGTGCTAGTGGTGCTGCTGCTGCTGCTTGTGGGGCTCCTTCTGGTGTTGGTTCTGGTGCTTTTGGAGCTTCTGGTGTTGCTGCTGCTGCTGGTGCTGCCTAAAAAGTAGCAACAAGCCACAGGCACCAGCAGGAGCAACACAGGATCAACAGCAGCAGCAGCATCCATACCTACACCCACAGCACCAGCACCAGCTACACCAGCATCTCCAAAAGCACCAGCAATTACACTCCAAGAACATGCTAACACTTTACCTGAAAGCCAGCAATAGGCCAGCAGCAGCTGCAGTAGCAACACTAGCACCAGCAGCACCACCATCAACAGCACTTGCAACAGCAGCAACAGCACTAGAATTAGCAATTTCACCCCACCAAAGCACTAATGCTTTGCTTGAAAGCCAGCAATAGGCCTCCAGCAGCAGCACCGGTAACAGCAATTACACTCCAACAACATGCTAACACTTTACCTGAAAGCCAGCAACAGACCAGCAGCAGCAGCAGGAGCAGGAGCAGCACCTGCACCAGCAAATACATAAAATATTTAGGGATCAACACTTACTAGCCATGTCACCTTGGGCAAGTCACTTAACCCCAATTGCCCTGCCCTCCCCCCTTAAAAAAGCAAAAAAAAATATTTAGGGATCAATTTCCCAAAGACCACAAAAATTTGTATAGATTCTATTACAAAGCTCTCCTCAAAGATTTAAAGAGCAATCTAAATAGTTGAAGAAATAGTCAGTGCTCATGGCTAGGCCATGCCAATATAATAAAAATGGCAATACTATAAAATTTAATCTAAACTTTTAATCCTATGCTAATCAAATTACCAAGTTCTAAAAACTCAATAAAAAAATAACATAACTCTTTCTTCAACCCACTATAATTATCAAACATTTTAAGTCAGAGGGGATGGACTATAAGAAGTACTGAGGTGTTGGCAACTCTTACAGGATAGCTCCTGATGATGTGCCAGATTTTGAAAGCCCAAGAGAGTCCTGAACAGCTCAGCTAAGCCTCCCACCTTTAGGAGCCATGTTAAGTACAAGAGGCATTAGAGTCCTGTACTGACACTGAGCTCCTGGGCACCAGGTGCTGCAGCATTTCTGTCCCTCACCCCAAAACATCACTGTAGTTCCAGTAATACTATCTGAATACAAGAGCAAACAACACAGTGGATGGATTTCTTATGTGGCTCGTCAACCATTAAGTTTCTTTGTGAAGCCCTTTGCTCTGCATACAATACCAGAGGTTCCTGAAACAGAGTTTGAAGAATGTTCTTATTCTTATTATTTCCTCTTTTTAATAAGAAATCATGACAGAATCCTTGGCTGCCCCAAGCCCCAATATTCTAGCTTCATTATAGGCCTAGCCCCACTGAACAGCAAGTCTACTGTACCTACCTAGCCTCCCTGCCAATGTCTTAACTTCTTCATATATGCCTCACTGCTCACCAGAACATCAGGTGCCTCCAGGAACTCATAGCTCTCACGGAACAGCAGACATGTCCATGTGATGGAATCCCAGCCACTGCCTCTACCTAGTCATTGTCCCCAGACCCATTCCCACAGAAACAGGTATGTTCTTGAACTCAACCACAATCACATCATCCACTTAACCCAAGACAGGACCAGAATAGCTAGCCAACTGGAGGGCAGCATGGCCAGAATGTTTAACCACTGAACCATAGATGGGACCCCTCCTCCATTACCTAATCCCTTAACAAACTCTTCCTGTCTTTTAAATATTTATCATATTCCTATATCCTATGTAAATTTTGATTATGTAATCAGCATCTTTACCCTATAAAAATCTATCTTGCTTTCTCTGAAGTTGCTAGTTTCTCTTAGAAATTAGCCTGCTTCACCAGAGATATTAATCTTAATAAATGCCTGTACTTGGATTAGAGGTGGTCTGACTCTGAATTCTTTGAGACAGTTTCACCACAACACATCATGAAACCCCAACAATTTTTGGGTGGTGTCTCTGGGTTTAAACTCCAACAATCAGAAGGAGACTGTGTTTTACCCCAAAGTCACACAGTAGCAGTATTTGAACTAGAACCTATACATTAAAAGTCGCATTTTTCTTAGTCTTGCCTCATTCTTAAGCCCTTTATTCCTCCAATAATTTTAATTGTCCTCTTCTGGACTTTTTCTAGCTCTAGTAAGCCACTTTGATATAATATAAATGAAACTACATTAAAGTCACAAGCATCTTCTATCAAACAACTCAAATTGTTCTATAATCTTAATAGTGATGTAGTTGTTAGGGACTGAGCTGTTAGTGGCTTGTTAGCTATTAATGATATCATAGCTATTCTAGTAAAATCAGAACTATTTCTCTGAAGAGAATTGTCTGCTTCCTTCTGATTATTTTCTGCTACAATCCTGCTTTATTAGTTTATTTATCCTACAAACCTCTTGGAATACCCATTGTTATACCTACAAGTCTCTTAGCTCCCATTATAAAGCAGATGCCAATGAATTAGTAACTTCTTTTTCTAAGAAGTGAACTACAAGGAACATCATGTTAATAAGAGAACCATGAATTGCATTACTTACAAAATGTTTTAAAAGATGTGCTACATTAACTTTTGTGCCTTTATTCATGCCACGTCCCTGCACCTGGAGTGTCTGCTTAAAAAAAATGATCACTAATCATTTCCTCCAAAATCTGGATTAAAAAGTATTAGTAATTTCCTTCAGGATATCTTTGAAGAATCTTATGGTACAATGGGAAAGGCACTGCATTTGGAATCAGAGGATCTATGCTTGAATTACTGTTCTGCCGATGACTATCTCTGTGACTCCATGCAAATCCTTTAGTTTCTCTGGCCGTCAACAGTTCCTCATCTGTAAAATGAAAGGTTAACATTAGAAAGGTTTCTGTCAGCCCTAAATCTATCCTCCATGATCTCTCCTTCATAGCCACAGGATTTTAAGCCTGAAAAGGACCTTAGAAATTCTATAATCCCAATCCCTAATTTCACCATTTGTGTTTGTACTGCAATATACGGTTAGCATTGCTTGATATTTCATTTTTAAAGTACCTTCAAGTTTACTTCTGCTTATGTTTCCTCCCTAGTGACAAGAACTGAATCTATTTGCTTTTATTATGGAAGAGCGTCAAGAAAGCATCAGCAGAGACAATGCATTAGCCCAGGCTAAGCCGTCTTCAGTGTTCTATGATTCTATGACTCATCTGCATATGGGCCACTAGAGAACGTTGAGACTAATAACTGTTTTGTGATGACTAGGTAAAATGTACATTGCCTAGATACAGCTTAATTAGTAGTGCTTCAATTATTTTCTATATACCAAAGTGAAATTTCTCACTGTGAGGACCCTTCCTATAAACAGGAAGAGTTGATCAAAGAAAACATCCCAGAACTGTGTGAAAGAGAGAAGAGTTGGTGGGTAGAATGGTCTAGTCGAAGGGTCAGACTTGAAGTTTGGATTCAGTCAAAGGGCTGCACTTGAGGACCTAGAGGGACGCATGCGGGCTCAAGGCTGAAGATTCTCTGCCCCTGTACGCCTGGAGGAAAAAAATTAGTCCCTGAAAACGACAGCTCATTTTTACAGATGAGGGAACTGGGTCAAACAGGTTTAAGTGACTTGCCCAGGGTCCAGAATGTCTAATGCCAGATTTAAATGAGAAACTATGATTAGTTTTTGGTCAAAGTACTAAACTTTTATATTACTTCTCTTTTTCTTCACAAAGGAGAATGAAGGATCTTTGGATCAGAAAATAGAGAAGAAAAATGCCTAGAAGAGAGTTAAAACCCTAAATAATCAGGAAATTAGAGAATAAAACTAGGTAAATATGTACAGTTTATGGAAGTCCCATACATTAGAGACCTCAGGGAGCCCCAGGAGGGAACACTAGGCAAAATCCCAAAGCTGAATTTCATGATTACTTGTTTGATTTTGAGTCAAGGGCCAACTAGATTAGAGACCCCCTTTTGGTGAATAGTGTTAATACCATTCTTTCAACCTTCACATCAAGAGAACAAGTTAATAGAACTTTCATGTGATGATTCCTTGAAAGTAATCTTCATATGAAAGTATCCAGCTGGCTTCTGGCCACTTTTGTGTCATGGATACCTTGAACTGCCTGATAAAATCATGAATTTATCAGACACCTTTTTTTTTCCCCTAACAAACATTAATGAAAGTGAACTTTTTTGCACTTCTTATATTCAAACCTAAATTCCAGAACAAGCTAGATCTGGAACCAGATTAAAGACTGAAACTTTTAATGCTTTGGCCAGACTTCCAGTCTCTGAGAGCTGCTTGATTGGACCAACTGGATCTCATTCAATGATTGTATGATAGAGAGGCTGCAAGACAGTAGTGGGTAGAGAGTTGGTCTCAGAGTCAGGAAAACCTTGGGTTCCAGTTGTACTTTTGACACATGCTGGCTCTGAGATCCTGAGTAAAGCCTTTAACTTCTCAGAACCCTAGGCATTTCTCTATGAGTAAATTGCAAAGCAGGTGCTAATCTGTAAGGGGAGTTTCCTTCCTGGGATTTCCATATAACAAATCACATCATAGATCTAATTCAAAAAATAAAAAAATAAGCAAGCCAACATGCCTTCCGTGGAGTGAATAAGGCCTCACACATGCCATGTGTAATATTTTTCAAATGTAAGTAGTTGCTGTTATGATTCACAAAATACAAGTTCATTCAAATAAGCATTTACTACATGCCAGGTTCCATGCTAGGCACTATAGAAATGAAGACAAAAGTAAACCAGGCCCTGCCCTAATGAAACTTACATTCTATGCAGGAGACAATATCTACAAAATAAATACAGAGTAGTTTCCAGGAGCAGAAGGGACAGCACTAGCTGCCAGAAGAATCAGGAAAGGCCTCTTTTTTTTTTTTTTTTTTTTGCTTTTTGGAGGGCAATTGGGGTTAAGTGACTTGTCCAAAGTCACACGGCTAGTTTTTGTGTCAAGTGTCTGAGGCCGTATTTGAACTCACCTCCTCCTGACTCCAGGGTCAGTGCTCTACTCACTGCGCCACCTAGCCACCCCAAAGAAATATCTTAGCTTTGTTTTGTTGCTGTTGTTTTTTTGCAGGGCAACTGGAGGTTAATGATTTGCCCTAGGCCACACAGCTAGTGAAGGTTAAGTGTCTGAGGCTGGATTTGAACTCAGGTCCTCCTGATTCTAAGGCAGGTGCTCAATTCACTGCGCCACCTAGCTGCCCCCAGGAAAGGCCTCTTATGGAGGATGCAAAGATTGAAATGAGCTTTGAAAAACTTGGTAGAATTAGTGAGAAGTTAAGTGCATTCTAGGCACAAGATAAAAATAGAGATATAGGAGGAAGAAGACCAGCTGTAAAAAGGAGAATAATCTATAATAAGCTTAGAAAGACAAATGGTAGCTAAATTGTGAAGGGCTTTAAATGGCAGAGCAGTTTGTATTTGAAAACAAGAGAGGACAGGGAAGCCCCTGGAGAATACTGAAGAGGTTAAGGTATGGTCAAACCTGTATAAATCACTTGGGCAGTATACTGCAGAGGTGGTATTGGAGAGAGGAGAGACCTGAAGCAAAGAGGCCAATTAGAAAACCATTACAATACAGCAGGATTTATAATCAGTGCTTATTGATTGAATATTCTAAGAGAGAAGGTTAGCCACATGAATGTAGAAAAGGGGACACTGTGAAAACAGAATTAAGAAGACTTGACAATGGATATGATCCTTGGGTTGAGTGAAAATGAGTGAAAGGACGACCCTGAAGTGGCAAACCTGAGCGACTGCAAAGAGGGTGGTGCCTTTGACTAGATGGTGAAGTGGTTAGAAGGTTATAGCCCTTCGGGCATAGTTCCAAATTGTACTAAAATAGTGTCTCGAGATGGAAACCATGATTCAAGGCATGAAACATTTTTTTTACAACCTAATGCCTTAAGCTGGATAAGAGAATATATAGGTTATTATGGGTTTTGGTGTTTGGAAATAACATTTCTACCTACTAACCAATCAATGTAGTTGATCACTTTTTGGTATTTAGGTCTTTAACTCTTCTGATAAATAACTGTCAATAGTTACGTCTATATATTGCTTGAAGGTTTACAAAATATTTTCCTTAAAATAATCCTGTGAAGTACGTGGTATCAGGGGTGGAGAACCTGTAGCCTCAAGGTCACATATGGCCATCTAGGTCCTTAGGTATGAGCTTTTGACTGATTCCAAGTTCTACAGAACAAAACCTCTGTGAGGTTTGGATTCAGACAAAGGGTTGCATTTGAGGACCTATATACATGGTCTCAAGGTTGAATGTCCCCCATCCCAGTATAAATTGTATTACTTTTCTTTCACAGGCAAGGAAACTAAAGTTCAGAGAAAATTATTTAGTAACTTGGCTAGGATCATATTACTAATGCTGGAATTGGAATTAAAACCTGATTCCTGAAATCTTAAGTCAGTGGTTCACATTACTCTGTCACATAGGCTGTTTCTCTGGACCGATGCCTTTTCCATTGTCCTCAAAGATGGCTCATGGTACTAATGGTTTGCTGATGTGGTTACAATGAAACTGATTTTGAAAAGTTATGCCCAACCCATTCCTTTACTAGCTTTTGCTTTGCATGGTAATCATTCTCTACAACCACAAAATTGATGTGGTTTTTTTTGCTGTTTTTTCTTTGTAGAAAAATTACATTTGAGGTCAGTAAAATTGTTGAAATGTATAGGTTTTATATTGGTATTTTACCCAATGCACCCTTACGTTGTTTGCTCTAAATCTGAAAATGATTCTGTTTTCTGTGTCCCTAATCTTTTGGTTTTAAGAATTTATTTTTTTATTTATACCTTTAAACATGTGAAGACTTTCCCTAGTGGAAGAGGTGGATGAGAACAGTTTGTTCCATTGACCATGAAAGTGGCTAAATTAGGCACTGTGGATCACTTAGAGTTTGTCAGACATTGAAGATAAGGTCATCCATTGCATCCCAAGCCATCACCAGTGGTCTTGACCTTTGAGGGTGAGTCTTATGACTTTGTGCAACTTTGCCTCATTTAATCCATTTCACACAGGAATAAAATTTTCATCCAATGGTGTCATTGGTCGTCTTTGAGAATGAGGGATGAACAAATAAGAACAATTCGAGGCAGAAGAATTCAAATCTGGTTGCTGACATTTAATAGCTGTGTTATCCAGAGTAAGTCACTTAACCTCTGTTTGCCTCAGTTTCCTCAAATGTAAATTGGGGAGAATAATAGCACCTGTGAAGATCAAATGAGATATTTGTAAAGTGCTTAGCACTGTGTCCAGCATGTAGCAGATGCTATAGAAATGCTTATTTTCTTCCCTTTTCCTTGTCTTTGTGGGAAAGTATAGAGGTATGCGCTGCTTCTGAAACAGTCAGGTTTTGAATACCAAAACCAGCAGCGGAAGCAGCTAGCAAAACTGTGTAGAGGCATGACATACCACTAGTGATAAGAGTATGACAATTTAATCATTTATTAAGCTTCTATTATGTTCTAGCAAACTCCAAACTATGCAAAACAGTGACCAAGAAAGGCAAAATAGCATCAGTTTGTTCTTGGGTATTATTGCTACTAACTCTAAATGGTATTTTATCTTAAATGTTGTGATTTCATATTACCTACCCAAATATAGGTGATATTTAACTATTATTTTAATAAAGAGTGAATGGCAAGGTAGAACAGTGTATGAGGCCTGTGGTCAAGAAGACTCATCTTCCTGAGTTCAATTCTATCCTCAGACATTCACTAGCTGTGTGACCCTGGGCAAGTCATTTAACCCTATTTGCCTCAATCTACTCATCTATAAAATGAGCTGGAGAAGAAAATGGCAAACCACACTAGTATATCTGCTAAGAAAACCCCAAATGGGATTACAGTCTGAAAAACAACTTAACAAAACAATGAACAAAGAGCATATTTTTATGGAATAAAAGCACGTTAACTGCTAGGAAAACTGGAAAGCCGTTTGGTAGAAACTAGGCATAGAACATCTCGCATCATATACAAAGTAAGGTATAAATAGGTAGATAATTTATGTATAAAGGGTGATACCATAAGCAAATTAGGGGAACATGGAATAGTGTACCTGTCAGAGCTTTTGATAAGAGAAGAATCTGTGACCCAAGAGGAGATAGAGGGCATTACAGGATGTGAAATGGATGATTTTGGTTACATTAAATTAAAAAGGGTTTGCACAAACAAAAGTCATCCTAAGTCCAGGCCTGGCACTCCAGCTGCCCTTATTCTGCGTTATCTCTCTTCAAACACTAGACATTCCAACCTCACCTGACTCTGATTCTTCAAATTTAATACTCTCTTCTCTTGCCTCAGTGCACTGGCAAAAGCTGTCCTTCATACCTGGAAATGGCGAGTAAGTATGTTCATTTCTGCCTTTTCTGGCAAAACCTAAACATGGGGAAATCTCCACAGGTCATCTAATCCAAACAAATGTTCAGACAAGACTTACCTAAAGCACATAAGAAACATGATCATTTGTGTATTTCTACTTCAACTCTGAAGACCCTTATTTCTCAATCTCCCTCTGAAACCTATTAAGATCTGCACCAAAGATTAAACAGCTCTTTAAAATCTAATCTAAATCTTTCTCCAGTTTAAATGCTTCATCTCATTCTGTCTTCTCCAGAAGGGAACAGTTATTTCAGCACATTTTGCTAACTTAACTTGGATGTTAGGTTTTGCTTCAGAGGGTTACTTAATCCAATCCAATAAGCATTTATTAAGTGCCTCCTAAGTGCTAGGCACTGTGTTAAGTGCTAGGGATACAATTAATAAAAAAAGTTCCTGCCCTCAGGGAGTTTATAATCTATCCGTGGGGGGCAGGGATAATACATAAAGGGAAGAAGAAAAGCTGAGGGTGGGGTTACCTGACTCAGGGGCATCTTGTTTCATGGAATTGAAACCAGGCAGGGTAGCAGATGCCAAGTGGAGTATCTTGCAGTCCAGGTTCTGCCTATTATAAAGGAGGAGTTTGGTTCTCTATTGGGAGGAGTTTGGTTCTCTGCCTTCCAAACAGAGGGGAGAGGAAACTTGCAGAAGTCGTGTCAGTCATGGCTGGAGCAAGCTCCACAGTGATGAGATTAGAAGGGATAAGCTTGGGCGGCTAGGTGGTGCAGTGAATAGAGTACAGGAGGATCTGAATTCAAATCCGACCTCAGAAACTTGACACTAGCCGTGTGACTTTGGGCAAGTCACTTAACCCCCAATTGCCCTCCAAAAAAGCAAAAAAAAAAAAAAAGTGATAAGCTTAACCTGGGAGTGGTCACTTGTTGGGTGCAGTGGAAACCAGGCAGGGGAGCCAGTACAAAGTATAACTCAGTTCTTGGCTAACTTGTCAATATTGGTTCTGTTTTTAGTGGCTTTTAAAGAATTTAAAGCCAATAACTCTATAACTTTAAGCTTGTCCCCCATGTTGACAATAACCCAGTTAAAGAGATTCTACATTTCCAGACTTACTCTCTTCCATAGATTTTATACTCCAGACAAAATGGCTTACATACTACTCTCTGTAACATGACCATTCTATTTCTCCTCTCTGTGCCTTTGCCCAGTACCTGGAATGCCATTCTTCTTCATCTCTGTCTTATTTAATCCCTAGCTTCCTTCAAAATTTAAGTGCCACTTCCTATACGGAATCTATTTAAATCCATCTTCCTTTCTCTCCCTCAGCAGAATATAAGTTCAAGGGCAGGGGCTGTTGTGTTTTATCTTTGTATCCAAGCACCTGACACATGGTAGATGCAGAATAAATACTTTTTGAATGAATATTAAGTGATTATTTAGTTCAAATTCATCATCAGACACTTACCAGTTGTGTGATCCAGGGCAAGTCACTCAACCCTGTTTGCCTTGGTTTCTTCATTTGTAAAATGAGCTGAAGGACATAGCAAACCACCCTAGTATCTCTGTCAGAAAACTCCCAATGGGGATATGAAGAGCTGGACCTGACAGAAACAATGAACAACAAATTCCACAGAAATGGAGACAGGATTCATATGTATAAAAACGTTTAGGTAGCTTTTTTTGTTGAAGCTAAGAATAAGAAACTAAGGGGGAACTCATGAATTTGAGAACAGCTAACCAAATCATAGCATATGAATGAAATAGAATATCATTATACCATAGGAAGTTCAATAAACGTTTTAATTCACTTCACATTTCTTAAGTACCTCCTACGTGACAAATGTAGGGTAGCTAGGTGGCACAGTAGATAGAAGACCAGGCCTGGAGTGAGAAAGACCTGAGTTCAAACCTGACCTCAGACACTGACTAGATGTGTGACCCTGGGCAAATCACTAAATCCTGTTTGCCTCAGTTTCCTCATCTGTAAAAGTAGCTGGAGAAGGAAATGACAAGTGGTTTGTCTTTGTGGAGAAAATCCCAAAACAAGGTAGAGTCAGACAACTGAAAACCATTGAATAACAAATTGCCAAGTACTGAACTAAGCCCTTGGGGCACAAATAAGAAAGTCCCTGTCCTCAAGAATTTACAGTTTAATAGGGGGAAGACAACACACAAAGGGAAGCTGAAAAGGGGGGAGCTTGTAGAGGGCACACAACATGGGGGCATAATGCTCCAGTGAGTTGAAACCAAGAAGAGCTGCTGTGTTTCCTGAAAAATTCTGATCTGAGACTTCTGTAAAGGAATACTTTGGGAGGAGCTTATTATTCCACCTTCCAGGCTCAATCTGACAGGAGAGGAGGCTCAGGGAATTGAGAAAGTGGTGAGTACCAAAAACTGTGTCAGTCTGCATGGGGGATGAGATTTCTGGTGATCAGCTCATCCTGGGGGAGGCAGAATGTTTCATGGAGTTGTAATCAAGCAGAGCCACCAACGAAAAATGGAGAGTTACCACTGATGAAAGTTACCAATGATGAAAGCAATGGATTTGGAGAAAGAAGATATATATGAATCAATGAAGAAAGGAGTGAGAAGAACCAGGGCAATAATTTACACACTAACTACAACTTTATAAAAATTTTTAAAGTTTATTTTTATTCTGAACTTAACAAATACCAAGTAAAACAGACATTTCCATATAAAGAGGATTGTACATGAAACCGTCAATCTCTATTATGCACAGTTTTTCTTTTAAAATATACAATAAAGTTTATGTGTAACTTTTAAAGCTGTCCTTGTCTGTGATTCTGGCCTTCCTCTGCTCTCTTCTGTGCACTTAAAAAATTCTTCTCTCTCTCCTCCTCTCCCCCCCATTTCTTCCTCCTATTATTCTCTCACAGAAAGACCCCCCACCTACAACAAACTCTTGCATCTCATGCAAAACAAAATTCCACATTATCCATGCTTGGAAACGTATGTCTCATTCAGCATCTTGAGTCCAGGAGGAAGGTAGTATGCTTTATTATCACTGGTCATTTGGAATCATGATTTGTTATTTCCCTGATCAGACTTAAGTCGTTCAATTTTCTTTACAATGTTATCACACATGAATCATTCTTTTGGTTTTGCTCATTCCCTCAGCATCAGTTTCATAATATTGTTTGTGTTTTTTTTAAACTTTTGTCATTCCTTACAGCATGATAACGTTGCATTATATTCATTTCTTTTCAGCTGTAGGACCAGTTTATTAGAGATAGTACACTTTCTTGTAGCATCAGTAAAAGGGAGAAGTTAGGAAGTCATTTTCAAGGGAATCAAATCAAGGCATGTCAACAAACATTTACTAAGCTAGCCTATGTCAGCATCATGCTAAGTAAACAGTAGATATAAAGAAAGGAAAAAAAAACATTCCTCATCTCAAGAAATGCGCAGTTGAAGGGGGAAGACGACCTGCAAACAACTACATACAAACAAGATATATAAAGAATAAAAATGGAGATAATCTTAGAGGTTAGAAATTAAGATTAAGGAGCATTTGGAAAGGTTTCCTGTAGAGGACAGAACTTTAGCTGTGATGTGAAGGAAGCTAGGGAAGATAGGAGGCAGAAATGAATAGGGAGAAAGTTTCAGGCATGGGGGAGCCAGTAAAAACACAGTCAGGAGATGGAATGTCCCCTTCAGGGGAGAGGAAGGTCTCTATCATAAGGTGGACAGAGCTCAGGCAGAGGGGTGGGCCATGCTGCAAGGGGGGAGAAGAGGAAATGGTTCTCAGCAGGGTGGGTGGTGCTGCCAAAGTCTGCTGAGAAGTTTCTGGTTCCAAGTTATCTAGGCTGGGGTGAGCTGCTGAGTATTTATCTGACGTCCATCTAGACAGTGGGGTCAGGGGAAGTTTCATGGATGTGCGTCAGTCTGGGTAGGAGTGCTTTGTACCAGCTATGTATTGAGCCTAGGTCTCAGAGGGATGGGTGAGACTGCTAGCTTTGGGGGAAGAATCCCGGGATGAGTTTATTCTAGGGTGGGTCTATGACCTACTATGAAAAGATCTTGGGGTCTAAATCATGATTGAGAGCACCTAGTTGCAGAGAGGGGTACTGGGGCTGTGATGGCAGGTGGTCAGTGCTCAGGGCTCTGTGAAGGAAGCTGACTCCATCAGAGGAACCGAGGTGAAGCTGTTCTGGAGAACAGCTGCTAGTTTAAGATTCCAGGGTTGCTGTCAACAGGCAAGCAGGGCTTGCGGCTACTGACAAGAAGCTGCCAGTGGATATCCATGTCAGAGGGTGGGTGAAGCTCAGAGCAGCTGCTAGAAAGCTAATTTATCTCAGCTGGGTTGGCTTGGCTCCAGGTGGCTCCTGGGTCTGTGGGAGCAGTGAATGTGGGGTAGGCTGGGCATAGATGAGTTGAGTTTCTGAGGTCCCTCCTGCCAAGTTCCCAGGAGTGTGAAGGCATCTCAGGGTTGATGGCAGCCGTAGGCAGGGCTATGGGCAACTTTGGCAGGGTGCTGGGTCAATGTTGTTGCATCGGTGTATGGGGGTTAGGTATACTGTGGGGCCTTGGGCAGTCTCAGGACTCTAAGAGGCTGGGGTGATGTTGCAAGAATCACAAGTGATGGTCAATGCATCCACTTTGTGAGTTTCCCAGGGGCCCACAGGCAAAAGTGGTAAAAGAGGGAAGGTTTATGAAGGAATTAACAGCTAACATTTACATAATGCTTTACAGTTTGGAAAGCAAATTAACTCATTTTATCCTCACAACAATCCTCTGAGAAAGGTGCTATTAACATCCTGGTTATACAGCATTACCCAACTAGTACTTGTCTTCCTGACTCTAGGCCCAGTACTCTAATCATCATGCTGAGTATATGCAATAAAATGAAGATAAGCTGAGTTTTGTACATGTTGAGTAAATGCAAATGTTCTTGAGACATCCAGTTAAAGATTGTCAATAGGCAGCAAGAGATCTGAAATCAAGGAAGAGGTTAGGGCTGGACAACATATCTGAGAATCATCTGCACTGATAATTAAATTAAATCCATGCGAGCTGATAAAATCATCAAGTGAAAGAGGACAGAGGGAAGAGGGCCCAGGACAGAGCCTTGGGGGACACCCATAGTTAACAAGTGAAACTTGGATAAGGATCCAGCAGAGTAGAATAAGAAGTCTTGCTCACTGGTTTTCTTCTTTCCTCCATGAAGGGTGGATGCTGATTTATCCCACACTAACCTTCATTTGGAAATACCTTTGCCACCAAATAAACTGAAATGGGCAGGATAAACCTTTAATCTCTTTATTTTAAAACTCTTCTAACTTAAAGAAATAACCCTTATTAAAATGGCTAGAGTGTATGTCCCTAAGTTAAATACCTACTTTTATTTTATACACTCCTACGAATGATGGGCCCGTTTTGATTTCTTATTTTTATCTCAGACAGCAGCTAAACGTCTGGATCCTCTCAAAGTGAAGGACAGCTCCTGTATAAGGCCTACAACTCAAGCACAAGCTTGAGGGGAAAGCCTCAGTTACTAAGGCACTTGTCACACTGGTCAGTGGTATAGGTATATCTTCACTGCCTTGGTCTTTGAGCTAGTTGCTTCTATGAACAAAAGAAAAATGAATGACACCTTGGAGATGAATTTTCCTAAGGAAACATTAAACATGTAAATCACACTGGTATCTCAGAGGGCCCATAGGATAAATAAAAAAGAAGAAAACCCAGGATATTGGAATCCTCTTTGACAGAATTTTTCTAGCACTAGCCTAAATCTTGGGGCTGGCCAGTTTTGAATCATCAATGACCTTTTTCCATTGAAACAGGCCTTTAACTACTCTATTCCCTCATTTGATTAGATGCTAAGCAAAATTTATTTTTGAACCTTGGTACAAGGTTGGATTAATGTAAAATTACATAGATTGCTAAACTCTACTCTTCTCATTTTTTTTTCTGCTACAGAGAGAGGGGCAGAGGTGTATTTCTTAAATTCCTGAACTTCAGGTTGTCCCAGAGTTAAAAAAAACAAACAAACAGTCTAGTCAGGATACAGCCACTTCTAAACTAAAATACTTAACGAGGTAGTTTTGAAAACCAAAAACTTTATTTACAAAAGTAAAGTTATTTTCAATTTCACTTTTATATATTCTAACAGCAACTGAGAGCTCTCTGTAACATTGAAAACATTTGTTTTAAAATACAATTTGATGTCTGTGTAGTTCATTTTCCTTCATAGTTCTATTACATGACATAAACAATACTTTAGGCTTTGATGTTTGGTCATTTTTGTGCAGAATTCATATCCAGGACAAGTCTGCTAACTAGGGTGATCACAGTACCATTGACTGTGGACTTCCAAGAAGCAGAGGAGCCAATCTTAGCAATGCTCGGACTGGCATCTTCAGTTGCTTGAATTTTAGAAGTAGCTCAGAAAAACTCATGCTTCCTAATGAAACAGAAAGGGAAATAGGTTAAAAAAATGTATATTTGTAAACACATAATATGTTATACACACATACACATGTTTATGTGTATATATACACACACACATACACACCTATCTATCTATCTATCTATCTATCTATCTATCTATCTATCTATCTATCTATCTATCTATCTATCATGTATAAACACTCCATACAGAAATAAATGCCTTGATTTAAAACAAAACTCAATCTACCAATATCATATTACAGAATGTTAGCAACTGGAAGGAACCACAGAGATCACCTAATTCAACATCTTAGTTTTACAAAAGAAAAAAAAAACAGGACAAAGGGCTGAAGCAACTTCAAAAGTCACACAGATATTTAAGTGGCAGAGACTGGATTAGAACACAAGTCCTCATGTTCAAGTGCTTTCCCACAAGACTGAAGCAATTCACACTTAATTAAAGTTAGATGAGGAACTGATTTTTAAAAAAATTCTCATTCTGTAAAATAACTTATGAAGAAATTCCTTTAAAGAGAAAGCTCACAGAGCATTTTAATGTGTTCATAGATATCAATTTTATTTACATGTACTAATTTTCAAGAGAATGTTTATAAAGTATAATACTATGTGGTATTATCAAGCACAGAAAATGTACATAAATATTTTCATTCTGTATGTTATTTATGCAAAAGTCAGGTGTGGCTAATACATTTAGTAAAACTTTTACTTGTCAACTTCCCCATTTAAATGAAGTAGTAGAGAAAAGATTGCTACATAATCTCTCTTTGATGCTCAAATTACTTCAATACTTCAAGGACTCATGAGTTCACAGCATAAACATGCCCCCACCTAATACAGATCAAAACAGCTCTGTAACTTTGTAGCCAAGTCTTTGTGAGCTGTGAAAAAGTGTACTATCATTAATTCATTCATCCTATGACCCACTTGGTGGAAAAACTCTCTTGAACTACCAGTACACAACACAGTTACTTGTCTTAGACTTGAACCATTTCCAGTTCTGCAGGAACTGAAATTCTGCTGGCATAGTGTTCAAGAACCCATGGATTACTTCTACACCAAGAAGATATATCAGAATAGGACTTAATAAAGGATTAAATCACTTAATGTTAATTTCTTTTAAAAGGCTACATGAATTCCATTTATTTATATACTTTGACATTTATTCAAAACCTTGAGGAGAATAATTTACATGTATATGAAGGTAATCTTTGAAGACAGAATAAGGATGAAACAGGTTGATTTTCATGAATGATTTGCAATAGAATACTGTTTTTATATCATGAAAGAGACTGAAAAGTACAAAGAATATAAGCTCCTCTGGTGTTTGTTTTCTGTAAAAACAAAACAAATAACACTTGATTGCTTTTCTTTTTTTTTAATTAACTTTATTCTAAAGTTTTGAACTTAAACATTTTAAGAGCATTTCCAAACATAAACAACAAAAAGATTCCAAATGAAAAAAATCTCATGACTAATAAAACCCATACATTACTGTTAAAATTGTTTTTCTTCTCTGTGCTTCTTTCTGAACTACCTTCTGCTCCCTTCTGTGCACTAAAAAATTTTTCAGCAGTATTTTGGGTAGGATTATTACTATTCACCCCTTCCTTTTACCTTCAACTTCCTCCCCAACCCCAAATAAAAAAAACTAAAGAAAAAAGACCCACCTTGAAACAAATAAGCGTATCAAATAAATCAAATCCACTTTATGTACTTTGAACATTTCTTTGTCAGGAAGGGAGTAACAGGTCTCATCATAGATTGTCTAGCTCAGCAGTTCTCAACTTGTGGGTCATGACCCCTTAGGGGGTCAAATGACCCTTCCACAGGGGTCACCTAAGACCATCGGAAAACACATATTTCCAATGGTCTTAGCAACCAAGACACCACTCCTCTATCCATCTCCAGGAGAGTCCACCCACATGCAGATATGCCCACATATGAGTATTAAAGGGTCACAGCATTAGGAAGGTTGAGAACCACTGGTCTAGCTGATCATTAAACTGATCAGTTTTAAAGCATTTCAAAGTCATTTTTCTTTTTTTTTTTCTTTTTGGAGGGCAGTTGGGGTTAAGTGACTTGCCCAAGGTCACACGGCTAGATTTTTGTGTTAAGTGTCTGAGGCCGGATTTGAACTCAGGTACTCCTGACTCCAGGGCCGGTGTCATTTTTCTTTACAGTGTTTTTCTCCTTTAATTGTTGTTTTGGTTCTGCTTGCTTCATTCTTCATCAGTCCATACTACCCAAGAAAATCTGAAATTATCTCTCTCACAGTTTCTTACGGAGTATCAATATTCTACTGGTTTTTTTTTTTATATTCCACAATATGTTCAGTGATTTTCTAATTGATGGGTGCCCCTCAGATTCTAGTCTGGTTTTTCTTCCCCTTTAAATTCCACTTCAGGATCAATAAGTTTATTTTGCTTGCAATTTTCCTGCCACTAATATCACCCTCCCTCAACTCTGTTCTTCTGTTTGTTCCCAGTGTTTGATGTACTTCTACACCTACTCACATTCCAATTATGACAAATAGCAAGTTCTACTCCCTTCTTCCTCTTTTATATACATTTTATATTGTTTTCACCATCTCTTTTTTTTCCCCTTTTAAAACCTTCAGAATTAGAAACAATCCACCCACAGGTCCTCTGTTTTTCTTTCTTTTTTACTTCCTTCAAAACTCTGAAGACATTAACATTCTAAAAGGACACTTCTTACCCTTAGAATGTTTGCTCCAAGTTAGAATAAAACTTCCAACAGATCAAATAAATTTATCTTTCTGGGTTTTTCCTTTTATGTCTGTTTCAAAGTTCCCTTCCCTTTTTTCTTTTTTTTGTGGAGGGGGGAAGGTAGGGCAATTCGGGTTAAGAGATTTGCCCATGGTCACATGGCTAGTTTTTTATGTGTGTTTATGTTAAGTGTCCAAGGCCAAACTTGAACTCAGGTCCTCCTGACTCCAGGGCCTGTGCTCTATTCACTGAGTCACCTAGCCGTACCTTCCCCCCCTTTCCCTTTTCTGTCCTAAAAACATCATACTCTGAGAACTGAGACCTGATTGCAACTTCTGCCCTCAATTATGCTTCCTTATGCCCCTGCGTTAACTGGTCTGTTTCATTTTAGGCTTTAGGTCTTCCCTTGTAGGAGTTAAAATAGACCATAATAAATGTCTACTAATTTATATCACCTGACTATCTGATTCTTTTGTAAAGACCTTCTCTATGTTCCAAAACCAGACCAAGATATCCTACTAGATTAGGTGCAAGATGCTACATCTTTGTTTGACCAATTGGCTATTAACATCAAGGCCTAAAATAGGAAGATACATATTCACCAAAGATAAGTTTATCATAATCATGGAGGTTCTCTAGCAGAGCCCAAAAGAAAGGATGGGAAGGGGTCTCCAGATGCTCCTATTTGTGAGTAACATTATGCTTACTGTATCAAGCCTGGCAATATGCAGACTCCCAAATGAGATCCATAATAACTCAAAAGAGTTATTAACTATTAGTTATTAACTAACTATTCATGCAGGAAAAAAAACAAACCAAGTAAATAAAGAACACTACTATCTAGTCTACGATATACCAGTTGGACTGTTCACAATCTTGGTCCACTAGTGTATATTTATCTATATTTATCTATATCTATCTATGTATCTACATATACACACACAGATAGATAGACAGATAGACAGACAGACAGATAGATAGAGAGAGAGAGAGAGAGAGAGAGAGAGAGAGAGAGAGAGATTCTGAACACACTTTAGGTAGACAAAGAACTGGACGAGAAGAAAAGTGAACTGGACTGCATTCTGCACATTTTACAGTGCTTCTAATAATTCTAGCTTTTTTCTGCACTCCCACCTCCAAGATAGGATGTAATCCAATATAGGTTCTACATATACCTTCACATTAAACAAATTTTCACAACAATCAAGTCGTAAAGAAGAATTATAAGCAATAGAATGAATGAGAAGAAGAAACAAAACAACCCCCCCCCCCAAAAAAAAAAGAGCGAATGGTTTGCCTCTCTCTGCATTCAGACTCTGTAATTCTTTCTCTGGATATGGAGATAGCATTTTCCATCATGAGTCTTTTGGAGTTGTCTTAGAACCTTGCATTGCTGAGAAGAGCCAGGTCTATCAAAGTTAGTCATCATAGATAAAATATGTCTATAATGGTGTACAATGTTCTCCTGGTTCTGCTTCCCTCACTCAGTATCAGTTCATATAATTATTATGAAGTCTATCTGCTCTTCTTTATTATAGCACAATAATATTCTACTACATTCATATACAACAAATTGCTTAGCCATTTTCCAACTGATGGGCAGCCCCTTAATTTCTAGTTCTTTGCACCACAAGAAGAGCTGCTATACAATAAAACTCTAGAATCCTTTTTTGTGGACAAAAAGGATAAAAACATGGAACCAGAGGAAGACAACACAGTCAGAACTCCCACACCAAATGCTTCCAAGACACTCGAAGATTGCCAGAAGAAGGACTTTGAAAAACAAATAAGAGAAGTGGAGGAAAAATTGGGAAGAGAAATGAGAATGATGCGAGAAACTCACGAAAAGAGAGTCAACAACCTGACTGAAGAAAACAACACTTTGAAACCAAGATACTATTAAACAGTTACAAACAAATGAAAAAATAGAAAGCAATGTGAAATATCTCCTTGAAAAAACCACCAATCTGGAAGATAGATCCAGGAGGGACAATTTGAAAATTATTGGTCTACCTGAAACCCATGATCAAAAAATCAAACTGAAAAGCATCCTTCAAGAAATTCTCAAGGAAAATTGCCCTGATATTTTAGAATCAGAGGGCAAAATAGAACTTGAAAGCATTCACTGATCACCTCTTGAAAAAGATCCCCAAAAGAAAACTCCTAGGAGTGTTACAGCCAGATCAAGGAGAAAATATTATAGGATGCCAAGAGGAAGCAATTTGTTTTGTTTTCTTTTTGTTTTAGCTTTTTTTGGAGGGCAGTTGGGGTTAAGTGACTTGCCCAAGGTCACACGGCTAGTTTTGTGTGTGTGTGTGTGTGTGTGTGTGTGTGTGTGTGTGTGTGTGTGTGTTAAGTGTCTGAGGCCAGA
>CM053595.1:203877613-203908558 GCA_028646575.1 Pseudocheirus occidentalis | reverse complement strand
TGGATGAGAACCTGTAAGCTTTCAGCTCCTGAATCTAGGTGATTGTCTGGCAGATTCAGGAGGGAGCTGGGACCAGGGAAGGGGATCCAGGGAATCAGAGAGACCACCCAGAGTCAAAGTGAAGAAAAGGCCTCCCCTTGGACTAAACTGAGGTTTGTTGGAAATCAAGGGGTGGAAGGATTGTGTGGTTATCTAAGAACTTTATTTGGAAACTAAGGTTAATGGTTGCCCCAGGAGTGGAAGATCAGTATATTGTGAACTGTTGATTGAATCTCTCTTAGGGAAACTAGGTCATTTCTTTTGTTAATTGATTGACTGAATCTTAAAATGTGAAGCTGGTTTCTCCCTTAGGGAAATCAGCTGATTCTTCTCTTGTTCCTTTCTATAATAAGATATAATATTGAGACTTTCCTTGTTCTGAAGATTGTATATAATATTGTGAACTGTTGAAACTGTGAACATTGTACTGAATCTGATTTTGTAATGGAATAAACAGAGTGTTCACTAATACTGTGTAATCCGAATCTTAAAGGCTGTTCACAGTAGCATTCTCTCAGGAATCTACTGCTGATTGGCTTTGCAGCATCTATTAAGATAATCATATGGTTTGTGCTAGTTTTGTTGTTGATGTGATCAACTATGCTGATAGTTTTCCTAATATTGAACCAGCCTTGCATTCCTGGAATAAATCCTACCTGATCCAAGTGTATTATTCTCGTGATAAATTGCTATAACCTTTTTTGCTAATATTGAGTGAAACATATTCTGTACCCAATTGTGTGTATTTTTCCTTCCTTTGACTACTGAAGATGAGATTGAGGATGAAGTGTCAGCTACTCCCCTAACCTCTCCTTCCTTGTCTGTGTAGTTGTCTACTTTCAAACTCCAATTATGAGATAATTTTCCTTAACCTTCCCTTCATACATGCTCCATTCTCCTCATTTACAATTTCTCTTCCTCTTCTTTTTTTCCATTCTTTTCTTGAGATCATCAACACCTAAGAGAACTACTCCCAGGTCTTAAGAGTTCAAATGGGACAAATCCATTATTTTGCCATATTTGAATGTAAGCAGTTTATCTTTGTTTAGTACCTTATTAATGTTCAGTCATGTTTACCTTTTTATCTTTCTCTTAACTACTGTGTTTGAACTTCAAAGTTTTTTTTACACAATTCTAGTCTTTTCATCAGGAATGCTTACAAGTCTTCTCTTGCATGAAAGGCCCATCTATCTCTAGAGCACTATAATTAATTCTGTGGGGTAAGTTATTCTTGAATGTAAAGTCAAACCTTTGCCTTCTAGAATATGGTATTTCAAGTTCTCTGATCTTTTAGAGTGGTGGCTGCTAAAGCATGTGTGATCTGACTATGGCTCCTTGGTACCTGAATTCTTTCTTTCTGGTTCTTAGATTATTTTTTCTGGTCCTTCCTGACAGACCAAAAATGCCTGCCTTATCCAGAATCTTAGCACAGAAAAAATAATTACCTACCAGAATGAAATAAAATAATAAAAATTTTTTTCCATTCTGTGTATACTGCATACATTAGGCACTTACTAAATGTGTGCTGACTGAATGAACTCTGTACATTTGGAAAGTTTTTAGTCAAACAGCAAAAAGTATACTTCCACTTTAAGATTGCACTTTGGCTACTCCGTAAGTTTTCCAACCACTGTCTTACTGAAGAGAAAATGTTACCATATTTCATAAGAACAATCCATATCCTCCCGTATTGTGTAGGTATTTCTTTTATTTTGAAATTAATCATTTTGAGTGGAATAACAGTAAAGAATCTGCTTGTATTTGATCCAAGTGTTGGTTTGAATAGTGAAACTGAATTACCATAATTTTCTTGTGAAAATTTAGTATATTACTCACAACAGTCTAATACTTAGAACTTTCAGTTAGTGTGATTCTTCCAAGAAAAATGAAAATTTCAGAGAAAGAAAAACTTGTATTAATATCTAGGTCAAAGCAGAGGTCTTAAAATTAGTATAGGATTTAGATTTACAATTTGAAATACCTCAGAACTTGTAGTTCACACTATTTAAGAATTCGTAGAAGTTCCTATGACATCAAAACCTAAAGGAACTGTTTCCAAATATCTACTACCATCATTCAACCCCTTTCCTTAGAAGGTCATGTGACAAAATTACACTACTTTCTCCTTATCTTTGTCACTGTCACCTACTCATCCCCTAACTCCCAGAGTCTCTCAACTCCCACTTAATTTGGAATTGGAGAGAGGAGAGACTAGAGGTTGAGAGTCCAGTTAAGAGGTGTTCAAATAGTCCAGGCAAGAAGTAATGACTATGCAATTAGATAACAGGGGGTGCATGAGAGATACATTGTGGAAGTAGAATTAATAAGCCATGGTTGGATATGGGAATCATTGTACTAGAAATGTTAGCTAGAGCAATAAGAAAAAGAAACTGAAAAAAACAAAAACAGGTAATGAGGAAACAAAACTATCACTTTGTAGATGATATAATGGTATATTTAAAGAACCCAAGAAGACAAACTAAAATCTAGCTGAAACAATTAACAGCTTCAGGAAAGTTGCAGGAAAGAAAACAAATCCACATAAATCATCAATATTTCTATATACTACCAAGAAAACCCAAGAGCAAAAGACAGAAGAAATTGCACTTAAAGTAACTGCAAACAATATAAAATATGTGAGAGCTGATCTGGCAAAAAAAAAAATCCATGAACACAATTACAAAACACTTTTCACACAAATAATGACAGATCTAAATAACTGGACAAATATCTGTTCATAGGTAGGCCAAACCAATATAATAAAAATGACAATTCTATCTAAATTAATTTACTTATTCAGTGCAATGCCAATCAAGCTACCATAGAATTATTTTGTATATTTAGAAAAAATAAGAACAACATTTATCTGGAAGAACAAAAGGTCAAGAATATAAAGGGAATCAATTAAAAAATGTGAAGGAAAGTAGTCTGCCACAAAGTAGTAATCATCAAAACAATCTGGTACTGGCTAAGAAACAAAGTGGTGTATCAGTGGCATAGATGAGGTACACAGCAGTAAATGATCATAGTAATCTAATGTTTGAGAAACCCCCCAAAACAAGCTTTTGGGGTAAGATCTCAACATCTGGCAAAAACTTGAAAGCAGTTTGTCAAAATTAATAAATTATTTAAGACATAAAGGCTGATATAATAAGTAAACTAGGGAAGCATGGAAATCTATATCTGTAAGATCTATAAATGAGGGAAGAGTTTATGACCAAACAAGATAGAGAGCTACAAACTATGCATACTCTTTGACCCAGCACCATCATTACTTGATCTGTATCCCAAAGAGATCAAAGAAAAGGACGAGGACCTATTTGTACAAAAATATTTATAGCAGCTCTTTTTGTGGTGGCAAAGAAGTAGAAACTGAGGGGATGCCTATTAATTGTTGAACAGCTGAACAAATTGTGGTATATGCATGCAACGGAATACTATAAGAAATCATGAGCAGGTGGACTTCAGAAAAACCTGGAAAGACTTAAATTAACTGATGCTCAGTGAAATGAGCAGAACCAAGAGAACATTTGGTATACAACAACAATTTCGTGAAGACTAAGCCACTCTGATTCAACACAATGATTCAAGACAATTCCAAAGGACTCAGGATGATGCCATCCACTTCCAGAAAGAGAATTGATGAACTCTGAATGCATA
Organism: Pseudocheirus occidentalis; assembly: GCA_028646575.1. Taxonomy (NCBI): domain Eukaryota; kingdom Metazoa; phylum Chordata; class Mammalia; order Diprotodontia; family Pseudocheiridae; genus Pseudocheirus; species Pseudocheirus occidentalis. The sequence continues at coordinate 203,904,859 of CM053595.1, read as the reverse complement.
CTGAATGATCTTAACTTTATTTTTCTTGTCTTATTTTTTGGTCTGTATTCTTTCACAACATGATTAATATGGAAATGTTTTGTATGATTTCACTGATATAAAGTTGCTTGCCTTCTCAAGGGGGGGGGGCAGAACGGGAGGAAGGAAATCTGGATTCCCAAATTAAAAAAAAAGATTGTTAAATTGTTTTTACACATAATTAGGAAATATTTAGTGAAATAAATAAAAATATGCATGAGATAATTTGTGTTATTGAATGCTATTACATTTTCACACATACAAAAAGTTTTGCCTTTTTGTAAGGAATACGCAGAACAAGAAGGAGAACTAAAACTAAAATACTATTATTATCCATTTTCAAATGAAACTGTCAAAAGCAAAATGACCCAGAAGTAATCCAAAAAATCTCAAATGGGGAAAATGAAGACTATCCTTTGGCCTAGTGAAAAATTTGGGTTTTCCCCTCTCCAAAAAGTGACAGAAATTAGATAGTGACACAAATAACAAAGGAACTGTACTACAGTGACTTATTAAAATTACGTCATATTGTATACCTTATTGTGACAGATTTTTATATTCACGTTCTAAATAATATGCAACATGATAATATTCACATAATGAATACTATTTATAAAAGACTTAAAATATAAGAATTTAGTTGGCACATAAATACAAAGAAAATATGAATGAACACAGAAGGCAAACAGAAAAGTATCATCAACAAAGACAAATATATCTAGACATAAATACTTAATTCTTTTTAGTTGTTGACAAACATCTGAGGATCTTTTAAGACCTAAAAGGAACATCATAATCCTCTGCCGATAGCACCAAGGAAGTAAGGTGAATTAGTTACTTTTCACATAAAATTCTCAATTACAACAAAGAATTAATGCAGTTAAAATAAAAAAGGAGGCAAAGCGAAAAACAAATGGAAAGAATGTTCCTTTTCAAGTCGGAGCACCTTGGTTCAAATCCTGCCTCTGTTGCTTATAGCCTGTGTGGTCTTGGGCAAGGCATTTAATCTCACTGGGTCTCAGCTTCCTCATTCACAAAATGAGGAGGGGCTGTGCCTCTGAGGTACCTTCTAATCCAACAACTGTACAAAGAAGGTAGATGCATAATTACCTTCTAATCCTCCAGCAGACAGCTGTCCTGGGGTAGGAACAGAATGATAAATCAAGAAGCATGCCAACATGCTTAGATGAGATTCTTCTGTAGGCTGGCCACTTAGATAGGAATGCAGGCACACATCACCTCCAGCTGTTAAAAGAAAAAACCCCAACAAAGTAAATTAGCTGACTGAGATATACAATGAGATATATACTTATTCTAGAGTGGGGAAGCTATGTGGTGCAGAGGACAGAGCCCTGGGCCTGGAGTCAGGTATACACAGCAAGCATATACAAAATACACATAAAAATGTAAGATGACTTGGAGGTAGGGGACAGGGAAGGGCCTGAGGAGGCAGAAGCAGTTAGAGACATCAGAAAAGGCTTTATATGGGAATTGGTATTTGAATTAAGCTTTAAACACAAAATACAGATACTTTCATTTCAACTCACTTAAGTACATTTTAGTTCACTTGTCAATAAGTAACTTATTAAGGAGAAGTAAATAAAGCATTAGTTGGGTTAAAAAAATTAAAATGTACAAGTACAAGGTAGGAACTTCTAGCCAAGGTGACTATCTGAATGGAAGTAGATCACCTAGCATCCATAAACTTTTACCACCCAAATCCCTGAAGTTTATACCAGACTGAATAATGACAAAGAAATCCAATAGGAAATGGCACTAAGTGAAATCTTCTAACTCACACAAGAATTGTACCAGAGGTTCAGAAGCCTAAGGGCAATATGAAATGGGACTTCCAGCACAAAAAAAGAGCAACCTTCCAGCTTAAACAGAAATAGCTACAGATTCAGAGGTCAGAAACTATGAAGGTGGAGACCGCTGAACTCCCTTGGAGCTGCAACAATCAGCATGGTGCCACAGTGCTCAAACTGGACAGCCTAAACCTGGAGGCTTCTGAAATGCCAAAGACTCTGTCTGGAAGATTCAGTGTTTTAAATCTCAAAGACCAAAGGAAAGGTGAGCTAACCTTGGGAAGCAGAGGTCAGTATAAGAACCCAGGATAGCCAGAATAAGACTAAAAGGGCCAATGATACCAAAAATATAGCAGGGGACAGAGCCTGGCTCTCACATATAGCTCTAATTCAGGAACTAAAGCTAGAGAGAGGAAAGAAAATACTGACACCAAAAATTATTGCAAACCTAAAGATGCTCGAAAAGAAAAAGAGTTAACTCCATAACAACTGCAAGTAGAAATTCAAAAGGAAACACATTAATTTTCCATGAAGATTACATTTCTACACCTACAAGAAATTAAAAGATTTTTTATAAAAAGGAATAACAGCACTGGTAGAAAGCATTGGAAAGAGAATAAATAGCTTAGAAGAGAATGCAGCCAACCTTACACAAGAAATGGACTCCATGACTACTAAAACAGATCAAATGTAAATTAATGATTCCACAAGACAGCAAGAAATAATAGAACAAAGTAAAGACAGAAAATAGAAGAAAATATAAATTATGTAATATAAAAACAACTTGGAAAACAAGTTCAGAACAAATAATTTAAAAATCACTTAATTCTCTGAAAATCATGACTTGAAAATGTGGATGTTCCATTTCAAAATATTATTTAAAAAAATCTATAAATCACCTCTTCAAAGAAACTCCAAAAGGTAAAGTTCAAGGGATGTCATGGCCAACATCCAGAGTTTCTATGTAAACGAAAAAATACTGCAAGTATTCAGAAAGAAAGCATTCAAGTATGACTGAACCACAGTCAGGCTCACACAAGACAATTATCTTTCTTTTGGGGGCGGGGGGAGGTCTTTTTGGAGGGGAAAGGCAGGGCGTTTGGGGTTAAATGACTCTCCCAAGGTCACACAGCTAGTAAGTGTTAAGTATCTGAGGTCATATTTGAACTCAGGTCCTCCTGACTCCAGGGCTGGTGTTCTATTCACTGAGCCACCTAGCTGCCTCAACAATTAGCTTTTACTACAAATGAGATGAGATTTTGGAATATAAAATTTCCAAAGGTAAAAAGACGTAAGCTTCCATCCAGGAGTTACTTACTTGCAAAGTTGAGTATAATACTACAAGCAGCAAAAATGGACCTTCAATGCATCAGAGAGCTTTCAAAGCATTTCTGATGAAAAGATCAAAAATAAGTAGGAACTTTGAAATGCAAATACAAAAGTCAAGAGAAATCTAGAAAGGTTAAATTTATTTGAGCAATGAGAAACAGATGTAAGATGGCATAGGGCCAACATTAATAGAAGAGGCAACTGTCACTTCAGAATGCTAATGTCTTCAAAGGGTACTGAGGGAGCCAAACAGAAGACCTTGGGGCAGATTATTTCTGTTCTAAAGGTCTGAAGAAGGAAAAGAGATAGTTAATGGTTAAAGGTGCAGAAAGGAGGAAGGAATTTGATGTTTTCCATAATTAGCATGTGGGAGAAGAATAATACACAAACATGCAGGAGGAGGGAAGAGTGAGAATCAGAAGAACTTTACTCTTATGTGAAAAATACAAAGAAGGGATGAACCCACAAAACGATTTGGTGTAAAAATACATTAAACTCAATAATGGGAAATAAATGGGCATGGGGGAAGGAGAAGATTAAGAGAAAGAAAAGAACCAGGATCTAAGGGGATGCCTTAGACTGCCTCTTAGATAATTCTGGAATGGCAAAGAAATTTTATATTAAGCCTAAGAAATTAAGCCCTAAGAAATACTGGAAGATACAATTTCAGAGAATTATAAGTAGCATGAGTTGATGCAGAGTGAAGTGAGCAGAACCAAAACAACTTATACTAGAAGAGCAACACTATAAAGAAAAATAATTTTGATAGACTTAAGAACTCTAATCAATGCATTGACCAACCATATATCAAGAGAATTACCACCTCCTGATAATGGCAATGGACTCAATGTGTAAAAAGAAAGACACATTTTTGGATATGACCACTACATGGATTCACTCTGCTTGACCATGTTCATTTATTAAAATGGTCTTTCTCTCCCTTTCTTTCTTTCATTCAATTTCTAATTGGTGGTGAGGTGAGAAGGTTAGTATTAGTGTGCCCCTGGAAAAAGGAAACTTAAATGCACAGAAGAGAATAGAAGGAAGTTCAGACAAGTGGGATAATTTTGAAAGTAATGTGTAGGATTTTTCATTTCTTTTTTTTTAAAGCAAGCAGTATAAAATGGAAATTAAGTCAACAGTGTGAAATGGCAGCCAAAAAAGCCAAATGATTTTTGGCTGCAATAAGAAAGGCAGAGGATCCAGAAATAACAATGAGATTGTCAGATATCTTAAGTATTACATTCAGTTCAGAGTACCATGTTTTTTTGTTTTTTGCTTTTTTGGAGGGGGGAAGATAGGAAACTGGGGTTAAGTGACTTGCCCAGGTCACATGGCTAGTTTTGTGTCAAGTGTCTGAGGCTGGATTTGAACTCAGGTCCTACTGACTCCAAGACTGGTGTTCTACTCACTGAGTCACCTATCCTTCCAAAGGGTGCCATGCTTTAAGAAGAACACTGATAAGTTAGGATGTCTACAGGAGGAAAACCAGGAGAGTGAGGGGCCTTAAGAATCTACCATAAGAGGTGCAGTTAAAGGAATCTTTAGCCTGGATAAGAAAAGGGTACGTGAAGATAGTGTCAAGTATTTCAAGGGTTATTATGTGGAATAGGGATTATACTTCCCTTCTCTGCTTGTCACAAGAATGTAGAACAAGGAATAACAGAAGCACAAGCAAGTCTGATGTCAGGAAAACTTCCTAATATTTGGAGGTCTCTAAAAGTGGAATGGGTTGCCCAGTTAAGAGATGGCTTTCCTCTCCCTAGAGTCTTTAAGAAAAGGTTAGATAACCCTTCACTGTGTATGAGATTTTTATTTGTGCACAAGTTAGACTTAAATGGCTTCTGAGGTACTTTTCAATGCTAATATCCTGTGATTGCCCTCCAGCCTGAAGATTCTGACAACCTTTCAAACATTCAAAGATATTGGTTTTATATACATATATGCATATGATTATATATGTAAACACTAAATCAAGATGACTTTGGAATTGGAAGAGACCTTTTTAGATCCTTGTTCTGACATTTAACAAATCACCCATCCCTCTCTGCTCTGTCATCTACAAATACAATAAAATGCATTTAACTCAATGGCATAAATTCTCAAGAGGTTTTAAAAATCCAAGTTCCTTTGTAAAGAACTGAAGAGTTTAGTAAATGAAGAATATTGTGTGTGTGTGTGTGTGTGTGTGTGTGTATATATACACATATATATATATTCCCTACCTTTAATATCTTTTCAGAAGAACTACCAAATATTTTACTTGTGCCTCATTTGAATTTCTTCTAAAGTCAATGTATTTAATTATCAGAAAGCTGTACATAACAGAGATTTGCAGTCTCCTATCACAATATTTTTTTTCTGTTCTACTTTGTATATAGGAATGTTCATTTTATTTGATGTCTAAAACCAGAATATTAAAAACTATATACAAATTTTAAAAGGCTAAAACATAAAGTAAATGTATTTTACACAATATTCTTCCATGTCTGATTCCATGGCATAGAGGAAAGAGGCCTAGGTCTGGGAGACTTGGGTTTGATTCCCACTTTAAGATATAACCTATGTTACCAGCCTGTTTCTTTTTTTTTCTAACAGGGAATAATATTTGTTCTACCTATCTTAAAGGGTTTTTGTAAAGAAAAGTGCTTTGTAAATCTTAAATTTTCATATCATTATTATAATGTATTCTTAGGTATGAAGGACTACAATAACCATTGCAACAAATCATTGCAATAATTTTTTTTAAAGTTTCTGACCCTTATCTCCAAGAAGAAAATTGTATTACTTCTTAGATATATTAGTAAATTAATCAGACATTTACCAAATACCTAGGATTTGTTCTTCATTACATCATGTATAATGGGAATATAGGAGTGCAAATAGTTCCTCTGCTTAAGGAATTTAAAATCTAGCTGGAGAAAAAAGTCATGGACACATGTGAAAAAGAAAAAATAAAATAATATTAAATCATGTGAAAGTGAGAAAAATGCTAATAAGGGAGAAAAAGGCTCTCTTTTCTAATTCAAGTTACTATTTGGCCACATTTTACAACTAGAAGCTTATACTATTTTCTAATGGTGTAATGAGATTTCTTTAAGCCTGAAGAAAAATGTGAAATTTGCGATAGGTATTAACCATAAACATATCACTGCAAGTAAGGAATGACAATTGTTGTTTTCCACATGGGCTTCATATACAACTTCCTTTATGGTTTAGTTTTTACAGAAATGAGTTTCCTAGTAATTCAGGTTTGTTGTTATTCAGCTGTGTCTGCTTTTTTGTGACCCATTTGGAGTTTTCTCGCCAGTGTCTGGAGTTTCTGGAGTGGCTGCCATTTCCTTCTCTGGGGCGTCCCCATTTTACCAATGAGAGACTGAGGACTTGCCCAGGTTCACATAGCTAGTGAGTACCTGAGTCCAGATATGAACTCAGATCTTCCTGACTCCTGGCCCAGTGCACTATCCACTATACTACCTAACTGCCTCTTGGTGTCTCTGTCTGATTGGTTCCAATAATTACTACAGCATACAGCATCTTCCTTTAAAGGAATAAAGAACTGTTATCACCATTTTAACCAAACCCTGCATCAGCTCACCCTGACCAGCTGAGATGACATATATATTAAGAGCATCTAAGCAAATAAAGTAATAATAAAAATGAGGCAATGAAGATTCAAAATGAAAACAAGCATAACTACATTTAAAGTATGCACCTTTTACATGAAACTTTTCTAGAAATTCTCATATTAAATCATTTAATTTATAAAATAAATGACCCTTCCTATTATCATAATAAAATATTAATCCTCTTTGAATCAAATCTTTCTTTCCACAGACAAATTAGCAATGTTAACTACTTGATCAAAGTTCCTAAAAATTCACTCATGTAGCTAAAGAATATACACTCATTCATCAGACCAATAAGCATTCATTAAACACATACTATATATGCAGCACTAAAGTTTTTTTAGAACAAGAAAATGATTCCCAATCTCAAGTTACTTAAGTAGTTAAGACAAAGTAAGCACCTTAGAAATAATTAGGGGATATATTCCTTAGTGTCCATATTCATAGTAAAGATATTTTATACACAAATGCCAGAAAAAGAAAAGAAAGTTTAGAAGTATGACAATTACCTATTTAGAATAAATACAGTTTTATTTAAAGCTTCAAATACAAAAGACACTGTTTGAGACTTGCTTGAGGACATTTTTCAGAGGGTGTAGTTAAAAGAGGTATTCAGGTCACTAAAATAGAAATGTTAATTCCTAAGTAGGTCATCTGACTTCTATTCAGATGATTCTTCCCTCATCCAAGAAAACAGGATTTTTAAAACATAGGCGCACTGTAGATTAAAAATCAATGCTGGGTAGCTAGGTGGCGCAGTGAGTAGAGCACCGGCCCTGGAGTCAGGAGCACCTGAGTCAAATCTGGCCTCAGATACTTGACATACTAACTAGCCGTGTGACTTTGGGCAAGTCACTTAACCCCAACTGCCTTCCAAAAAAAAAAAAAAAAGCAATGTTGCTTCATGTTTCATTTACCTTGTAACCATTGATCCAAAGCATTATCAATTGTGCACTTCATCACAGGAAGGAATTCAGAGTTCATAAAAAGTCCTCGACTAGGGATCTTCTGCATTCTCTCCTGGTGGCTTCTGGAGCTGAAGAATTCTAATACCAACTTTATTTGCCAAAGTTCAAAAGTCTCAGACATTTCCCTTCTTTCTAGCCTTCTAACAGCCTTGAAAAGACAAAATACAAATAGTGATGTTTCACCTACCCAATTTTTATGAATAAATAAAGTCAGTATATAAGGTTCCTATGCCAGAATTTAATAATTCTGGGGCATTAAAGCCTAATCCATTTCCACACGTCTCCAAGTGAGAATGTTGTTTTCTTCCTCTTTGGGTGGCTTTTACCCTAGAGATGTGCCTATTAGTCAGTAAATTTACTAAAAGCCTATTATGTGTAGGCTATGCTGTGCTATTCCTGTCATTGTGTGTCTCTGTCTTGGTGGATGACATCTCTTTAATTTGGATGCCAAGAAGAACCCCCATCAACTTGAAATCAATCACCTTTGAAAAAGAGCAAAGGCTGGTAAAACCATGGTGTGTATAAAATATACCTGATTCCTAGCTTCAGGACCTTAGAACTCTCGAGTCTACAAGCAGGTCAGAAACTATATTCCTCAAGGAAGTTTCTTTTCTTGGCTTTGTGTCGCCTTTATGTTTGCCTAGACCAGGCTGTACTATATAGCATGCCTCTTTTAAATATTTGCTGAATTTCAATCTCTCAAAATGAATAGAGACAATGAGACTTGGAGGGAAGAGAACTGGGCAGAATCTGAGAAGGAAAAAGCAAATAAAACACGAGCAATTCAATCCCAATATTCCTCAATCTTTCACTAAATGCAAAGCAGAGGAAAAGTCCCCACTCTTAAAAAGTGCCTTCTACTGTATTTACATGGATAAGTAAATTCAGAGTAATTTGAGGAGAAAGAGAATACTAATGGGAAGGGAGAGAAGAGATTTCCAAAAAGTGGTAGATTCTGAGCTAAACCTATAATTAAAGAAAACTAAGGATTCTTAGGAGGTGGGGCTAGGGAGGAAGTATATTCTAGGCATCCAGAGCAGTTTATGTAAAGACACGGGGAAGATAGAAGATGGAATGCTTAGTTCTGTGAATAACTAGTATTTCAGTATGGTGGGGAAAATAACAAAAAAGGGAAGGAATATGAGCAATTTAGAAAAGTAGGCTGGAGATAGGTTGAAGAAGCCTGAATGTGAGGCTGAAGAGCAGGGAAGAAGCAGCACAAACGAAACCATCTCTGGAGTCTACTTGTTTCCAAGAATATGTTCCATAGTCATTATGTGGTCAGAAAGCAGGGAAGAAAAACCAGTCTGAAGAAGCTGGACCATCGATATCTGGAGGCAGTGGAGAGGGTCAGGCAAAGAGTCAGGGAGACCTGATTCAAATCCTGCCTTAGACATTAGCTGTGTGATCCTAGGCAAATTATTTAACCTCTGTCTGCCTCAGTTTCTTCATCTGTAAAATAGAGATAACAACAGCACCTTATCTTCCAGAGTTGTTACGAGGATCAAATCAGTTATCTCTAAAGTGCTTAGCTCAAGCCAGGTACATAGTAGGTGCTAGAGAAATAGTGGCCATGGTTGTTATTATTATTATTATTATTGTTGTTGTTGTTGTTGTTGTTAAAACAGGGATTTTACCTCCCTCTATTTCTTTGAAAAGGGGAAGGGAGAGGGGGATCAGTGTGAAACATTGCATGTAATATTAGATTTTTGTGCAGTGTTACTTAGAAGCATTCAGGTGGCACCATCCTGCACTTGGAGTCTAAAGGATCTGATAGAAAACCCAGATTCAGATCCTGAGGAGCTCACCTAACCATGGTCTGCCTTAGTTTCCTCATCTATAAAATGGGGATAATAGCCTCTGTCTCAGTTAGAGGGTTATTGTGAGGAGCAAATGAGTCAACATGTGTAAAATGCTTGCAAACCTTAAAGTGACATATAAATGCTGGTTATTGTTATTATTCTTATTCCTTTTAAATTATTCTTTATTATAAAAGACGGTCTTTTGGGGAGACAGTAGACAGTAAAGCAATAAATATAAGTGACAACAATAAAGAATATGAATAAAAATTTATTTTAAAAAATAGTTCTTATTAAGAAGGTTGCTTTGTTTAAAAATACCTTCCAACATCTACCTTTCTGATGACAGAAATTTCATCATTAAAGATTAATTTACTGGTTTGTTTTATTCCCTGTTAAAATGCAAATGATTTGGGGGTGGCTAGGTGGTGCAGTGAATAGAGCACTGGCCCTGAAGTCAGGAGGACCTGAGTTCAAATCCGGCCTCAGACACTTAACACAAAAACTAGCCATGTGACCTTGGGCAAGTCACTTAACCCCAACTGCCCTCCAAAAAGCAAAAAGAAAAAAAATTTTTTTAAATAAAAAAAATGCAAATGATTTGGATAGGAAACAATTTAAGTTTTATCAGTCATTTTTACCTTTGTATATGAATGAGTTTATCTGATTAGTTCCTGAGAGATTGATAGAGTAAAATATGAAGCAATCAGATATCTGAGGGGAATGGGAAGAAAAAGGACTCCCCAAAGGAAGAATAGAAGGGAAATAAAAAAGGAAGACTGGAAACACTAAAGGCACATTTTGCCAACTTCACAAAATCCTGTAGAGCAAGCCCTTAACAACATTATCATCACCATTCCTAAAGTGTAGGGATGATTTTTAAAAATTCTATATGAACATTTGATGACCTTGAACATATTTAAGATGTTTATTTCTGAGAAGAATATAGAAACCAATAAGGTAAGAATAACAAATGTCACTGGCAAGAAACACAAAATCACACCAAAACATTTCCCCCCAACCCCACTCTCTACTCATCAAGTACCTGATCTATTGCTATGTATGCAGGCAGCATCTCTGGATTCTCCTGAGTGACACATTCATAAAGTATTGAAGAAAAGAGATCAAGAATTTCCTGTTTCTGAAAGACACAAATTTGCATATAGTATGTACTGAATACAGATATTTTCTTAATTGAATATTTATTATTTCCTGTGCACAGTATTATGCTAGATACCATAAGGGATACAAGAGTGTGACAGTTTCCTTTCTTAAATAAGTGTCTTAGGATCAACTTGAGACTAAAACATACCTGAAATCTAAATGACAATAAAGGAGGGCTTATTAAAGGATAATTTGGACGGATCTAATATTTCAAAGATATGGAATTTCAGAGACATATTTTGTCTCTAAAACAGATTACAATCTCTCCTTGAGAGTTGGTGTGGCTCAAAGTCAACAAACATACCATTAACTTGTGGCTAATTTGGTGATGAGGTACTCCAAATTTAGGCAGGACATCTGATGACAGACATTAAGCTTCTCCAAACATCTGCCAGTTATCCAAACATCAGCAGTCTATTCTGCTGGCATAACCCTTACATGCCTAGGGTCACCTCCTAACCGTAACAAGATACCAGTTAATTGGATTAAGCAGCAAAAATGAATGGCACAAAAAAAAGTATTACAGGAATACAGAAATGAGAAATATCAACAAAGGATGGAATGAACAGCAAGATACTATGAAGGAGATGAAATCTGAAAGAAGTGGTAAGAAGAGAATCAGACATAATAGAGGAGAAAAGAGTGGAAGGAAAGGTAGGGACAGGGGAATACAGCATTGGTGACAATGAAATAAACTCTGTGCTGGTGGTAGTATTATGTATTATTTAAATGGTACTATTATGACCAGTAAAACAAGTAGAATTATGTAGGATGGACAGTAAATTAATGGAACATATTATATTATCTCAAGAGATACTTGTAGCTGAAAACAGAAATCTATATTTAAAAGTCTTAGCTAAATTTAGGTAGAGACCTATAATAGATTATTAAAGAAATGATGTTTTTGAGAGTATGTCCCTAACTTCTTGAACTTGTTATCAGAGATGATAAATGATCTTTTTCTAATCATTCTTTAATGTCACTATCAGAAAATGAGGCTATAAATAGACTGCTAGTTTAGTTCCCAATGCATTTCTTACATTCTTAAATTCAAGTACCAAGGTTTAAAGACTCTGGGCAATTCTTCCTCTGTTTCATACAAAAACGTTTCACTTTTAATGCTATCAGTATCTAAATGCTTAAAAATTGTTTTTTATTGTCCAAAAATCAATAGGAGGAACAATGAAAAACATTAGCAACGGTGCTTGAATAAAATACCTGGCCCAAGTTCACAGTTGGTTTGCAGAAATATTCAGCAAATGACAAAAGTGCTGGATCAGAGGTGAAAGCTGAAATAGCTTCTGGCTAAAAGAAAATAAAATGTAAATAAGCTCCAGGAGTTTACTCATTGTTCAAACTTAAAATATATAGTTATAACAGACCTTTTCTTCCCCTGAAGTATATTTGTCTAAAACTCATGTTAGGCCCTAATAAAAAACTTAATGGGATTTAATCAAATTCTTGCTAAGAGAATATGTAAAACATCTAGACAAGTAAGAAATTAAGCTAAGAAATTAGAAATTACCTACTAAACATTAACCATGAAAAAAAAAACAAGTCTCCTAATTCTCTCAAAGGGACCATACAACACTAGTTCTCTGCACTGTCAATGCCTCACTAAAATAAATCCAAGGCTGAGGAAAAAATTTAACTATTAAAAAAAAAACATACTGAAAGAAGTAGGAAAGAATAACAAAAAATAAGTCAGAAAACAGGTGTTTTCAGTATATGTCTATGCTCTTTTCAAAATACCAGATATAGAAGTAGAAAGGACTTCAGCGACCATCCAGAACAGTAGTGTCAAACTCAAATAGAAACAGAGACCATATTGACTCAGAAACCCACAAATTAACATTATCCATGTTGTGCTGTATTTTTATTTATTTGGTTAAAAATTTCTCAATTATGTTTTACTCTAGTTCAGGCTGTACTCAGGAAGCATGGCCTTCAGTTCTCAAGTTTGACACCTCTGATCTAGGACCCCTCCCCATCTACACCCCATTTTAAAGGTGAGGAAACTGAGACCCTCGGAAGTGAGGTTACTTGTCCAAGGTCACACAGGTGTAGCAAGAGTCAGAGGTAGGGTTTGAATCCAGGTCCTAGAAACTTAGAACAAGTGCTCTTTCCCTTATACCACATGGCTTCCCTCTTGATGTCATGAGAATGGACAAACAGTAATAACAACAAACACTCTCTCCTCTACCTCTGTCCACATGGAGAATAATGCCATTCATTACCTGCAGGTGCTCTGCCTAAAGGAATATAAATTCTGATTGCCGAAACCTAGCAAGATATTGTGGGGCTTGGGAGCCAAATTTCTTTTTTATAGATATGCCTTAAACCCAAGTCACTCTGGCTTTGGTCCCAGATCAAGCATCTCTTGGTCACTGTTTGGATTCAGATGGCTCCGAGTGAGCGTAAATACCAATTGTTCCTGTTTTGGCCAGAAACCCTGAGGATCTTCTCCTCCTACACTGATTTTATTTTTGACTAGGTAAAAGAGGTTATTCTTTGCCTCATTTTTACCTAGCCTTAATCACTGAATGAGTGTTGCCTCAGACAAACTGAGAACTTGCCTTAGCTTAAAAAGGCCAAGGCCTCCCACTGCATCCAGGGCCATCTCCAGTCATCACCATCTCTATCTTGCCATTGGACCAATGTGGCTCAAGACTCTGCACAGACCTCTCTCACTTAAATCCAATTCACTTTCAAGTCATATCTCTCCTTCCTGACATCTTATTCTCTTTGAGAATGAAGGACAAATAACAAACAACAATTTATTTCTACAGTTTTGTGGAGCAGAGACATCCAGAAACATCTTTTTAAACTTTATGTACTTTTCCCTTCACTATGGATTTGAACATATTCATGATTTTTACTTTCAGAGAGGGTTAGGCGTTAGTAAAATTGTCCTTGAGTTTGTGCCTGTATTACTGTAAAGCACTATAAATATATGCATATGTATATGCATGTATGTGTAACCGAAGACAGTAAACTTCTCCCAACAAATCTTTTGTCAGTGCCTCTCCCACAAGCTAATGAAGAATTTCCTTAACTCTAATCTGCCAAACAAAATCTAATAAGGTAAAAACAGTCAATCAAATTTATTAAACATCAAGGACAGTAAAGCCTAAGACATCAGTACTAGTTAATCCTTGCATGGCAAATAGAGGGCTCTACTGGAGTCAGGAAAACCTGAGTTCACATTCTGTTGCAGTCACTTATTAACAGAGGGATCCCTTGGGAACCTCCCTCGGCCTCAGGGCCTTCATCTGTAGAATGAGGACAGTTACAGCACTGACCTCATGGTGCTTTGAGAATCAAGTGAGATCATATCTGCAGTGTTGTGCGTGCTCTTAAAGCATTCTACAAACACTAGCTTTTACTATTATCATTATCATCACAGCTGCTAATGCAGTTTAGAACACATTAAGAAAGTCTGCTTTTTAAGAAATGTAATGCCCACCACTTTGAGGAGCAAAGCACCAATCTGAGTCTTCTCAATATCTACTGGTTTATGGTGATTGATTTTTGAAGTTTTGCGACTACAGCTTGAAAGCTATGTTTACTGTGGACATTTATTCCCAATGATAGAAACTTAAAGGTTAAAGATTTAAGTGTGGTTGCTTTATGGCAGGATTACTTGTTTTTTTTTAAAAACTTCTAAAATTTTTATATTAATATCAAGTGTACAAATGTATTAGAAAAAAGGAAAAGTTTGATCTTTTTGTGATCTTTACACTCAAAGCGATGAAGTATGAACAAATGAAAGGACAAAGGCAGGAAGTAGCAGACAATACCAGGCAAAAGACAAACCTTGATAGTTCTGGAATTAGCTAATGGGATAAAATAAATTCCTAAAAATGCAGTGACTTCTTTTTGTAATGTCATTAACATAAAAAGCGCCACTCTACCTGCTGCTAGAAGGTAAATATTAATAAGAAGGTTGGCAGGTTTGCACAAAGTGTCCCCTAAACACCAAGCCCTGTGTGAGAGATTAGTCTTTCACTTCAAAGTTACTTTGAGGCTCAGCAGCAGACCCAAGCAAGAGTCAACAAGAAAAAAATTTTGAAGGCCAAAAGAAACTAGGGCTGTGATTGTTCTTTCTCTCCTTTTTGCTTATCACCATTACCTTGAAAGCCCTGGCTTCGGAATTCCTGTGGGTGACCGTTTGGGCTAACAAACTCTGCCAGCCCATCGGATCTTCCTTGTAGGAGAGTTGTCCCGCCCTGAGTTTCACATATAAAACCCCATCCTTGGAAAGGATTGATCTGGAAGAAAACAAGACTGAATTCAATACACACGGTTACTGGTAGTTCTTGCTAGTTAAAAAAAATGTGGTGTTTTGCAGTATAATGAATGCTCACATGTTCCCAGAGCCTAAGGTAGTTCCTGGAAGACACAAGGCTATTAGATAACAAAAACTTACCACTTCTCATTTCTGATACTCTTCTGTCTGGATTATGGGGGGAGGACAGCATTGTGACTATTCCTCCTTAATCACAATACCTTCCCTCTTTAGACATCTCTAAGTCATCCTGTTAGTTACTTACACACTGTCTCCTCAACTTGACTAGGAGATCCTTGACAGCAGGGACTGTTTGCTGCCTTCCTTTGTATCCCCAGGGCTTAGCACAGTGCCTGGCATGCAGCAGGTAGATTAATGCATGTTTGATGGCTTGGCCTGACTTACCTTGATTCTGCTACTAGCTATATAACACTGGGAAAGCCATTTTAACTGCTCAGTTTTAGCACCTTTAAGAAATGGGGACACTAGTATCTATCATACCTATTCCACAGACTTTTGTGAGAATAAAACTCATTTGTAAAGCATTGTATATGCATGTACGTATAATTGCAGACAGCAAAACACCATATAAATGGCAGTAGAACCTTGAAGGCAATGACTGTTTCATTTTTGACACTTAGAGCCTACTACAGTGCTACGAATGTAGTACGTACTAATTTACTGAACTAAATTACTGTATAATTATAGAATCAGTGCTGAAATAAGCTTTGTGGGTCATTTAGTCCAACCTATTATCCAATTACAGGGAAATCCTTAAAAACCCAGGTCCTCTTTAATTATATCACACTTCCTGTGATAAGTATCTTTATAACGTATCCTATTCAAATACTAAACAGATCAAACTGTTAGGATGTTCTTCAAATACTGAAATGAAATTTTCTTCCTAGCCTCAACCATAGTTCTCCCTGAACTATCTAGAATACATTCAATCTCTTTTTCCAAATGTCAGATTAATCATCAGGAGAGACGATTTCACCACTGTCCTAAAGAAATGGAAATTCAAGTTCCTAAATAAATCTAAAATAGATGTAAGTTATAAAGGCCTAAATTTTTTTTTTAAAACTGTCTTACTTATAAAATGGGACAAGCCTGCAAAGCATTTCATTTCTAAGAGTAAGAGATATAACAAAGAATATTCTAATTATTACTTTGTATAAATAAACATTTTTCTCCTATATTCCACAAAAGGGTATAACATAGATTTCAATGTACTTACTTCAAGTGGTGCATTCCTTTACTTAAGTCTATAAGCAATTCCCAATATCGTGGGCCTTTCACTTTAATCTGTCAAGATAAATATAAACATAGGTAAACTATGATGTTTATTACTTGGAGTAAGAAAGATTGAAATTATTTGAAGGAATTAAGACTAATAAAAACTGGAATGCATCTCTAGATTACCTAACTAAGTGGACTTATTTTTAACTACTCCAGATGAATTCCTTTTGCCTGTTATTGGGGCTGCCTATCTCAAGTCTCTCTCTACTCCCATCCATTCTCCATTCAGCTACTAAAAGCGATTTTTCCTAAAAGCAGGTCAGATTATATCATTCTCTCTACTCAATAAATTCCAATGCCCTTCATAACCTAGCCTCCTCCCCCTTTTCCAGTCTTCTCCCATCTTATAGCCCCAACACATATTCTTCAATCCAGTGACAATGGCCTCCTAGCTGTTATGCAAACAAGATACTACATCTCTCTACTCTGGGTATTTTCTCTGTCTGTCCCCCATGCATGGGAACACTCTGTCTCCTCCACTCCACGAACTGATCTTCCTGGAGCTAAGTCCCAACTAAAATTCCATCCTCTACAGTAAACCTGTCCCAATCCCTATTAATTCAAGTACTCTGCCTCTTTTAATTATTTCTTATTAATCTTGCATATTGCTGGCTTTGTATAAATTTGCTTGCATGTTGTTTCCCCTCTTATGCTGTAAGCTCCTTAACGGTTTCTGATTCTTTTGTATCCCTAATTGTACAGCACAGTGGCAATCACATAGCAGGTGCTTAATAAATGTGTACTGATTATTATTCAAAATCTCTAGGAAAGGAAATATAACCTCACCCCATGCCTGTCTGGCATCTTAAAACTTGTGGATCTTGAAATTCCTTACTTCTACTGTTATTACTAGGCTATTGTCTTGATAATGCAGGAAGGAAGGGAGAAGAGCATCAATTTCACTCATTTCCACATGTTCAGTGTTATTCTGATTAAACTAATTCATGAGGTACGTACATATTCACAAGTGGAAGTACTCAAATCTTGTCCCAATTTACCTGTTTTAAAAGATGAAGCTCAGGAAGAAGAGTAGGTGCCATTAGTTCTTCTGTTGTTTCTTCATACCACTGAGTGCCCTTTATATCATCAAAAGAACAACAGCTCAGTACAATGTACTTGGTGGAAGTCAGAATGTAAAAAGGCCTCAATTTCCCACTGATTCTGTTATTAACTGTCCTATCTTTTTAAAAAAGCAGCCAAAACTGATACTGTCACCTAATTTAAATGTACATAATATGAAGAAAGAATATGCAGATGTCCATTTGTGAATAACTAATCCCTGAATAAGATTCCCAAGATACCTAGCACTCTGAAGCACCATGCTGAGCAGCCTAGGAAGGAAACAAAGTCTAACAGCTCATATATTCTTTTAGCCATGTAAAACAATGCAACATTTTAAATCAAGAAAATGTAACTGAAAAACAGTGTAAGAGAACACACAGACCTCAGATGATACTTTCTTACACAAATACAAAAAAGCTCAAATGCAGCTTGATTTGATTCACTGCCCAGGATAAGGTACCAGCATCATATTCATAATCAGAATCTTTACTGTGCAAGAGACTTAATTCCAGCATTCAGATGTGAAAGAGACCTTACATCTCTAATCTTATCTTATGCTGTCCAACCCCTTCAATGTAAAGAAGAGAAACCTGAGGCCCCAGGAAGTCAAGGACCAAAGCTATGATTCTAGCCCAAGCCTCTATTTGGAGTCACTCATTCTACTGCATCACGCTCTCTGGATAATTCTAGCTACTTAATTTTTTAAAGAGATTAACTCAGATGCATCATAGAAAAGAATGACAATGGGAAAATTGGTGAGATGAAACGTAAGGCATGAACTGAGTTATCTGTGGGATGGGGAGCAAATGGGAGGATTGGGAGAAAACAATTACCTTGTAGGTAACCTCTAATAATGCATAGCAAGGAGTATTTGTATCTACATCGACAGGCACAAGGAGTCTTGGTTCTGCTGCTAGTACATACAAGTGTCGAAGAGCTTGGAGATGATACCTATTGAGAGAAAATACAGGTGTGTGGTTAGAAAAACTGTATAGTCTCTAAAATTTTCATTTGTCAGCAGGCCTAAAATGAGAGCAGTAATAAGAAACCTTCATTCACCCATTGGTAATCTATTCCTATAACCAGTGCTTCATCTTAACACTTGTGGAGGGAACAGAACACCAAAGAGAGATCCTACACAAATCTGGAGTCTACCAACACTTACCAACCTCATTTCCTTGTCTAAAAGCACACATTATAATCAAGGAGTAGAACAGGCTTTCCACGTCCTTGCTTTAACTCAAACGCAGTTGTATGGATCCTTATCACGTATAAGTAAAAGTTCAAACCCCTTTACCTAGAATTTGAGGTCCTCTAATAACAACATGGTACTATCCTATCTTTGATCATATTATTCTTGTTCACTCCCCTACATGTACTCCGCAGTCCAGCGAAATTGGCCTTCTTCTTGTTCTTTTTATATGCTTTCCCATCTCCTACCTCTGTATCTTTTCACTAGCTCTCTACTTCTTGAGTTAACTTATCACTCAACAGTTCTCCTCTCTTTCACAGCCAAAGTCCTAAACATAAACTGGCATGCACTCTTTGTCTTGCCTATTACTCTCTTTGCAATTTGGCTTTTGCTCTCTTTACTCAACTGAAACTGCTCTCTCCAAAACTGCCAATAATCTCCTAACTGCCAGACCTGGTGGCCTTTTCCCAATCCTCATCTTTCTTTATGTCTCTGAAGCCCCATGATATTGCTGACCATCCTCTCCCCCTAGATTCTCTCATTTGTCTGGGTTCTCGTGGTACTGCAGGTGTTCTGATTCACCTCTTGTCTTACCACTCCTCCTTTGCTGGATCTAAACCATTCCCCCACCCAGTCATTACGGGGATGGTGTTCCAAAGTTCTTTGTAATGCCCTCTTCTCTCTCTACACTCTTACTTCATGAAGTCACCATTCTCATTTATTAAATTTATGTCCTTGAAGATGACTGTCTTAGACTGTCTTCTGAGCTCTAGTCCTATATCATCAACTCATTTTTAAACATTCTAAACCAGATTGTCCCACAGATACCTGAAACTCAATATGTCTAAAACAGAACTCATTTCCCTCCTCAAACACAACCCTCTTCTATACTTTCCTATTACTACTGAGGAAACCACCATCCTCCAAGTCACTCAGGTGCATCCTTGACTCCATCTTCTCTCAACAATTTATTTTCAATCAGTAGCCAGATCCTGACATTTTAGCCTCCACAACAACACTCAAATACATGCCTATCTCTCCATCCACACAGCTACCATTCTAGGTCTGTACAGCATTATCACTCTGCCACACTATTACAATAGTTTCCTAATTGGTCTCTGACTCAAGTCCTTCCTCTTTCCTATCCACCCTCCACAAAGATGTCAAAGTGATTCCTATAGCATAAAGCCCGAAGCACATACCACACTTTCTTACTCAATAAATTTAACATCTGAAGCTCTTTATAACCTAGTCCTTCCCTTCTTTTCCTTGTCTTGTTACAGAATATTTCCCTCGTGTACTCTCCTATCCAGCCAAAATGGCTTTCTTCCTGTTCCTCTTACATAGTATTCCATCTCCTAATTTGTACATCTGCACTGTCTGCCTCTCAGAATTGCTAGTTTCTTTGCAAAGTCAGTGTTAAGTCTCTTCTACATGAGGTCTTTCCCGATTGTCCCTACCTACCAGTGCCTTCTTTCCTTCCCCCCAAAACTGCCTTTGATCTACTTTGTCTCTATCGCATATGGACCTGTACATACACCTTTGTCTCTCCAACAGAAAGCAAGCTTCTTAAGAGTAACCACTATTTTCTCTCGTCTTTTTATTCCCAGCTTCTACTGCAGTATTTGGCAATACGAAAGTGCATAACAAATGCTTATTGATAAATTTCTATTTTTTATGTTCTAATGCTTACACAATCAGACCATTAGCTATTTAGAGGAAAAGTCAAAAGTAAGAATAAATTTTAAAAAAGGATAAAAATGAGAAAATGAAATTAAATGAAAATTTTAAAATGAGAAAATCAGATTAAAATTAAAGTAGAATTTCTCTAACTGAAATTATTTATTTCTATTCGTTATGAATCCTGCGGTTAAATGAATGAGAGATTTACTGTCTGAAACTCTGAAAGACTTAAGATCTACGATCAATGAAATAACCAAACATAATTTTACAGGACTGATGAAAAAACATGCTACGCACTTCCTGACAGAAAGGTGATGGATTCAAGATACAGAATGAGGCATGTATTTCTGAACATGTCAAATGCAGGAAATTTGCTTTACTTAACTTGGCATATTTGTTACAAAGGCTTTATCAATTACTTTTTTCTTTTTCAATTGTAGGGAGAAGTGGGAGGAAGAGAAAATATGTTTGCTAATTAAAAAACACTAAATTTAAAAAAGAAAAAGTTTATTGCTGATTGTGGTCACACTATAAAATTAACTTTGTTAATTTTATATCTCAGCTGCTATCCATTCTTTCATTTAACAGCAACATCTCTGTTTTCTATTTTCATTTATACCAAGAATGGCAATATGAATGTGGTTCAATTTCTCCAATAATGCAACTAGGTCATGAGAGAAAGATCACACAGTAAGAGAACTAACAATTAAATACACGTATACTTGATACATTTGATAACAAATGTAGATAGTCTAAAAACTGTGCCAATTTTAACATTCTTCCTTTTTTGCTGCTCTGTCAAAAATGCTCAAATGCAAGGAGAATGTACAGGACTGTGGTTTCATGACACATCATAACCAACACCTTTATCATCTGGTAACTAGATAATCTTATGGTCATGGGTCTCTCCATATTTGGCTTTTTTTCTTCAGAGAGCAAAATGTTTTGTTAAGCATAATCAGATTCCAGATTCGTAGAATGTCCAAAGCAGAATATGCCACTGTCATAGCCATTAGAGCCCAGGGCCATCAGTGCAATCTGCACACAAGAAGATACTGAAATTAAACAATTATGGAGGAAAACAAAGCTTAATGAGGATATATATATATATATAGTCCTACACTTGTGCTTTAAAAAAATCATCTGAACAGATATAGAATTAGAAGGCATAAACAAATAGTTCATGTGACTTACAGCCATATGGGAATTTGTGTCTAAGCTCAGACAGACCTCATCATCTCAAAATAGCAAGAAATGCACTAAACTAAAAGAACAATTACTAAAAGAACAGACAAGAAAAATAAAACAGATCTCCCCACTCTCATGAAGAAAACTTCCAAAGAAAAAAACCCAGCAAAGACCAAGGAAAAGAGAAAGTAAAAAAATAAATTACACAACTGGAAACCCTAAAATACAGAATAACCACAAGAACGTAGATCTCTTTAGTGTTTAGAAAGCTTACTGCAAAAGTTAAAGGAAGAGATAAGAATTAAAATAAGAGCTCTTAATGAAAAATTCAAGATGACTTAGACCAGAAACTGAAAAACTGACCAGACCAAGAAGTAAAAACCCTGAAAAAGGAATGGTGAAAGAATTCAAAGATTCAGCAGTACAAGAATTATTAAAAGAAAGCAAAATTGGAAGATTTGGTTGGATATTTAAATTTTTTAAAAACTAATCTGAGAAATAGGACTGAAAGAGAAAAACGTAAAAATCACTAGCTTCCTGGGAAAGTACAATGAAATAAAACCTCTCAAAATTTTAGGATAAGACCCCAAAATATTCATGCTAGAAATGGGGTGCAAAAGTTAGATTAATAAAATCTATAAGCACTTCCCCCATGAAGCAACACTAAAGTTCACTCACTTTGAAGCTCCAAAGAATAGAAGAAAATATTTCAAGTGCCAATGAGAGACAAAACAAACTTCAAGGAATTCTAATCAAATTAAATCTAATCAAGTTTACTCACCAAAAATAAAAAAGTTAAAGGCTGAAATATATGTGGAAAATGGTTTATACTCAAGAATTTTTTATCCTATAGTTTTATTCTATTTTTATTTTATATTTATTTTATTCTATTCTATAGAACAAGGGATAAAAAGGCTTTTTAACAGAATAAATGAGTTTTAAGCATCATGTGTGAGAAAACCAGAGTTGAGAAGTCTTTGAAATGTACAGAGCCAAAGAAATTTGATAACGGTAAAAAAAAATTGATTATCTCAAAAGGGATAGGTGATGCTCCAGTGCTTACTATCTCTGGGGAGTCCAACTATGGCTAACAATCTAAGAGGCCTGGGAGAATAAAATGAAAAGCAAAAGGTGAAGGAAGGTACTTAGTATTTCCTGAAACCCAGGCACCACAAGTTAATAGTCATTTAAACATATAAGGAGAAGAACAGGGTTGAAAGTCTCATGAATCATATCCTTAGCTGGATGCAACAAAGAAAAGTTTTAAAAAGATGAAGGAAATGATGCCTATATCAGAAGGTGGTGCAGAGTGAAAAGTATCTTAAATAAAACAAACTATTAAAAAGGAAGGTGGGGAAGTTAAGTGATTTTTTTTCTCAACAGGGAAAATAGTTATGTCTATGATCAGAATGTTCCAAGAAATACTAAAAGTAGATTCCAAGTGCTGATTTTTTTTCTCTTTAAAAAAAAAGATGGCAAAAAAAATTCTAATAAAATTTAATGGTGGGAAAGATTAACTCAATAGTCATAATCATGAATGTGAATGGTATGAACTCACACATAAAATGAGGATGTGCAGCAAAATATACTGGAAAGTAAAATACCAAAATCTGCTGTATTCCAGAAACACACACTCTAAAGATACCTAGAGTTAAAATGTGGGGTTGAAATAGAATGTACTCCTCAGCTGAATCAAAAAAAGCAGAAATGGCAATCGGGATCTCAGTCATGGCAACTGTAAAAAATAGACATTGGTCAAAAGTGAAAAGCAAACTGGGAAATAACACAATACCATAGGCTTTAAGGCACTCTAGATAATAAAAGAGTTATTAATAATATACGTATATTTCTCTATAAGTGCGTGTGCACCAACTGATTAGTATTAGCATAAAAGTAATCAATGGAAAAACTAATTTAATTCCACAAAGACTTCTAGATAATAAGACACTAACTGCAAATGACTATAACAGATATCTTTCAGACTTACAGATGCAATAGATAAATAAGAAAGAAATTTATGTTCTGAACAGAATGCAAACAAAGTAGATATGACACAAATCTCTGGAAATAAATGAACTGGAATGCTAAGGAGAATAACTCATTTACAATACTTTGAGATGAACTGATCATGTAACACAGAATGAAGAATAAACATACACTACTGAACACATACACCAGAAAGGTTAGCAAGAATGGCTTAGATGAAGTCTCATGTTATTCTAAATAATGTTAACCCTAGATAATGAGAGGTTTAAAGAACAAATATATGTTGAAAGTGTGGAGAGTAAATGAATACACTGTTGCTGAAGGTGTGAATTGGTTCAATCATTCTGGAAAACAATGTCTAATTACAGTAAGAAAATGACTAAATGCCCATGCCTTTTGATCCACAGATTCCCACTTTTAAGGATCTCAAATTGGTCAAAGACCAAAAAAAAAAAAAAAAAAAGTCCCACCTTCATCAAAATATTTATAGCAGTATTTTTTGTAGTAGCAGAGACTGGAAACAAAGAAGATAATCACTGACCGAGGAATGGCTAAACAAACGATGGTACATAAATGTAAAAGTGTATTACTATGCCATAAGAAATGAAGAATAAAAATACAAGGCAAGAATTTTATCAATTGATGTAAAGTGAAATAATTATAACCAGGAAAACAACAGTAAACACAATGATGTAAATGGGAAGGATGAAAAAAAAATCCAAAATTAATAGTGAAATTATAATTATTGCGAAGCTTTACTAAAACAACAACAACAACAACAACAAACCAGACATGAGAAAGTATCTCCTTTCTGCTTCTGCAGAGGGAGAAGAAACTAAAAAAGTGTTAACATGATAATATCAGACTTGGCAGACGTACTGGGTTTTTCCCCCCTTTTAAAAATTCTGTGTTATAAAAGATGGATTTCTAGGAGGTTAAGGTAGGAAGGAAATACTGAAAAATAAGTGATGTAAAAATTAATCAACAAAATTTTTTCAAAAGAACAAATTGTAGAACAAAAAAGAGATTTATAACAATTGGACAAATATACCCAAAATTTTGGGATGCAACTAAACCAGTCTTAGGGAAATATTTTTATTTCTGAACACATATATAACATTGTTGTAGTCAATGCATAAGGGCAGCCAGGTAACAAAGTAGAAAGAGCACTGAGCCTGGAATCACAAACTCATCTTCCTCAGTTCAAATCTGACCTCAGCCACATACTAAGCTACGTGACACTGGGCAACTCACTTAATGCTCTGTTTGTTTCATTTTCCTCAACTGCAAAACGAAATGGAGAAGGAAATGGCAAACCACTCCCGCAACTCTGCCAACCAAGAAAACTCCAAAAGGGGTTACAAAGAGTTAGACATGACTGAAAATGACTGACCAACAGTTTATATATATATATATATGTTCTTTTCCTTATTCTGCTTATGTCACTTTGCAATAGTTCACATAAATTTTCTCAAGCTTCTCTGTAGTGTTCATATTTATTATTTTTTATGACTCAGTAATATTTCACTACATTTGTGGTATACTAAAATTTGTTCAACCATTTCCCAATTGATGGACATCTATTTTGTCTCCAATTCTCTGATACTACAAAAAGTGCTATGAAGGAAGCATAAATACAACTGAAAAAAATGATCAAAACAATGAGGGAGATACTGACTGTTCCTATAATAATGTTACCTAAATTAATTTACTTATTCAGTGACAAACCAATGAAACTATGAAAGGATTACCTTAAAGAAGTAGAAAAAAGGTAAAAATTCATTTGGAGGAAAAATATTCTCAAGAGAAATAATTTTTAAAATAAGGTGGAAAAGAAAAGGAACTAGCAGTACCAGATCTCAAAACCATACCATAAAGAAGTAATCATCAAAACTACTAGATATAGTAAAAAACAGAAAAGTCAATCAAAGGGAACAAACTAAGTATCTATCATACAGAAGAAAAAGAACACAGAAACACAGTGTTTGATAAATCCAAAGACCGCAACTACTGAGGTAAAGATTCACAATTGAACAAAAACTGCTGGGAAAACTGGAAAGCAGTCTGGCAGAAATTAGGTTTAGAACAACATCTCACACCATATACCATAATAAGCTCCCAATGGATACATGACCTAGATATAAAAGTTCACATTATAAATAAATTAGAGGAGCAAGGAAGAAAATAAAAATACCTTTCAGAACTCTGGATAAGAGAAGAGTTCATATCAGACAAGGGATACAGAAGATAAACAATACTGATAATATAAAAATTTTTAAAGTTCTTGCATGAACAAATCAAGGCAGTCACTATTAGGAGAGAAACAGTTAACTTGGAAAAAAATCTTTATAGGAAGTCCCTCTGACACAGGCCTCAAATCCAAGCTATATAAGCAACTGATGCAAATATATAAGGATGATAGCTGCTTCCCAACATATAAATCAACAAAGCATATGAATAGTTCATTCTCAAAGAAAGAAAACCAAGCTCTCAGCAATCATGAAAAAAAAATGCTTGGATTCGTTGTCCAAAGAAATTCTAAATATATCAATTCTGAGATTCCACCTCCCACCTACCAGATTGGGAAAGAGAATAAGAAAATGACAATTATTGGAGGAGTTGTGGGAAAACAGGCACACAGGTAAATTGCTGACAGAACTGTGAAGTGGCTCAGTTACTCTGGAAAACAGCATGGATCAATGCTTTTAAAAAGTCACTAACCTGTATATTCCCTTTGACCTCACAAAATCATTACTAGTCCTATAGTCCAAAGGTATCAAAGAAAGAGGGAAAAGATTCTTGAGTACAAAACTACTGATAGCATCTTCCTACTGTAGCAAAGAACTAAAAACAAAAGAGGTGTTCAACTGGGTGTTCAAGTGGGTAACACTGAGGATAAAGCACTGGGCCTGGAGTCAGAAAGACCACAGTTCAAATCTTACCCCAGACACATACAAGCTGTGTGAACCTGGTCAAGTCACTTAACCCCTGTCTGCATAAAACTGAAGAAAAAAATGGCAAACCAGTCTAATATCTTTTGCTTCAAAAACTGTTGAAAGTCTAATGTCCCGGGGGCGGCTAGGTGGCGCAGTGAGTAGAGCACCGGCCCTGGAGTCAGGAGTACCTCAGTTCAAATCCGGCCTCAGACATTTAACACAAAAACTAGCCATGTGACCTTGGGCAAGTCACTTAACCCCAACTGCCCTCCAAAAAGCAAAAAAAATAAAATTAAATTAAAAAAAAAAAAAAAAAAGAAAGTCTAATGTCCCAGAGCTAACACAAATACAGAAGACTAAAAGCCATTCCCTAGTGAATATGGTCAAAGGGTATGAATAAACAGTTTTCAAAAAAATTATTGTAAACTCTAGAATCCTTTTTTGGGGGGAAAATTCACTGATCACCTCTTGAAAAAGATCCCCAAAAGAAAACTTCTAGGAATGTTATAGTCAGGTTCCGGAGTCTCTAAAACGAGGAGCAAATATTACAAGCTGCCAAGAAGAAACAACTTGAATACTGTGGAAACACAATTAGGATAACCCAGGATCTAGCAGCTTCTACATTAAGGGTAGGAGAAGACTAGAATGAGAGGAGACAGGGACAGACAAAACGGGGTTAATCATCTCCTATAGAAGAGGCAAGGAATAACTGTTACAACTTTACTTTCATTTACTCTCATTGAATTTGGCTTAGGAAAGGAATGACATAAACTCTAAACTGGGTATCTTGCCACACAGGAGAGTAGGGAGGGATGGGGATAAGAGGCAGGATGACAGAGAGAGGGCAGGGTCTGGGGGAGGGTTGCTGGAAGCACACACTTTAGTAAAGGGACAGGG
>CM053595.1:203781204-203877113 GCA_028646575.1 Pseudocheirus occidentalis | reverse complement strand
ACATATAATCAGCCTCTCACAATATGTTCACTGTGGAAATGTCCTGCATAATTACACATGTATAGCCTGTATTGTATTGCTTGTCCTTCCAGTGGGGGTGGGTGACAAGGGAGAAACTGAAAGAATCTAGAATTTAAAGCTCTACAATCAAATGTTTAAAAAAAAGTATATATAGATACATGTATGTATACATTTTATATATATATATAAATAAAAATTATTATTATCATTAACTACATGCAACTGGGAATTAAGACATACAGGTACTGGGGTAGGGAGACCCTCCCTGCCCTACCAGAAAGTCAGAGGGGTGTTGGAGGAGGACATAAAAGAGAGCAGATTGGTGGAGGGGCTCTACAGTGGGATCGCTGTTTTGGGGTTGGGGGTAGGGGAAAGACGGGGAGAAAATTTGTAACTCGAAATCTGGTGGAAATGAATGATGTAAACAAGAAAATAAATAAATAAAATAATCAATTAAAAAAACTCTATGATCTGGGGCAAATCTTTAACCTCTGACAGCCTTGTTTTCTTTTTCTGAAGAGTAGGGATAATAACACTTATACTATCTACTTTAAACAGCTGTCATAAGTATACTCTGTTAAATAAAATAAACAGAGTATACTCTGTTTTAAATGATATGATGATAGCTGATTTGATTCTCTACTAATTTTTTAGTGGTATGATCCATTTTTTCTTCCTGTGTGGTATATGGTATAAGACACTGGTCTAAACTTAATTCCTGCCAAACTGCTTTCTGGTTTTCCACACAGTTCTTGTCAAATAGAAAATTCTTTTCTAAATGCTTTATGTTCTTTCGTTTACCTAAAATTCTTAAGTTCAACTGTTGCTGATTCTTCTTTATCCAAGTTGTTGTTTTTTTAAGGGGGGAAGGCAGGGCAATTGGAGTTAAGTGATTTGCCCAAGGTCACACAGATAGTTAAGTGGCAAGTGTCTGAGGCTGGATTTTAACTTAGTGAACTCAGGTCGTCCTAATTCCAGGGCCAGTGCTCTATTCACTGCGCCACCTAGCTGTCCTTTATCCAGTTTATTTCAATGACAGAATTTGCTAATTTCAAAACCAGTATCAAATTGCTTTTATAACTAACATTATTTGTAACTAAGAAACACTGAAAGTTTTCCTAATAATACTAAGATAACGCAAAGACTGCCAACATCTTCACTGCTATATTATATCATATTGTATTATTCCAAAAATTACAGGTATATTGTTATTAAGAAACATCTGTAATTTAAAATTCTATTATTTTTCCCTACAAAGTAATAATTTGAGGTGGGCATTTTTGAGTTATCTTTCTCACTAAAATAACCATTTAACGGAGACGCTTTCAGTTGTCTTTTTTCACTCTAAGACCCATTTAAGGGGAGGCAAAGATTGCTTTATTTCCTTAAGGATCAGATAGATCTTATTTTGTTATCAAGGTAAGATTAATGTATTCATCATTTTTACTTTCATTTTTAAATGTTATAAATCAATAAAAGAACTTCCTTCCTTCCTATCTTCCTCTACTATGTAAAGTAATATAAGACTAAATGCCCAATCTTGAGCAACCCCACCACCACCATTAGAAAGAACATAAAAAAGACTGTACTTCCATATGCTTTCTGATAATTTCTTTCATTTTCTGTTAAATCAGCCTAATCTAAAACTAAAGTCAATAAGCAACTGTTGACTAGACACATGCTTTACTATCAATCACTAAAAGTAGAATTCTTTGCTCTATATTATATTGGGCTTGTTGCATACTCTTTAGCAGCTGTATACATACTGATGTATTTCTTTGTACTTTATTTTTAGTAAATGTGTTGAAAGTCCTATTATTAATCTTGAATTCCTAATGCTCAGAGAGATCTTCCTTACTCTCTCTCACTTTTACTTATTTTTTTATAGTTTTCAGCATTCACTTTTATATAATTTTGAGTTCTAAATTTTTTCCATTCCCCCAACACAGCATGTAATCTGATATAGCATATACATGTACAATCATATTAAACATATTTCCACATTAATCATGTTTCAATGGAGAACCAGAACCAAAGGAGAAAACAACAAAAAAGAAAAAACACACAAAAAAAGAGAAAAATAATATGCTTTGATCTGCATTCAGGCTCCATAGTTCTTTCTCTGGATGTGGATAGCATTTTCCATCATGAGTCTTTTAGAGCTGTCTTAGATCCTTGCATTGCTGAGAAGAGCTAAGTCTATCAAAATTAGTCATCATACAATATAGCTGTTACTGTATATATACTGTATACTTGGTTCTGCTCACTTCATTCAGAATCAGTTCATATAAGTTTTTCCAGGTTTTTCTAAAATTCTCCTGTTCATTATTTCTTACGAAACAATAGTATTCCATTACATTCATATACCACAAGTTATTTGGCCATTCCTCATATACCACAACTTGTGTGGTTATTCCCCAATTGATGAGCATCCTTTCAATTTCCAATTCTTTGCTACCACAAAAAGAACTGGTATAGATATTTTTATACACATGGGTCCTTTCTCCATTTTTATGATCTCTTTGGGATATAGCCCTAGAAGTGGTATTGCTGGATCAAAGAGCATGCACATTTTTATGGCCCTTTGGGTATAGTTCCAAATGGCTCTCCAGAACTGTTTGATCAGTTCACAACTCCACCCGTAATGTATTAGTGTTCCAATTTCCCCACATCTTCTCCAACATTTATAATTTTCCTGTTTTGTGATGTTAGCCATTCTGATAGGTCTGATGTGGTACCTTAGAGTTTCTTAATTTGCATTTCTCTAATCCATAGTGATTTAGACCATTTTTTCATATGACTGTAGACAGCTTTCTCTGTTTGAAAACTGCTTGTTTATATTCTTTGACCGTTTATCAATTGGGGAATGACTTGTATTCTTATAAACTTGACTCAGTTCTCCATATATTTTAGAAATGAGGTCTTTATCAGAGACAACTGACCATAAAAATTATTTTCTAGCTTTCTGTTTTCCTTCTAATCTTGGCTGCAATGGCTTTATTTGTGCAAACTCTTTTTAATTTAACATAATTGAAATTAGCCATTTTGCATTTCATAATGTTCTCTTATTTCTTGGTCATAAATTCTTCCATTCTTTACAGATCTGATAGGTAAACTATTCCTTGCTCTCCTAATCTCCTTATAGTATCACCCTTTATGTCTAAATCATGTACCCATTTTAGACTTATCTTGGTATACGGTGTAAGATATTAATCTATGCCCAGGTTTTGTTATACTATTTCCCACTTTTCCTAGCAGTTTTTGTCAAATAGTGAGTTCTTATTCCAGAAGCTGGAGTCTATGGGTTTATCAAACAGTAGATTACTATAGTTATTGAGTACTGTGTCTTGTATACCCAATCTATTCCACTGATCCACCATTCTATTTCTTATAATTAACAAGTAGTTTTGATGACTGTTGCTTTATAATACAGTTTAAAATTTGGTATTGCTAGGCGTCACCTTCCCTTATATTTCTTTTCAATATTTTCCTTGATATTCTGATCCTTGTTTTTCCAGATGAATTTTGTTATTATTTTTTCTAGCTCTATAAAATAATTTTTGGTAGTTTGACTGGTATGGCATTGAACAGGTAAATTAATTTAGGTTAAATAGTCATTTTTATTATATTAGCTTGGCCTAACCATGAGCAACTGATATCTCTTATAACAAGAAAAAGAGTGCTTTGGTGTTATCTAATTTGAAAATACACTACAAAATAGCAATTATCAAAACCACTACCAAATTATTTAATTTAGCTTAATCTAAGTATTTATTAGGAACTTATTATGGGCAAAACATTGTTCCAGGCACTAGCGATACAAAGAAAAAGTAAAAACAGTCCCTGTCATCAAGAATCTTACTGCTCACTGAAAGGGTACAACATTAAAACAGATAAATACAATACAATCTGAGGAGGAAGAGAACACTAACAACCAGAAGAATCAGAAAAGGTTTCTAGTCAGTAGAGGCACCTGAGTTTTGAAGAAAGCTGAGTTCTAAGAAGCAGAGGTGAGAAAAGAATATATTTCAGGCATGAAGTCCAAACTGTACTACAGCAGAGAAGCAGGCTATGTTTAGTGAAAGAGGGCTAGACAAGTTTGGCTGCAAAAGAGAGGGAGTGCAGGGGAGTAACAATGAACAAATCTGGAAGGTTAAGCTAGAGTCAAACTGAGAAAGGCTTTAAATGCCAATTTGAAAATTTTCTATTTTGTCCTAGAAGCAATAGGGAGTATGAGCAAAAGAGAAACCATCTTGTGCTTTAAAAAGATTTTGGCAACTGTTTAAAAAAATGGGATTGAAGAAGAGTGAGCTTGAACTATGTAGGAAAGAGGTCGTGACTATGGGAATAGAGAAGTGGCTGTTACAAGATGTACAAGTAGAAACAAGGACTGCTGAGGTAGAGGGAAGTCAGACATAGGGATAAAACATAAAGCTGAATGAACTGTTATGGTATTGTAAAATCAACCTTGGAGAAAAACTTCATGTCTAGAAACATGAAGAGAAACATATAATTTCAGAGAAACATATAAAAGTAATATTGATTAGAAAAATTTATATGGGCTGGTTTTCACTATCAGCCACTCACTGTATCTATGATCACTATCAGGTATAGCAACTTGAGTCAGGGTAGAATAGGACTTGATTCAGAGTCAGAAATCCAGGGATTAAACCCATTTGAGGCTACTTACTCCTATATGTCCCCTGGGCAAGTCACTTAATAAATCCAGGCCTCAGTTTTCTCATCTGTAAAATGAAGGCATGAAATGGGATACCTTCAAGATCTTTTCCATCTAGGCAGTACCATAAGTGCTGTTCTTGGAGTCAGGAAAACCTGAGTTCAGCTGTTGCCTCAGACATTTATTAGCTCTGTGATCCTAGGCAAGTCACTTAACTTTTCTCAGCTTCAATTTTCTGATCTGTAAAATGAGAGGGCTAAACTTTACAGCCTCTAAGCTTTCTCCCAGAACTATGTCTAGTATAAGGGATAAAAAGAAGAAAATGAAAAAGTTCCTCTCAAGAAGCTGACACAGTATCATATGTGCCAGATGAACCAGTGAACTTATAAAAAGTTTTCTTTGATAAAAGAAAACTCTTGTTTATGTTGTGCCATTCATGTCACATAGTAAATGGACTTTAAAAAACCAGAAGTAATCTTATTTATGAAGTGGTGACCCCAAAGTGGGTTGGCTTTAATATAATAGTGAGCCTGAATTTGCCAAATTACCTTAAAAGGAGTAAACAAGTTTGGATTATTTCTTGTACTAGAAAAAAAATTCTTTTATACCATATTTCCACAGAGTAACAAGAACATAATTTTCTTATAAATCTAATGCCATTGCCATTCAGTATTGTCATTTTTGAAGAGGTAATTTCAAAGTCTGTTGAAACTTATATATCAAATCTGGTTATCACTAAACAGGTGATAGAGAAAATCTGGTTACTTAGGCATAAGATGTTGGTAAAGATTTCACATCATAATCAACTCTTGTTATCTACAAGTAAATTATGTGAAGACTATTCATGGCAAGTAGGGGCTTTGAGTAGAGTCCAAAGCTGCCAGCAATAGAGAAGAGTCAAAAGGGAGTAAGGACCGAGTTCAGAAGGAAAAGTACCCATTATAATAATTCTGAAATACCAAACAAAAGGATATGGGAACTGACCCACCATTTTTTATTATTTATGATCTTATACCTGACATTAGTTCAGATATCCAGGAATAAAGAGGATGCATTTTAATAAATGACACATATTGGAAAAAAGATACATATTAAATATTTGCATAGATATAGATATAATCACTGTAGTATATAAGATACTATATAGAAAGCAAAATTTAATGTTATCCAACAGCTTAAAATATTAATTTTCAAAATAATGATTATGAAACTGATTAAGGATACCCATTTGACCATATATAACTAATAAAGCCACAACAGAAAATTAATTACAAAAACTTCCTTTAGGATATTTAATACGTCTTAATAAACAGTTATAGTTTTTGCAAAGTTCCGTGAAACTTTTAAAACACAAAGATGAAATCTATTAACTCAGCATCAGTACATTATATATTTTAAGCTGGTTTTCCAGGATCAACCCACTGAACAGAAGGGCTAATTAGGAAATGAATCTATGGTTTTGAGTTTAATAACATCATACTCTAACAGCAATTAAGGCAGGAGTTTTGGACCCCTCTGGCAACCTGAATGATATGGCTAAACCTGTTCTCAAAATAAAGTTCTTAAAGGCAGAAAAATAATAATACATAGAGTTACAAAGGAAACGGATTATGTTGAAATGATATGATTTTTTTTTCCTATCCAAGTTTACAGACCCCCTGATATCTATCCATAAACCCCAACATTTGAAACCTGAAGCAAGGTAACAAACTCAGATATGGGAAAGTAAACTTGTATAAAGTGAAAGAAAAGCTTCTTCAAAAGACAGGACCATTATTTCTATATCTGAAAATTTAAAAATATATTCCCATAAAACTAAAAACAATTGTAAAGTTTCTATTTAAAGAATTTGTGAAAATAGGATACCGAATAAAATTATCAAACTCACCTATTGTCAGTGCTATGAACTGGAAAGTGGGGATAAAGTGCACAAAGAAGAGCAGCAATTGAAGAATTTGAAGTACTCAAAGAATATCTGCAAAAAAAACCCCCCAAAAACAAGGCCTTATTACAGATATCACAGCCAGACAATCTGAAAGCTTGGATACTGCAGCAAACTGGAACATGATCATATGCACAAGTATCTTTCAAATCGACAAAAGCTTTCTTTAAGAAAAAGGCATTTTAGAATTAGTTTTTAAAAAGTCAACTAATAATCCCTAGATTAAAGAAGCAAGATTCCAGAGATAACAAAGTTCCCACTTTTCTATTTTCTAAATTTTTTCAATTTCATTTTCAAAAAGAAATAAAGTTTATATTTTCCAAACATGAACCCAGAGAACATCACAAATATTAAAAGAGGCCTAGCAATTTCATCTTACTCTCATATTCTAACATACCACAGATAGAAATAAAACTCTCAGGGCAGCTAGGCGGCACAGTGAACAGAGCACCGGCCCTGGAGTCAGGAGGACCTGAGTTCAAATCCAGCCTCAGACACTTAACCCTTACTAGCCATGTGACTTTGGGCAAGTCACTTAATCCCAATTTGTCCTTCCTTCCCCCATCCAAAAAGCAAAAACAAAAAACTTCTCTTTTTAAGATTGAGACAGCCTATTTTTCCTTCTTCAGCAAAACATATAGTGATAAATATATGAAGAAAAATGAAGTCACATGATCAAAAATTCTCCATAGCTATAGATCTAAACACAAAACCAAGTAATAATAAGTTTTACAAATTTTAACATGATTTGTTTCTCCTAATTTTTCTTTATGATTATTAATATAAATGTCACATACACATTTAGAATGTACTGTGGTATGGGGTCTACGGTACTTGTCTAAACCTAATTTCTACCAGACTGCTTTCCAGTTTTCTCAAAGGTTTTAATCAAATATGAAGTTTTCCCATACATAGCTTATGTTTTTCACTTTATCAAACACTGGGTTATTTAGTTCTATTGTTTCTGAATTTCATTTCTTTAGTCTGTACCACTGATCTACCTCTCTATGTTTTAACCAATAACTGATGGTTTTGATGACTGATGAATATAGTTTCAGGTCTGGAAGCGCTAATCCTTTTTCTCTCTTAATGTTCTACAGGGTGTCCCTAAAGTCTGGACACGTAAGACATCTCATTAACTATGCATATTTTCAAGAAATGGATGAAGGGCAGCTAGGTGGCTCAGTGAATAGAGCACCCACCCTGGAGTAAGGAGGACCTGAATTCAAATATGGCTTCAGACACTTGACACAAAAACTAGCTGTGTGACTTTGGGCAAGTCACTTAACCCCAAATGCCCTCCAAAAAGAAAAAAACAAAGCTTTCATTAGCTATTAGGGACTATTTCCAAATCAATGAGATTAATGTATTAATTAATTTCCTATGTATCTCCTATATGTTCCTATGAAATCTCATTTATGCTATTAAATAAAATGATGAAAATTTCATCTGTTTCATTTCTTGAAAACACAGTTAATGAGATTTCCTATGTGTCCAGACTTTAGGGACATCCTGTATATAGTGTTTTCAAATAAATTTTATTATTATTTTATCAAGTTCTATAAAATATCCCTTGATACTTCATTCTGCATAGCACTAAAAGTATAAATTAACTTTGACAGCATTGTCATGACCATATTGGCACAGCCCAGTCATAAGCCTTAAATATTTGTACAGCTCTTCAGGCTGGTATTTATTTAAGGAGTGCTTTGTAATTGAATCCATACATGTCTTCTGTATGTTTTAAGAGGTTCATTACCAGATATTTCATGCATTTTGTAGTTATTTGGAAGCAGATTTTCCTTTCTATTATCACTTCATATATGTCATTATTATGTAGAAATGTTATTGTTTTTTCAGGTTTTAGTAGCCTGCAACTTTTCTGAAGTTACTGATGATCTCAATTAGCATCTTTACTGATTCTGTAGGGTTTTCCAAATAAATCACCAGGTTATTAGCAAATGGTTAGTTTTATCTTTACCTATCGTTATTTAATTTCTTTCCCTTCTCTTATTGCTATTGTCAGTACTTCTAAAACTATATTGAATAATGGTGGAGAAAATGGATATCCCTTCTCCATTCTCATATTTACTAGAAAAAGGTTACAGTGTATCCCCAAAGCATGTGATGCTTATTTTTTTACTTTTGTGATATCCAAAAAAGGCCCTTCAAAAACAAACAAAAAAAACAAAAAAGGCCCTTCTATGCCTACCTTTAGTGGAGTATTTAGTATAAAAGAGGGATGTATTTTATAAAAGTTTTTTCTGCATTTATTAAGATGATCATGTGGTTCTGATTTAGTTTTTAATATGATTAATTATACTGATTATTTTCCTAATAT
This sequence comes from Pseudocheirus occidentalis, assembly GCA_028646575.1. Classification (NCBI taxonomy): domain Eukaryota; kingdom Metazoa; phylum Chordata; class Mammalia; order Diprotodontia; family Pseudocheiridae; genus Pseudocheirus; species Pseudocheirus occidentalis. The sequence goes on along the minus strand of CM053595.1, from coordinate 203,868,131 downwards.
TGAACCATCCTTGCATCCCCACTATCAATCCCAGTTGAACCTAACAAATGATTTCTTGAATAAATTGTTATGGTCTGAGAGGATTTAATTTTAAAATTTTGAATCAATGTTCATTAATGACACTAGCCCACAATTCTCTTTCTGTGATTTATCTTTCCTAGGTTTAGATATTAGGACTGTATCTGTGTCATAAAAGGACTCTAGAGTAAGGTGATTTCTTAATTTAAAAAAAAAATAATTTGTGATGTATAAATACGAACTGTTCTTTAAAACTTTAATAGAATTCTCCTATGAATCCTTCAGATCCACGAGTTTTGTTTTGTTTTTTTTAGCTTATTTATAGCCGGATCTATTTCCTTTTCTGAGATTTAAGATCTCTACCTGGTCTTCCAAGAGTCTGGGCATTTTATAATTTTGTTGGAGGTGTTCTCTATTTCTTTTGTTTTCAGTTTTGTTAGCATGTAACTGTGCATATGTTTTGATTATTTTGATTTCTTCTGGTTTTGCTGTGTTTTCACTTTGCTCATTTTTTATTTTGCTAACTTGATTTTGTTTCTTTTTAATCAGATTAGCTAACAGTTTATCAGTTTTAATTCTCTTCAAAGCACCAGATTTTACTCTTATTCATCACTTCTATGGAGCTGTTTCCAATTTACCTATCTACCCTCTAATTTTTAATATTCTCTTGTTCTTATTTTAAGCTTATTTGATGATTTTCTAATTTTTAAATCTTTATTCTGTTCATTACTCTTCCCTTTCTTCTATAATGTATTACCTATAATTGTAAGGTTATGATTTTTCCTCCTGAGGAACCACGTTAGCTACTTCTCAGAAATTTTGCTGTGTTATTTTATCACTTTGTTTTAGTTATTCTTTATCCATTCATTATTTAAAATTCCATTGTTAAGTATCCATCTGAGTCTGGATATTTTATTTTTAGACCCCATATCAATCTTTATTTTTATTCCAATATGGTCTGTAAAGGATGTATTGATTATTTTTGCCTTTTATATGCCTCAGTACAAGGTCAGGTTTTGTTTGGAAAAAAAAAAGTTTCAGTTGTTGCAAAGAAATATGGGTATTTTTTTTTTTACTGTCTCATTTAGAAGACACCAGTAACTAGTTTCTCTAAAAATTTGTTCAGTTCCATAATTCCTCTTTATCATTCTGCTGGATATTCAAAATTGATAAAGGGATACTGAAATCTCCAGTCACTATTGTGTTACTGTCTACATCTTCTTGAAACTCAGATAAAGCTTACATTTATGAATTTAGATCATAAGCAATTTGGCTGTTAAGGATCAAGCAAACTTCTGCAACCTCAAGCCTGAGCGCCTCTATGGAACTGGAAAGATCAAAGGGTATAGACATGTTTTGATATAAGGCTGCCTTGTATTTTTGGATCTGCTAGTGTGGTCTAACCACCAGTAGTGTGGGAGGTGAGGGAGCCTTGGTGAATAAGCTTAGGGTCAGTGATCCTTAGTTCCTGGGTTTTAGGTTTGCTTTTTAACCTTCTTTTGCATTCTGAGTGTCCTAAGCCATGGAAACAGTTGAAATTGTTTCATCTCTGATGTTTAATCTATGTTTTGGAGAGGTTTGAGAGGTCATGGGGATTGGAGAAAATGTCTCTTCCACCATATTGGTGCTCATAGAACACAAAGTACTTCTTTAATTAGCTAAGCAATTATCTTGCTTTTTTACAGCTTTCTGCCTAAAATTTCAGTGGCTTCATTATAACGACAATATTTATAAAGCACTTTAAGGTTTTCAGAGTTTTATGAATATTTTATTTCATCCTCACAATGACCACAGGAGGTAAGTGATATCCCAATAAGGATTGTATTATCCTTATATTATAATGAGGGAAGTGAGATTCAGAGAGGTTAAGTGACTTGCCCAGGGTCATACAGGTAGGAAGGATCTGAGGCCAGATTTGAGCCCAGTTCTGAGGCTCAGATATGAACCCAGGTTCTGAGCTCTATTCACCGTGGCACTTAGCTACTTCTATAAGTAAGTTGTTCAACTAGCAAGATACTTGGGGGTACTAATCGCACTTTATTTCACCCTGTATATATCACAAAATGCAACCAATATTTTCTATGCTTACATTCTTGAATTCTGCATTTAATCTGTCTATCCAATTAGTAACAATAAATGAAAGACAGCATTATCATGTGGGTTAGAGCCCTTTCAGAGAGCCTGGATTCAAATCTCAGCTCTCCTACATATAACCTGTATGACCTTTGGTTTTTATCTGTAAATTGAAGAGGTTAGAGTGGATGGCTTCTGGAGTCTCTTCCAACTCTACAACTATACTCTTGTGCTGTTCCATTTTCCAATTTTTCCAATTTAAAGTAAGATTTGAATTACACTAAAGTTAATTTTCTGCAATGAGAACAACAGAATCCATGATAATTTCAAGTTAAATTTTTGACTATTAGTTTGCAATTACATATTTTAGCCCTAAAAATACTATCCTGGATTTTAATTTCATAACAACATAATTAGTGACTCTGGGCTTTTCAAAATTCTGTAGGTTAGGCGAAGGATCTCTAAAACATCAATGGTATGGACAGGAAATGTAGAAATACCCCACCCCAAAACAAATACATTTTATACTTAATGACTCAAGAGTGAAAAAGTATGGCAAGATAGAGAGGGGATTAAATTAATTCAACAAATATTTATTAAGTACCTGTTCTATACAAGCACTATAGTGCTGAAAAGAGCTTGGAATATTCAACTTACTGTCTTAGTTGCCTACAGCACTGAGGGTTAAAGAGCTAGTTGGTGTAAGAGGTGGAACAAGAACCCAAATTTTCTTGATTCCAAGGCTGGCTCTTTTTCCACTATATCTCTCATGCCCTCTTTACAGATAAGCAGATTGTTAAATGATTTGCTCAAAGTCTGACAAGCTAAACAGTGGAGCTGAACTAGAATCAAATATTCTTACTCTAAACATCATGCTCCTTCCCCTCTAGATTACTTACTTTTATTTTTTAAGTCAATGGAGTTTTTTTTATTAAAATGCTTTAATTGAAAGACCAATAAATGAATTTTCCTTTCATATACCTACTCCTTAATTTAAATATTTCTGGGCAGATATCTAAACTTTAACTTTGTCAAAAAGGGAAAGACACTGAGACAGATATTCACATGGACAAATAATAAAGTTTCAGGATTGTATTAGATAGTAAATTCAATACAGATAATAACAAAAAACATCACTTCTGCTATCCCATAACCATTCTTTTAAATTCAATATTATAACATATGAAAGGTGACAGAGCAGAATACAAAGAATGTTGGTCTGAAAATTAAAAAAAAAAACCAAAACAAATAAAATCAAAACAACAAAAACCCTAGTCCCAGAAAATACTCCTTAGCTTTGTGATTAGAGCAGTTCATTAAGTATGAGCTGTTAGTAGTGCCATAATTTAAGTGACAACAATAAAAATGTATTTCTATGGCACTTTAAAATTTAAAAGACATTTTAAATTAATATTTAATAAGTGCCAAAAGGAAGTATATATCAAGAAAGAGCAGATACATAAAACTAAAATTACTCCATCTTCCACTTTCTATGTTGTATATCTAAATGGCATCCCCATCAGATTTCTCTTTTAGAATTAAAATCTGTCAGTTCTCTAAAATATTCTTTGTAGGACCCATTTCACAAGTTTTGATTTCTTTCTTCTCAATGACACAATTTTTCAAGGCTTGATTAAACCAGAAAACTTCCATTTTGATATGTGACTTGAAAATACTAAGTACAGTAGAAGGGTTACTTTGGTTCATAATTTGTCATGTTGCCACGTATTTATCCTAAGATCAATTAAGTAGGACTATGTTAATTGTGGGCTACTTTGACTCCACATATATATTTAAGACAATGACTGCCGTATGTATATGGAAATTGTTAATAAAAATAAAAAGAATCACCTGTCTTTTCCTTATTACTTCTTTGTTCCAGTTTCAAGTTAGTTGGAATTAGAATTTTGCAAATATGGGACAGCTAAGGTGGCACAGTGAATAATGCACCGGCCCTGGAGTCAGGAGGACCTGAGTTCAAATCCAGGCCTCAGACACTTAACATAAAACCTAGCCGTGTGACCTAGGGCAAGTCACTTAACCCCAATTGCCCTCAAAAGAAAAGCAAAAAAAAAATTTTTTTTGCAAATAATAATGCAAATCATCTAAGCTCACATGTACTTTTGATTTTAGAACATTTGTGGGGCGGGTAGGTGGCACAGTCAATGGAGCACCGGCCTTGGAGTCAGAAGGACTTGAGTTCAAATCCGGACTCAGACACTCTACCCAAAAACTAGCTATGTGATCTTGGGCAAGTCACTTAACCCCAATTGCCCTCCAAAAAATTAAAAAAAAAAAAAGAACATTTGCGATTAAAGGGAAACAATAATGAATTGGCCTGAGATGCTATGCATCAGCCCCTTCCCAACCTTGTACCCTCAAATTTAGGATACATGCTTAAAATGAAATTCCTTTCAAAGGAAAAAATATGTAGGCATGTGCTAAAACAACAACAAAAAATCTGACAATAACAAAGCTCCCTTCATATTTTATGTAAGCCATACATAGCTTAAAAAATGTGAACTATATTCTGACAAATATGGCAGAATCTATATGTTAGAAAACAAGATTAGCGTGTGGAATAGGGGACAGATGGGAAAAAAATTTGTAACTCAAAATCTTCTGGAAGTGAATGCTGAAAACTGAAAAATAAATAAATAAGAAGAAAATATGTAGATAGGCCAACTATTTATAGCTAAATAATTCCTTTACTTATAATCTCCAAATAAATAAATGTATTGTACAATTTGTTTATCTTCCTTAAGAATTTCAGCAAGTTTTATACAAGGATACAAAAACAAAAATCAAAATTAAAGGAAGCATGTGTGCAAAAGTATACCTATTCTCTAGTTATTTTTCTTTGTCTTTTGGGAAAAACCACAAAAATCAGTTTTCAAATTTTATTCTGACAAAGTTAAGGATTTCAAACTACAAATCTTGGTTTAAATAACAGTTAAATGTAGTTTACAGCTAAATACTCAATAATCCACCATAATTTCCTTTCAAGAACTAGGAACTTTCAAAATTATAAGTAATACAGTTAAACAGATTTCTGTGTGTGTGTGTGTGCGTGTGTAGGTGCGCTGACAGATACAGATCTATGTGTATATGATGAACATATTAAGAAGAATGCTTTCAAGAGACTAGAATGGAGGCTTAAAAAAAACAACCTAATCTGAATTATAGAAATTATATGCAGTTCACCAGCAAAACTAAGAATATGCTGATATCTCCCATGAACTTGAAAGATTAAAAATAATTTCTTTCAGGAATAAGCATTTTAAAAAACATTTATTACCTGCCTCCTCCTAAAAAGAGCAGTCCAAGAGCCATATGATGAGCCAAATGGAAACCATAGTTCATTTCTCCCCCTGTCTTCTTGTGCATGAATCGACAAAGCTGGAGAACCTTCAGGTTTCCAGAGCCAGCCATGACCATGGCAAGAGAGAGGAGCACGACACTTAGGCAAGTTTCTAAGTTATAATGGCCTGTCTTGAGGTACAATAAATGAAATCACAATATTAAAATTATTATTGCTATACACATCTAAATTGGTTAACACGAGAAAATTACAAATTTATGCAATTTTTATAAGAAATATTGTGTCACTGGATCAACAGATTAGAAAATCCTCACAGACCAGAACCACATCTTGAATAAATTCATTGCTTAATACTGCCTGGCAGATACTTAACAAATGCATTTAATTGAATTCTATGGAAGGATTCTGGTTAATTAAAGGAATTAAAAATACAGGAATTAATTTAAATTAGTGTTGTATGAGTTTCTGTAGAGCACATTAGAATTACGCATTTCCTTACTTATTCTCTATGCATTCGAATCTGTTATCTACCCCACTTACACAGACAGAATCAGTTAATTCTTCAACAGAAAAAGAAAGATTTAGTCACAATTTAAGCAACTCTATTCTTTTTTTTTTTTTGGAAAAAATAGTTTCATTTGAGGGAGTGTAGAGAGAAAGCCAAATTACAAAGAGTTTGACAACGAACAGGAATAAACACTGATGTGAATTTAAGTTTCAATAAGTGGAAATTAGTTTAGACTTGGAAGGAGCCAAAGTGTGATGCTGATTAGCATGACATGCAATCAGCCCTTCCTTTGCTTAGAACTTCTTTTTTACTAATAATCATCTCTTATTAAAAAAAAAGTAACTCTGAAAGCTACAAACTAATGATGCTTCACAGACTGTCAGGTCACATAAGATTTCCCATCAAAAACATTGTTTAACTCTACCTCCCCAAAAAAGACAAAAATAACAAAACCCAACAAACTCAACAAGTCCAACAATTTCTCCAGTCACTGAAGTTCAAAACATCAGACTTTTCCATGACTCTACTTTTTCTTATCTCCTCCCATCTCCATTGTCTAATCGTTTACCAAGTCTTGAATCAATCCTCCCTCCAATCTCTACTATGTGTCCCATTCTTACCACTTATGCCATCACCACCCTTATTCAGACCTTCATCCTTTCCCACAGGGACCTATTTTTTTTTCCCTCCACAGGGATGTATTTAAGCAACTCTATTCTTAAACTGCAATACTGCAGTTATAATCAATAATGTGGCAATAAAGTATCATTGAATTTTTCCTTTATCTCAAAGAATGTGCACTATTAAAATAAGAGTTTCGTTATGTTTTTAGAGGAATAAGAAACAAACTTACCACTGAAGCTGTGGCTGCAGACAAACACTTCATAAAATCTTTTGCAAACTTGTACTATAAAAAAGGTGAAGAGCAAATTTCAAAGTTAAAAATGACATTCTAAAAATCATTTAGGAACAGAGTAAAAAGAGAAACTTCTTACCAAACAGTTAAATGCTGCTAAGTTTTCTGAACCAGCAAATCGAAAACCCAGAGACAAACAAGCTCCAGCAATTATATAGACATGTGCTTGCCTAAAAACAAAGAAGAAAAACCTCAATAACTCAGTAATTAAATTATATTTTAAAAGTTTACTTGGACTTGATGTCTTCTTTGCTAAAATAGTAATAAGTGCTTCTGCTATTCTATTCTGTTGTTCTATCCACAACAAATACAGACTTTATACCTATTATATAAAAAAATCACTGCTTAAAACTGAGTGAGAGGAAGATTTGGGTATAACGCCTGGTCACAAAGAACTTAGTATATGCTAAGGCAGATTAGATGCATATACAAAAGCGTATAATAAAACATATAATGCAAAAGTTGGGCAAAAGAGATATAAAAAGTCATATAAATAGAAAAATACAATAGAGACCAAGAGGCACAAGATCTAATATTAACTCTCCTTCTGACTAACTATGCGATCCAGAACAAGTCACTTGACCCCTCTAGACCTTGGTTGAAAAAAAAGCTACAAGAATTCAAAAAGAAGATGATGCTGATAAATAAGAAACATAGATTTTAAAAAAAAACAATGGTGGAGAAAGTATAACATATCATTGCAGGCTGTGAAAATATAACACCACTAAATATTTAGCGAGATATAACCTGGTGGCTAAAATTATACATCAGAAGTTCACTATTTTTTATGAATTGAAAGACAACAAATTCCTATACTAAAAATATAAACCACAAAAAATCCTGGAGAAATCAACAAATAAATTATACAGAAACAAGAATATTAACAAGAAATTGAACTGCTAACCAAGTATAACCCCGATTCATAAAATTTAAAAACAATGATTTTAATAGATATTGCCATATCAAATACATTTCCAAGTTACAAGGAACAAAAAGCTTTCAAAGTCCAGAAATTTGCCCAAGATGAAAATAACGTGTAAATAAGAGAAAGTACATATTCTTCAGGTTCTTTTGTCTGCTACTGGAGTTGTACCAAGTACGCTTTTATTATTCAGCTATAAAAAAGCAGTTAATTTACTTACATGGAAAATAGTAGAGAGGACATTAAACATAAAGGATTTATGGCAGGAGAGAGACTTGTCTCAAGACCATTTCTATATGAACCCATCAAAGAAGATGACAGGAATGAGCCAACAACAATTATATATTATTATATAATATAAGATTATTACATTTTATATTATATAATATAAAACATGACATTTTTTCAGGAAGACAGTTTAAACCTATTACAGTTCTGCCTCAACTAACTTAATTATAGCTTCTCCTAAATAAAACTAAGTCTTCCATTTCAAAGGAGTCAAATCAAAATATCTTAAATAAGTACTGCATGTAAATGAATGACAGCAAGCTATACAGCTCCACTGAAAGACATATTCAAGTGTTTCTTCATTTTATGAAATCTGTCTCCAATAATAATAATAATAATAATAATAAGAAGGAGCAGAAGAAGCAGCAGCAGCAGCAGAAGAACCACTTCCTCAAAGTCAAATCCTTCCTCTATAATGTGAGGCTAATGGGGGGAAATGTCAAAATAAGGAAATGCTGGCCCGAATGAAGCACAGAAGGGGCTCCATATGCTTTGAGATTGCTAAACTATCTATGAAGGCTTGGCAGTAACCCCGAAATACTAGTCAACTGGGTTCTTGGCAATACTAGGGACTGAGTCAGCATTCCTGCTAGAGAGAAGAAAACACTCCTAAGAATTTAAGAAAAAGACAGAATAACACAGACTTGCAGGCTAATCTTAACCAAAACCACAGTGATGATTAATTTAACATGAAAGCCAGGAGTGACTTTTCTTCATATTCTGATGTCACAAAAAGGCAAGGTCTGGAGCCAGTCAGAAATGCCAATATCCCACTTGCTTGAAATGCTTCACTGCTGAGAGCACTGACCACTAAAGTGGATACACCACAAGTGTGCACGAAATAGACATGAATGCTTCCGTTATGCACCATTACAGTATGAAAGGCAAGGAATTCATGCTCATTTTTGTTAGTGGTACTTTCTGCTCCAAGTCATACAACATACTGATGACCGCTTTAGGGAAACAACAAAAATTAATTACAGATCTAAGACTAAATTAGACAAAATAACAGATAAAATCAAGAATCTACTCATGTCGGGGCGGCTAGGTGGCGCAGTGAATAGAGCACTGGCCCTGGAGCCAGGAATACCTGAGTTCAAATCTGGCCTCAGACACTTAACACACACAAAAAAACTAGCCGTGTGACCTTGGGCAAGTCACTTAACCCCAACTGCCCTCCAAAAAAAAAAAAATCTACTAATGCCTGAAGAGAGAAAAGTTAAAGACCCTAAAGTTACTAAGAATTTTCTTCTAATACAAACTCCGGAATTTTAATACAAACTCACACAATGATTGTGAAACAAAAAGGACATCCCAAGGTGTGAAAAGGAATTTATTAACAATTAAGGTTAACTACTGAACAATACTCTCAAATGCCATAACAGTTATATTACCTTTGATTATTACCTGGAAATCTTTGACTTAATACCACCTGCACAGCTTATTCATGGACTGAGACTGCATAAAATAGACCCAATTACAGACTGCTAAGAGTATTTGATGTCCACAGGGAAAATTAACTACTCTATTTCAAACACTCCACTAATACAATAATGTCAAGAACAACTGATATAAAACATGAAATTTTTCAGGAAGACAGTTTACAATTCTGCCTGGACTGAACTCAATTAAAGCGTCTCCTAAGTAAACTAAGTCTTCCATTTTAAAGGAGTCAAATCAAAACATCTTCTTATCTACTTCATGTAAATGGATGACATCAATCTATATAGCTCCACTGAAAGACACATTTAAGTGCTCCTTCATTTTGTGAAATCTGTCTCCAATTTTATCAAAGTGTCAAAAATTCTTAACATACGCCAAGAAAAGATGCAGACTGAAGTCAAGCTCAAATATGATGGTGGTACTGAAATCAATGGATGAGGGATTAGCTCACAGTTGATCCACACAATGGTCCTGGTCAGGAAAGTAATGTTATTAACCCATTTTTGCAGATAAGGAAACTGAGGCTGAGAGAAATTAAGTGACCTGCCCACAGTTTCACAATGAGACAGGATTCTAACTTGGGTCTTCCTAACTCTAGGTCCCTATGTGAGCTCTAAGCAACCAAAGTTAAATATGAAAAACAAGTTTAAATGGACTAATAACTATAAGGTTTTAATATATTCTTTCAAAACTATAAAATGAGATATAACCATATCCTAATGAAAAACCATACAATATTAAGATACAGGGTCCATTACCCTAAGCCAGACTCCCCACTCCTGCACCCAAGCTATACAAAGAGGAACAACATTCCTTTGCCAAAAAGGGAGATCAACATTCTCAGAGCACATGATAAATATATAAAACTTACACAATACTTTTGGAATAAAATCAGATATTACTTCAATGAACAATGGTAACAACTTTTAACCACCTTTGGAATGTAAATGAAAATTCATCTATCTTTGGGTAGAATCTCCAAAACTGTTAAGATCCAAGAACAGAACCAAAGAATCCTCTGTGAATGATACCTGACATTAACTCAGTCAAGAAAATGTTAACATAGAAATATTGAAGAAATAGGTCAATCATGGAGACTTGTTTGTAGAAATGGAGGAGATTATAATGTAATTCAGGAACAGGTCACTGTCACCACAAATTAATTCTTTTAGAAGCCAGGAATAACTGATCAGGGTAAACTGTTTAGAGAAATAGCAAATACATCACTGTAGGCTACAAAAATTGAGAACCTAACAAACATACAAGACTGACTTGGTGACTAGAATTGCACAACAGAATCGTTACCTTTTACAGACAAACAGAAAATCCCCATACTACAAATAAAGACTTTAAAACATTCTGGACAACTTAACCAATAAATTGTGCTAGAAACAGAGCATTAATACAGACCAAATCAGTCTACATGAGTATCGAAACATAACACTGAGAAATAAAACCTTAAGAACAGTATTTTTAATTGATGCCACCTTCCTAACATTCATAATGACCAAATTATTTGGAAAAATAAGCTTTCAAAATCAGAAAGACCTGACTTCAAATCTGGCCTTAGAGCTTCCTGGCTATGTGACCTTGAGCAAAATACTTAACCTCTGATTGCCTCAGTTTCTTCATCTGTAAACTGGGGGTAATAACATCTACCTCCAGGGTTGTCATGAGGATCAAATGAGGGAATATCTGTAAAGCTCTTAGCACAGGGCTTGGCACAGAGCAGGTGTGATACAAATATTAGCTGTTATTATTAACAGGGAGACATGTAGATCATTCTGGCTGTCATGGAGCTGTGCTAAAGATGAAATTTTAACTAATATTTTTATTCAACTACAAAAAGTAGTTATTTTAAGTACATGTGAAAGAATATGAAGTATTAAGTATAAAAGAGTAAATAGAAGGACAACAATTTGTCTTATGATTTCTATCTGAAATAGATGATTGTCATCATATTATATATGACATTTATTTCACTCCTTAAGGTTTGTGAAGCATTTTACATACATTTTCTCTGAGCCTCACAACCACCCTTTAAGTCTGATACTACTGTTACCATTATTCCCATTTTACAGAAGACGCAACTGAGGCCCAGTAGGGTTAAGTGAATTTCCTGTGGCTAGATAGTTAAATAAATATCAGACAAGATGCGAACTTAGGTCTTCTTGACTGCAAGTCCAAGACTTTATCTACCAGGAAGAATCTGGGAAGGCTTCATTGATGAGAATATATCTGAGCTGGATGTTGGAGTATCAGCCAGAATGAAACAGGCAGAACTAAAACAGAATATTCCAAGAAAAAAGAACAGCAAAAGCAAAGGTACAGAAATGGGATAAATATGAAAAATAGTTTTAGAGAAAACTAGGGGTCGGTTTGAGGAATAAAAAGTGGACCAGTTTGGTTAGCTATCAATCAGTAGTCAAGTGCTGTCAATTTAATCTTTTTTTTTTTTTTGCTTTTTTTTGCCAGGGGAAGGGTAGTGTAATTGGGGTTAAGTGACTTGCCCAAGGTCACATGGGTAAGTGTGTCAAGTGTCTGAGGCCAGATTTGAACTCAGGTCCTTCTGATTCCAGGACCAGTGCTCTATTTACTGCGCCACCTAGCCACCCCATGTCAATTTAATCTTCATTACCACTCTATCCCTCCTATCTGTTTCACTTACTCTCTATTCACATTTGTATCATCACAGTGCATGTCCTCTTAACTGGACTGTTGTAAAAGAATTCTAATTGACTCCACTACTGTTCCCATCCAATCTATTTTTCACAAACATGCCAAAATAATTTTTCTAATGGACAGGTCTAGTGCAACTTCCTCCTCAATAAATGCCACTGATTCCTTATTTCCTGTTTGATCAAATAAAAACATCTGGCTTTGAATTATGTTTCAAGGCTTTGTTCATATCACTCCCTTTTACACACTCAATGGTGCAGACAAACTCAACTGCTTACTACTGTTTCCCAATGTTATCCTGCTCTTACCTACCTTCTATATTTGTATATACCATTTCCTGTACCTAGAATAGATTCTTTCCATAACTCTACTAACTCAACACACATTTTGATCTTACTTCAGTTTGAACAGCACCTTTTCCACGACACACTTTGTGACTTCCTACCTTCCCCTGCCACTCCTCCCCCATGAAAAAGTGATTTCTATAGTATTCTACCAAGACTGTTTGCCCTGACCATATTAAATCTTACATGAAATGTGTTTCTGTTTGTTTCCACCCCAGTCCACTGCCATTAGACTTCAAGAACCCTCAAGACAAGGACTATAATTTTGTTGATCACTGTATTCCCCACACCTAATCCCAAGCCTTGCACATAACAGGTATTTGTCATGACTGATAAATCAATAAATCAAAAGGCATTTGTTAAGTGCCTACTAAAGGGTAGACACTGGTTCTCAAACTACAATGAATGAAATAATCTCTACTCACAAGTAGTTTACACGCTAACAGGGAGAGAATAAGCATAGATGTAAGGATACACAAAAGTAAGAGAACAGATACAAAATAGTGAAGTACAAAATAGCTTGGGAAGAAGTAGACTATCAAATGGAAGGGGGATCAAGTGAGGTTTCATGTAGAAGACAGTTCTTGAGCCTGTATCATAAAAGAGGAGAGGAATTCCAGGCACGGGGGACAGCTGAGGCAAAGGTACAGAGAGAGGAGACAGGAGATAAAGGAAGTGTGAGTGAGGACGTAATGGTAACGGGAATTTGAAGATCTTCCCTGCCCCTTAATAAGCCAAATGTAATCACATGGAGCCCATGGGGGGAAGAGCCTGCTGAAAGGGTGGAACAGGAAGGGTGGAGGAAGAAGAAGCAGGAGAGAGAGAGAGAGAGACAGAAAGAGAGAGACAGAGAGAGAGAGAGAGAGAGTGAGAGAGAGAGAGAGAGTGAGAGAGAGAGAGAGAGAGAGAGAGAGAGAGAGAGAGAGAGAAAGAGAGAGAGAGAGAGAGACAGACAGACAGACAGAGACAGAACAGCTAGGAGCAAGCAGGATGGAGGAGGCAGAGCAGCTAGCTTGAGTAAGAGAGGGGCATTTTTGCTTAAGTGGAACTCTTTTGTTTTGAAGGAATGGTGGAGGAAAGGCTTAGGAATGTTGGTGTTTGATGAACTGGTTTTGTGTACTAACTTACTGGTTGTTATGATGGATTATTTGGCTTTTTGGTTTTGGGATTCAGTTTTCTGGTATTTGAATAAATGTTTTGGATCTATCTTCCATGTGAAGAGTCTTTTGCATGTGATTCACAACTACACCAGCATATTCATAGCTGCTGTGGACACTAAGAATATTGTGCTGGTATTACAGAGGAAGGGAGAGAGGCCAGTATGGCTGAACTGCAAAGTGAGGAGGAAAAATAATGATCAATGAAGCTTGAAAGATAAATTGGGGCAGAGGTGTATAGGGGGAGTTTATACTTATACTTGAGGTGACTGGGACTCTACTGGAATTGACTGAGTAGAGGATTCATTTAAGATCCACATATAATAAAAATCACTTTGGCAGCACCACGTAGGATAGACTGGTCTGGTGAGAGTCTTGAGGTACAGCAATTAGGGAGTTACTGAAATAATCTAGTTGACAGGTGATGAGTACCTGAACCAAAGTGGTTTGAGCATAAAAAAGAGAAAGAGACACTGCAGTAAACTGTAAAGGGCTTTGAATACCAGGCTATGGAATTCTTAATTTTCACTTATAACAACAACCATAATGATAATAATGACACGCAATGGAGATGTAATTTGAGCAAAGATGTGATGTGATAAGAACTGTATCTTTGGATGCTTATTCTGGCAACAATGTACAGGGTAGACTAATGGAAGTATAGCCTAGAAAAAAAAAAGGCAGATAGAATACTGCAATATTTTAGGCATTGAGAGTCTGAACTAAGGGGGAAGAAGTGTAAATCTTAAAAATTCACTTTGGCAGCAGGGTGTAGAAGAGACTGCAACAGTGAGAGACAGGATTCACAGGATCGTGGATTTGAACTGAAAAGGACCCTAAAAGCTAATCAGGGGCAGCTAGGTGGCGCAGTGAATAGAGCACCGGCCCTGGAGTCAGGAGTAGCTGAGTTCAAATCCGGCCTCAGACACTTGACACACTTACTAGCCATGTGACTTTGGGCAAGTCACTTAACCCCAACTGCCCTCAAAAAAAAAAAAAAAAGCTAATCAACCAGAGCTCAGAGACTTTTAGTAACTTATCTGACAGCCTACAGTCAAGTAGTAGAGCTAAGATTCAGTACAAGATCCTCTGATTCTAAATCCAGAGCTCTTTCCACTACAAAACATGGAAGACCCATGTAGCATTAGGGTTGATCCAAAAGCACTTTTTAAGTTGGCTCAAAAGAACTTTTTAACTGATTGAGACTTATCCTTTTCTTCAAAATGACCTCAAGATTTCAAGCATAAGTAACAAGATAACTGGTGGCAAAAACAGAAATAGGGAAATTAGGAAGAAAGGCATTATCTAGGTAAGAGCTAAGACTCAGTTTTTAGTAATCCTGTGGAGTTAAAGGGCCTGGCAGGATATTAAAGTAGAAAAGTCTAGCCAATTTAT
This sequence comes from Pseudocheirus occidentalis, assembly GCA_028646575.1. Taxonomy (NCBI): domain Eukaryota; kingdom Metazoa; phylum Chordata; class Mammalia; order Diprotodontia; family Pseudocheiridae; genus Pseudocheirus; species Pseudocheirus occidentalis. Next base: position 203,853,066 of record CM053595.1, on the reverse strand, counting down.
GGAAATGCTTATCTGGAAATTCAGCAGAAAGGTTATGATCAGAGATATAGATTTAAAAGGCATCTGCAGAAAGGTTACAACTGCAGCTACACAAATAGAGATCACCAAGGATGAATTTGCTAAGAAGTTAAAAAACACAACTATGAAAAATTCAGCAATTAGGAGCTAAGAGAAACTAGTAAGAGAAACTTGGAGGATGATGGTACTCTCAATGGTAAAAGGAAAGATAGAACGAGGAGAAGGCCTGGGGGAAAAATGAGTTCTGTTCTGGATATGCCTACAATGTTCAAGATGTCCAAGATGTAGTTAGTGATGAGCAAGACTGGAGCACAGAAGAGAGACTAAGGTTAGATATAGACACCTGGGAATCATCAGTAGAGAGATAATAACTGAACATACAGGAACTGATGAGATTCTCCAAGTGAAATTGCAGAAAGGCAGGAGAAAAGAGGGCCAAGAACAAAGCCTTGGGAGACATACCTATGTTTAGTGGGCATGACATTTATCTTCAATCATGAATGTACTTAATAAATGCTTGGTGAAAAGAAATTGAACTCAACTGCCTCTCATTTTTACATACATTTTAAAGAGTTGGTATCTTTTATTTTTTGGACATGGCCCATGTAGAGATTTGTTTTACTTTACCATGTATATTTGTTAAAAGGGTTTTGGTATTCTTTTTTCAATGGGTGGGATTAAGTGGTAGGGAAAAAAGGTACATTTTTATTAACAAAATATAAAATTAAAATTATAAAATAAAGAGTATATATTTGATAGGAAATAGGTTTTTCAATTCAATTCAATACTTACGCCAGGGTTTCCAAGTTCAGGTCCTCTGAGGATGGTATTTCAGTTTCATTAAGAGAAATGCTATTTTCTCTTATGATCTGTAAAGCATAAATTAATTATCCTTAGATATCCATGACTGGTTTCCAACTTACACATTTAAGTGATTTAAAGAGTAAGACATGTCATGTATATATTTATAGATATTAACAGTTTTCTCAAATCATTTTATAATAGTACCCATATCTGAATCTCATCACTTTGATCGTTTATATTCTCAACTCATCCAAGGACATGTGATTATTAAATCCGAAACTAAATTCACAAAAGAATATAAGTTTGGGAGTATACCAAATATTTACTGAATTTAGACCTAGAAGTGACCTTTTTTTTTTAGGAAACAAGAACATGGTTGAGGGCGAAATTAGAGTTTAAGAGAGAAAAGGAGGCAAGCTAATTCTCACTGAAAAAGAACAATGTGGCTCGAAGCCTAGTCTCCTTACTGGAAAGTTGCTTTTCACTAGACTAGTTTCCAACTCTCCCCAGCTAATTTGTCCTGGAGTTTATCAAACACTGGGTTAATATTGAGTTCAATAACTTCCAATTTTTTCTTATCTTAAGGGCAATTAGGTGGTACAGTAGATAGACTGTTGGTCATGGAATCAAAAAAATCTTAGTCCAAATCCTCCCTCAGACAATTGCTAGCTGTGTGACTCATGGAAAGTTGATGAGCCTCTTTCAATGTCCGCATTCCTGTCTGTAAAATGGGGATAACAGCACTTATTTAACAGTCGCTCTGAGGATCAAGTGAGACACCATGCATAAAGCACTTTGAAAACCACGAAGTGCTCGATCTGTGCCAGCTGCTGCTATTACTGTTCCTTATCTACTCTATTCCAATGATCTGTGTCTGTACTTTCTAACCAGTTTTGATGACTACTGCTCTATGACTTAAACGGAATCTGGATTTGGTGCTCTCGTTCTTACTTACTTCATTGTTTCCCTTTTTGTTCCTCAATGAAGTCTGTTGTTACTTTGTTTATCTATATAAAGTAGTGGGTAGTGGGTTTGATATGGCACTATATCTGCATATTAACTTAGGACGCATTTTTATTGACAAGAATATGATAAAGGAATTTTCCAAATCCACTAAGGTTTTTAGCACTGATATCAGTCCGCTGTTCATGGTTCCTTTAAGTACAATGTAGTGTTCGTGTTTCTCTTGTGATTTTGATTTCTGCCTTGTCTGTTAGCATGATTACAACTCTTGCTTTTTTGGAATCATTTGATCCATAATAAAGTTTGTCTCAGCATCACCTCCCCAACTCTCATTATTCCTTTACTATTTATTTATCAATTTCATGGAGATTCACAACCCATTCTTGGCCCTTTATCTTTCCCTTTCATCATTCAAAGTTCCAGTTCTTGAGGCCACTGGTGGTGGAGTGGATAGAGCTCTGGAACTAAAGTTAAGTTCAAATTCAGCCTCAGACACTTACTAGTTGTGTGAACCTGGGTAAATCACTTAACCCCTGCCTCAGTTTTCCCAACTGCAAAATTGGGATGATAATATTATCTACCTTCCAGGGTTGTTGTGAGGATCAAATCATATATTTGTAAAGTGTTTAACAAAATGATTGGCACACAGCATATACTATGCAAATACTAACATCGTTATTACCTTATTCTCTTCTAGGAGATCAGGAGCTTAGCTCATGGAGTAACAATTCAATTCCTAGACCTTCCTTTCTCCTAATTCTTTAAGTTTCCAAGTTAATCTGTAGCTCCTTATATCCTTTTTGTACCTCAATGATCCTTTCTTTCTTTTACTCCACAGATGAATGTGTTTGTTTTTTTAAAATAATAACCTATAAAGAAAGAACTGATTTCCTAACTTAGTCTTTTCTAAAATGGAAACAGCAATGTCTATACTACCTCATAGGGTTGTTGTGTAGAAAGCTATGTAAGCTATAACGTTTTATATAACTGTAAGCAATAATTATCATTGCCAAAAATTTGACAAAATCCAGCAAATGTACTCACTTGTGGAACATTGCTATCAACCCACTTGGAATTCGGCAAAATGTCATCCCATAAAATCAGGCATCGAGCAAGAGTCTTAAAAAAAAAGAAAAGGATCAGAATAAGCTCAAGGTTAATAAAATATGCAAAGTTTTGTATTATAATTGCATTACAATGATTAAAAGGATATTCTGACATTCTCTAATAACCAATCCTACAACAAACTCCAGATAATCAGTTTGTGTATAAAACGCACAAACCCCCCCCCCCCCATGCCTCTTAGTTATTTGGTAATAGAGAAATCGTTACATAATTACATAATAAAAGCATTTAACAGATTAGCAACATGTTAGTGGCATATTATCTTAGGAATGTAGGGATACATTTAGTGCCCCTCAGAGGTAACTGCCAAGAAGCACACTGCCATTATAATCCCTCCCTTCATATGGTGATAGAAATAAAGAATTTATAGAACTTTAGCAATCTAATCTCCTCAGTTCTATAGATAAGCATAGCTTTAGAGATGAAGGGATTTGCCCAGGCTCACAGTGAGTAAATGAGGGAGCTAGAATTTTTCTTAAAGGTCTTCTGACACAGTCTATTACTCTTTCCACTACCAAACTGCTCCCTTAGGAAAAGGTGGGGATGGGGTTTTAGATTCACAAAGGGGATATCTAGCACCTTAAGTCTTGATTACAGGAAAGGAAGACCCAAAACAGATGTATGAGAGCTAGATTTTCTCAGGAATAGATGCAGACACATTGCTTCATATACCAATTCCCTTTTCAGGCATCCTTCAAAATAATTTTAGGAAAATTTTAATTACACTCACCTAATCTCTCTCTCCCCAAACTCCTTTCCCATTTAAGTATGGAAACTCTTTTAAAATGGCAGCCTTCATCAAAAGTGGTTAACAATTAATTCTTAAACTTCTTCAGGAAAAATTTTTGAAACAGGATTTTTAAACAGAAAAACTTGTATAAGCAGTATGGTAATATTTTAAAACACTATTTCCTAGTAATATAGTGGAATAAAAACAAGAAACAAAGCATGCAATACAGATCGCTATTTATAACTTGGGAAGTCTAACAGTTAAGTTATCCCAAGTATCAGCTAATGAAATTACTGGCAAGAATAGCTAAATCCCTTTTTACTAATGAAGAAGCTTTATTGCTCATTCGAAATGTCTTTAGAAAAAACACACAAGATGAACACTGAAGGTAACGGTCCCTGCCTTCATCATACTAAGATTTAGAGGGATACAGTCCATACCCTAAGCAAAAGAAATTCTGGTTTCACAAAATCCAACAAATACATTGTATCAGGAGCCCGGAGCCAGTCAGCAATAGATCTGTTTAAGCAGAATAACACCATTAAGACAAATGATAGAATCAAATTATAAGTTTCTAAAAGAAACAACATAATCAAGAATATTAAATCACAAAATATTGCTATGATCAACTATTTTGTTAACGATATTATACATTCATTTTTTACTTTATCCTCCAAAAGAATGAAAGGCTCTTGAAGTCAATGTTTCGTTTTTGTCTTTCCATCCCCAGTGCCTGTCACGGTTTTTAACTAAGGCCTGTTATCTGACTTACTACTGAGGGGAAAAGTCTCAGAACACTGAAAAAACCTCTTGAAATAACACTCTCACTGTTTCTATTTAAACTTACAATGACCTAATAAAACTGATTAAACTCAAACACTCTAGATAATTTTCCCAGCTAAGTTGAAATTTCCCACAGTAAAGAAAACTCTTGCCCTATGTCAAAATTATCTGCAATGCATCTGATGAACAAAAAACTCTAACAATAAAGGCTTTCTAGCCATCTATTATGTGCAATGCAGAGTACTAGCCACTAAGAGCAGTGTAAAATTGAAGACAGTTACTGCTGAAGGAGCTTATGATCAAGTAAGACAGAGAATATTTGTACTCCAGATATAATAAAAAGCGAGAGGCCAATAGAAGGAAGAGGCTTTTTCATTCATGAGGGGATCAGCACAAGTGTTATGGGGAAAATAACATTTGAATTAGGCACTGGAGGATGGGTTTGGAGACAGGAAAGAGGTAGAGGAACAGTATAAGCAAAGGTGCTAATGATAGATTTTGTTTTGCGGGGACCAAGTTAAAACAGACTATGCATTTGTATATAGGATAATGAAGCAGAATTTGGACTAATTTTAAAATAAATGACCGAACATTTAAAATAAATGACCTAACAACAAAACAGCTGTTTTGCTAATAACTATATTATTAATTACATAATATTATATATAATTATATATAACTAATAATTATATTAATAATATATAAGCACTGAAATATTTAAAAGTTTTAGAACCTGGAAATTTGTAAGAACTGGACAGTCAGAATTTTTTTTTATTAACATCCCAAATTTATGACCCATAGGTGAAATCTTTATTAATAATACTTATTTGGGGGTTGATAACTAAGGATTCATCCATGGAACAAGAATTTAAAGAGCATTTTTTTCTGCTTTGTGATTTATAAATATAATACTTTTTCCACATTTTACTTAGGAAATTTTTAAAAATGCAAATCTGTAAATATCAATACCTGTTATTAGTTTTTAGGTAGATCATTGCCAAAGCAAGAGTTGCACCAGGACAAGTCACATCTACGTTGATTGTGTCACCTTCCTATCAAAAGATAATTTCAGAAGTCAATTCCAATCCAACTCACATACATGATTTCTGAATTTATTTTCTGTTTAAAAAAATTATTCTGGATTTTGACTGGAATTATCTAGTTAATATATTCCCCAATTTATTTGTGCATCTCATTCAAGAAATACCTATTTTCAATGGCTTCCCCAATAACAACATGAAAACTTAAGAACTAGTACTTATATTCATTTTGATCTGCTTTACTTTATGGACTTACTTTAATTTGATAGCTTGGAGATTTATGTTTTTCTCTATGCATTCCTGCTTGAAAGCGCCTATGACCTCCAACCATATACTGATAAAGCTGCTCAGGTACATTGAGATCAGACATGCCTATTAGGTTGCTACCATGCTTGAAATAAAGAAAAAAGAGATATTTTAAAACAAATCTTAAATGATTAAAAACAGATCTCTACCAATTAAATGAACTAAACATAAGACATAACACTATATGAATTGGATACTATCTATGCTTGAACACTTCAGAAAACAAAACTTCGGGTGCTCTCGCTATATTGAAAAGGAAAGAATCTCAGCCATCTTTTAGTACAAATGCTTCCCTAGTACCTAGATATATAGTAGGGGATTATTCATCTTTTTTGTGTCATGGACAAACATGTAGTACTTTAAGGTTTGCAAAGAACTTTACAAATTATTTTTAAAAATCAAGTTGACAGACCTTAGGTTAAGAATCTTACTTATGACATTTCTAATAAGTGATAATCTAATCTTTTCATAACACCTCCAGTTAGGGAAAGGATTCACTGTAGCCCATTACATTTTTGGTCTTATTAGTCTCCTTTACTGGTCATTCATGTTATGCCTGCTATTATTAATATACCCCCAAGCCTCTGTCCTAGGCCCTCTTCTGGTTTTTTGCTATATATGATCTTATTTGGTGATTTTCTCAGTTCCCGTGGTTTCATATATCTCTCTATGCAGATGATGCCCAGATTTATATAACCAGCTCTAGTTTCTCTTCTGAGCTCTAGTCTCTCTTCTGAGCTCTAGTCCTCCATCAACTTTAACTTAAAACATACTTAAGTTATTGATTCAGAAAAGTTTTTAAACATAAAAAATCCAGTCAAATATGACTAGAAATGAGTCTATTTCCATAGCATGAAAGAATTTATACCACTATTTTATATGTGTGCGTGTGTACAGACACATATATTTCATTTTAAATGCACATATACATATATTTTGTATATGTGTTTATGCATATACATTTACACGTATAAATACACACATGTATATACACACAAATGTGTATATACATACATATGTAAACATTTGTTGTTCAGCCACTTCCGAATCTTTGTGATCCTATGGATCATGGCACACCAATACTGTCCATGTTATGGGGTTTTCTTGGCAAAGATACTAGAATCATTTGCCATTTTCCTCTCCAGTGAATTAAGGTAAACAAAGGTTAAGTGACTTGCCCAGGGTCACACAGCTAGTAAACATCTGAAGCTAGATTTGAACTCAGGCCTTTCTGACTCCAAGCCCAACACTCTATACACTGAGTCGCCTAGCTGCCTCTATGCATATATTTACATATATGCACATGTAAGTATACATATATATGTACACGTAAATCAAACAGGCAAAGAAAAGGTTACTATGTACCTGTAGCAATAAACACCAGATACTTTTAGATATTTCAGGTTCTCTGCCCTCACTGTGATGAGTGAAAATACCAATTTGAAATCTAACTATTCATGCACTTTAGTTCTAATTTGGGTATTCTGCCTTAGATGCCTTGAGCCTTTACCATCCAACTCCCTTCTATTGTTTTCTTCTTGCACAGATAAACACTAAACTTCATTAAAGAAAAGAATCTTTAAGTGACATACTCCAAGATATCCTCCCATTAAAACCTGGGACTTTTAAAAAAACCTACAAATGAAGGGAGAATTGAGAATTACGCTGTTAGAGTAAGACAGAGGAGCTACAAAGAAAGAGTCAATAAGACTAACTGTTTTTATGCAAATTTAAGGGCTACATGTTGAAAGTAAGAAAGTTAGAACAGAGTGCTTACCCCCAAGCAAACCATGCCCAGTGCCAAACCAGCTGCCAAAGAGTATGACTCCCTGTCAGTGCAATATTCCATTTCTGGACCTGGGGGACGCCCTTTAAAAATAAGAAACAAATTTCAAATAGACCTTCTAACATCTTAACACTGTAAATAATTTTAAGTTATTAAATTCTAATAATTCGCAGAGGATTAATATTGCTGATGACTAATGTATGACTAGTCAAAATTACTTGTAGAAAAGTGAAAAATGATGCTCACCATGTCCAAATTATTAATGAATGAAAACTGTAAATGATCCTTTTAATTTACAAATTTTGGCTACTTACAAACTCTGTTCTATGGAACTGTGAATTTTGAGGGGGTAGCAAAGGTAATGGAAAAATTCAGTTACGAAAGATGCATTAGTTTTAAAGTTATCTTTAATGGTTTGTCTTTCCTTTAGTTTGTTTAAACTAAGATTTAAAATAATATATATGTTTAAAGGCATTTTTACTAATCACATAGCAATATATCTCAAACACTGTACCTAGTAACATAGAACACAGATATTACTTGTAAGAAAAGATTATTTACAGCTGAAAAAAGAATGACAAGCCAAGCTATGCTGGTGAAAATATTAGTTATTTTTAAAAAAGCACTTTCAATTATCAAGAAAATATGTGGGTACCTAGACTACTCTGTCCAGTGGAAATGCCATACAAATTGTTTTAAATTTTAAAATCAAGAAAACACAAATCAAAATAAAGTGACGAACATAGCATTTCAAATATATCAATCAGTATAAGTAATAATTAAGTACCAACTATGTGCTGGTACATACAATTACAAAGTATGAAATAATCTCTACTTGTTATGAGCTTACATTCAAGTACATATAAAAATATGTAAAACATAAATATGAAGTCAATAAATATAAATATTTACAAACTAGTTACATAGAAGGTAGTTTGGGGGCTGCTAGGTGACACAGTGAATAGAGCACACCAGCCCTAGAGTCAGGAGGACCTGAGTTCAAATACAGCCTCAGATACTTAATACTTACTAGCTGTATGACCTTAAGGCAAGTCACTTGATCCCAACTGCCCTGCCTTCCCCCCTCCAAAAAGACCAAAAAAAAAAAAAAAAAAAAAGGTAGTTTGGAAGGGAGGCACTAGCAATGATGAATAGAAAAAAATGGGGAATCAGGAAAGGTTTCATGAAGAAAGATGGCACCTATGTTGCATCTTAAAGGATGAGAGGGAATCTATCAGGTAAAGAGAAGGAAGAAGTGCTACTGCAGTAATTTAGGCAAGAAGTGATCAGGATCTAAACTAAGGTGGGAGCTACATGTGTGGAGAGAAGTAGGATACAAGAAATGTTGTGAAGGGGAAATGAGCAAACTTTGGCAACTGATTTGGATATGTAGGATAAGAAAAAGGGATAAGACCAAGGTTGTAAGCTTGAGCGTTTGGGAGGTTATTGGTACTCTCAATAGCAATAGAAAAATTCAAAGGAGGGGAGAGTCTGGGGCCAAATATGAGTTCTGTTTTAGATATGTTGAGTTTAAAATGCTTCTAAGATGTAAAGTTTTAAATGTCCAACTGGAAGCTGGTGGTCTAAAATTGATTTAGAGAAGAGACTGGGGCCAGATATATAGATCTGTGAGTCACCTGCATGGAAATGATAGTTTAAAAACATGGCATCTGATGAAAAAGTATAGAGCAGGAGATTCCTAAACTTCATGCCCTTGAATTAAAAAAAAATTTTTTTTGCTATTTTTCAATATAGTTAATTTCTTTCATAATTCTATGTAGTTTATTTTTATTAATTTAAAAACGTTACTGGAAAAGGGTCCATTGGGAAGTGACAGGAATTTTCTTTAAAAGCATTCATAAAATATTTTTTAAAGAAAAAATAAAGGGCCACTTTTCAGTGTTCATAAACCAGTTTGTTACAAATTGAAACTAAAATAATTCTTAGTAAAAAAAATGATAGAATCAGAACTCAAGAATATAACGCTTACAGCAAATCTGAAATCAGGTTTTTAGCTATTATTGCCTCTTCATCAGATATATTCTGGTAAAAATAAGCCATAAATTAACCAAGAAACATTTACTAAGCACCTATTACGTCCCAGGCACTGGACTGAGCACTGGGGATACAAAGAAAGTCAAATGCTAGTCCCTGCCCTCAAGAAGCTCACAATCTAATAGGGGAGACAACACACAAACAATCATGTACAAAATACAGTAAATACAAAATAATCAACAGAGATTGGAAGGCACTAGACATAAGGGATATTCAGAAAGACTTCCTCAAGAAGGTGGTATTTTAGCTAGGACGCAAAAAAGTCAGTGAATCTGGGAGGCAGAGAGATGAAGGAGAATATTTTATGCATGCACGATAGTCAGTGAAAATGCTTGGAGTAGAGAAATGGATTATTTTGCTCAAGAAATAGCAAGGGGGCCAGTGTCATTGGATTCAAGAGTAAGTGGTGGGGAAAATGGAAAAGGGAAGGGAAGAGGGACCAGGCTGTAAAGCGTAAGAAGACTAAAAAGTTACAATGTACTTATAGTAAAATCATACATTTTAGCTGTCTTATTTTTAAGCGTTTTTTAAAGCACAACAATGGATGCTAAGTATACCATATGTACCTCTTTAAAATATCCATTAAGATGTAAACTCCAGGTTAACACTTGTAAACAAATTAAGTTATATATATTCTTGTATAGAGGGAAAAGGAAAAAGGAACTACAATTTCTTTAGTGTTATGCTCTCCTGGTGAGGAAATTCATTTTTACAATATGGGTAAGCAACTGTTCTGCAATTTAGAATCTGAGAGTTGCCTAGGGAACTGAGAGGTTAAGTGACTTGCTATGGGTCACATATTCAGTTACGTGTCAGGGATGAGACTTGAACTCAAGTCTTCTTCACTCCAAGAACAACTTTCTATCCACTTGATCACATTCCCTCTGTATTTTAACAGTCACAAGATTCTGCTCCTTTAGCAACTGTAAGTACCTTGATATAATCACCAGTGACACATTTTGAGAGCAGGCACTGTCTTTTTCTTTTCTTTGCATCCTCAGCACTTAGGACAGTGGCTGGTATACACTAGGTACTTACTAAATGCTTGTTGACTACTTTTCGTATTAGAAAAAAGTTCTAGAACTGTTTCATTCTCAACTAAACCTCTTATTCATCGTAATTTTTCTAAACTTACCATTATTTTAATTTTGATTTTGAAGAAATATGCTAATAAAATCTAGATAAGATCTTACCAATTTCAGCCAGCAGAACTTCTGCAGTATGCCTATGAGCTGTCCCTTGATAGACAAGGCCTATGCCTATCACTGCAGCCACTTGAACATTGTGAGGGACATCAAGTTCTGTTGAAGTTGGAGGTAAGAGAGCAGGGATGTGGATGCTGAGAAGCCGAGTAATTGACATATCCATTGTGCCTAGTTTAGCAGCAGAAACACCAAGTAATAGTCCAATACTTGTCATCTCATGGCCCTAAAACAGTGAATTCATTAAGAATAAAGAACTTATGAGGGAAAAAATATACCTTTAATTCTTAGCTATTGCATTCACAATAAACTCTATGAGTCAAACAACACAGTAATCTTAAATATGATCCAAGCTGGCACACTCTATGCCAGAAAATACAGGTGGATGCTAATGTTTCTCTCTTTCAAATTCAGATTCTCACCTTAGTCAAATAGTCATGAATATTAAGCGTAGCTAGCTTTGTAAGATGCCCATTCAAGCCTAAGGCCATAAGAAAGCCTGCATACTCATTGGCCAATTCTGCATTCTTTGGCTTGTTGTAGACAATCCAAGCTGAGTCAATCTGGGAAGCAGGTGCTATTTTTAACCCAGCAGCAACACCATTGTGAAAGCTAGCCCAACATGCCATGTTGGGAGGTACATCAATATTTCCACTGTTAAGGTCCACAGTTGTGTTCCTAGGAGGAGCCCGTCCTATCCAGCAAAATAAAATTTAATATTAAAAATGGAAAATAAAAAATACTCAATACAAGCTAAATAGCTAACTTTAGCTCCATAATGCACATGTTCTATATTACTAACCCCTTAATATCTAAATTCATGTTATAGATCTATAAGACTTCAGAAATTAACATCAATAAAAAGTAATTGTCTTTAAAATCAGGGGCAAAGAGAGGATTAAACTAAAAAGGTTCCCTTTTGTTGAAACACATGGAATATTCTATGATTGGTGATAAGTTCTTATATGTGAATCTGGTCACAAATACTCTATCATTCAGAAATCTGACTCTTAAAATAGCCTATCAAACTGCATATCACTTCAACACTAAAGTTAAGATCTATGTCAGAGCTAATAAGATAGTTTACATTACTATACATGATTAATGAAATAAGTGTTAATTCCACACATGCTGTCATGAATCTTCGCTGAAGAAAGGAAACACATTATCAGGTAGAGGTATTAAAAGAGAAACAGTATTTTGAATGCGGAAAAAGATCTCTGCAAATCAACTACATATGGAAAAATATTTTTAGCTTAATTATAGTACAGTCTTGTGTGTGTGTGTGTGTGTGTGTGTGTGTGTGTGTGTGTGTAAAAGAGTGCTCACTGGGTTTTTTGAGAGTAGATTATTCACTACATCTTAAAAGAGTCATTACTATGCTTAATACCATGTAGTCCTTAACTGACGCCTCACCATGGTAAGCAGTAATCACTGGCTCTCAAACGTTATGACAGTGAAGCATAAATTCTACTCTACCTCAACCTTTTAAGCTAAAGAGCTTTTCAAACACAAGACTAGTGCTCATCTGTCTGTCTCTTGTCAGAGGACCAATGCTGAATTTCCATTTTTTTCCTTTGGCCTTTACTTCATGCTTCTACTACTAACAGTCTAATATCCTTTAAGAGCATGAATAAGTATTCAAGTTAAAGAAAAGATAGTTAACATCACACTGCATAAAGCAGCACTAAAAAATGATCAAATTCAAAGCAGGCCTGAAAACAAATTTTATAATAAAAGTTTTAAAATAACATTAAAAAAAACTGTCACCATTATCAATATGGGCAGTAGAAAGGCAGTAAAATAAGTTAAACTGGTATTTAATAACTACCTATCAAATATTCTACTGATGAAATCAAACAGTAAAGTACAGTGCTGGGTCTCAATTTTCCTAATTAAGACTGAGAAGGTAAACTACTCACTGTACATAACACAAGTTAAGCCTTTAGAAATAACATAAATATTTTATTGAAGAGAATAATGAAATCATTTTTCTTAAAATATAACTATCTATGGTATTGGCTTGAAACTCTTCCTAAAAAATGTTTTTACCCGACTGTCAGAAACACCCTTCTGAATTCTGTAGACAAGTCTTTCATCATTACTATAAAACAGCATAATAGTATCATAAAATAGATGCTTTTGAAATGTGAGCCATTTCAGAAATCACTGTTTTGGATGGGGTCTTTTGTATTTAAATTAACATTAAATAATACACAAATGAGAGATGGACTTATATTCTCCAATCGATGCTTTTTCATTGCTTTATTTAATAAGCACTAAAGTTTTATTACACAAAACAGAATCTGTGTCATAAAGGGAAAAAAACTAAAATGTGTTTCTTTTGTTTTCAATCCAATTTATTCCAAAAGAACTCTTTGGGACATATTTGTTTATAATTTTCTATCACTTCCATGAGGTCTACAATTTAAATAACCATTACAAAATATTAGAGTTGGGAGGGACCTCAGTGGCATTTTTGACCATTTAGTCAAACTATACCTGAATTTCTTATACATGACAACAAATGAGTGTTTATCTGACCTTGCTTGGTGAACTCCAGTTCAGGGAAAAGAATTGCTTCCCGTTTCACTTTGAAATAGCTCTAATCATTAATAAGTTTTCCTTTACATCAAAATAAAATTTATGTCTTTACAACTTCCACCCACTGCTCCTCTTTCTGCCCTCGGTGTCAACAACATACCAGTTAGATTCAGTTTAGGAACAGGCAACGGTTCTGTTGGAACTGGATGGTATGAAAACAAAGTAAACATTCCTCGCCCCAAGGGAAGTGCCATAGTTCGTTGACACAACTGGAGCAACCTATGATGAAAATAAAAAGTAATGGAAGGTATGAAAAGTTAAAAAGCAAAAACTAATATAAATCCCACACGAAGGGGCTATTTTATGTAACTCAACCTGATGTTAGTTCACAACATAGAAGGAATATTTACTCCCATTTATATACTCTAAGGTAGAAAATAACCCATTTTTCTTCTGTCCACATCTACTGAGTGAAAAGTATCTAGCCTATAAGCCTAATTAACCTCCAGTATTCATAAAGAAATATATTCTAAGAGTCTTAAAGATATATATTATGTTTTTCCTTAATTCTCACATACTATAAGGGTTCAAATACCCAGTTAAATTCAACAAATTACACAAAGGGCCCAGAGGATACAAATATGTAATACACAAGTAGCTGAGGATGTAATTAGGAGAAAAGAATACACAAAAACAACTTCAATACTAAAAAGGAGTATGAGATAAGTACAATGGTAAAATGCAATACCAAAAACGGTATGAGTTTCAAGGCCCACACTATTTTAAATAGCTAATTTATTTTTAGTTTTCAACATTCACTTCCACAAGATTCTGAATCTTAAATTTTCTTCCCATCCCCTTTTGCCCCTTCCCCAAGATGGCATGCCATTTGATATAGGCTCTACATATACATTTATATTAAATGTATTTTCATATTAGTCATGATGTAAAGAACAATTGGAACCACAATTGGAACCAATGGGAGGAACCACAAGAAAGAAGAAACAAAACAATCAAAGAAAAAGAGAGCAAATAGTATGCTTCCATCTGAATTCAGACTCCAAAGTGCTTTCTCTGGATGTGGATAGTAGTATTTTCCATTGTGAGTCTTTTGGAGTTGTCTTAGATCCCTGTATCGCTAAGAAGGGCTAAGTCTATCAAAGTAAGTCGCTGCACAATGTGGCTGTTAGTATGTACAATATTCTCCCGATTCTGCTCATTTCACTCAGTATCAGTTCATATAAGTCTTTCCAAGTTTTTCTGAAGAAAGCCAGAGCCCACACTTTAAACATCTTAAGTACTGGAAAGTTTTAGTTCCTTGTTTTGAGGTTTTAATGCAGTTTTATTTCAGCTACTAAAGGAATATGGTGCTTTGGCAGGTTTCAGTTTATGAATGTTACTTACTTACAAGGGGCTGTCTTATTAATAAACTCCTTACTCCCACTACCACTACTACTACCACTACCACTACTGAAACTCTTCGCTTTACATTACTGGGAAGGACACCCAGAAATTCTGCCTCTTTGCTGCTGAGGACCCCTAGGTTCGCTTGCCTTTTCTTCTGGACTGGAACTCAAGAAAAAACACTGCTCTGATTTGGCACAGGAGATGGGAAAAGAAAATGGCCACCCTTATTGCTACAGCTAAGGAAAATATATTCTCTCTGAGTTCTCACACAGCAATTGTGTTATGAAGGATAGTTATATACCCTGAGCATTATTCAGCTATATAATACTTAAGCTATCTTAGGACATTACCATTTAAATCATCATTTCTAAGGCAAGATACATTACAAGTCACTGACTTAGAAAAAATCTTTTAAAATATAATTTATGTATAAATCAGACACACAACTTGAGTAAGTATCACAGGAGCCTAAAAATTGTTCTTCAAATAAAAATGAGATTCCACTTTTTAAAAAAACCCAAAACATCTTAAACATGATGTACTTCTCCATGCTACATCTGTTCCTTCAATCCATTCAGAGGGGTCATAAACTGAACCCTGGGATGGGCTCAAGTTACTGTCCAATCTGAATGTGATATCAAGGTGAGGTGATATATACTGGGGACAGGGTCAGAAACCTTACAAGTTTATTAAATAAGCCTTAGAAATCATGTAAGTTTAACGTTTTCATTTTATGAACAAGAAAACAAAGACTCAGAAAGGCCCCTCATAGGCTGCAGCACTGCCTAGGATAGTTATTTCACTATCACAGTATACCAGAAACAGTCTAGTTGAAATGATGGAAGAAATATGATTAAGAGGGAAGAAAAAATTAGAATAAAATTGGAAAAGGAGAAAAGATAAATCAATAAATAGTTATTGACTGCCTATTAGATACCACACACTGTAGCGATACAAGAAATAGATGTAATTTTATGAAAATTTAAAACGCCCTGAAATTGTACTTTCTTTATTGTCACATTAGACACAGCTCAGCATTTCCTATATTAAAGGGCACAGGATGGGGCAGCTAGGTGGCGCAGTGAGTAGAGCACCAGCCCTGGAGTCAGGAGGACCTGAGTTCAAATTCGGCCTCAGACACTTGACACACTTACTAGCTGTGTGACTTTGGGCAAGTCACTTAACCCCAACTGCCCTCCAAAAAGCAAAAACCAAACCAAACCAAACCAAAACAAAACAAAAAGGCATAGGTTGTAAGAGTTCTTAATGACATATCAGAGAATCAATCAATAGGACATTCCTCACTTCTTGTACTTATTCATCCCCCTCAAGTTGCCACTCTTCCCCAACTCCTCTTTCTCTTCACAAACATTAAGGGTTCTGTCTTGCAAAACATCTTCTCTTTTGGAAAACTTGTTACATTTCAAAAAAGAACATCATGGAATGGGTAAAAGTTATGCAGATAAGCTTTTGATGAGCCAGTGCTGCTGAGTTGGGCCAGTGAGCTGACTAATATTTATTAAACATCAACTATGTGCCAGGTACTGTGTTGAATGCAAGGGATACAAAGAAAGGCACTCCAAATAATTTTTTAAAAGGTTTCAGAAAGAGGAATGTTAAGATGGAATATAGTCAAAATACATGAGAATGGCTTTTTTGTTATTGATAGCTTTTTATTTTATATCACACTGATTTCTTAATTTACCCTCCTATACACCTGATTAACTGTCCCTTACAACAAATACTTAAAAAGAAAAAAACAATTCAGCAAAACTGAAATGTTATCAATGTCTGAAACAACATACCCCTTCTCCTGCTTACTTTCAAAAGTGTTGTTCAATAAAGAAACTGTGAAATTTAATAAGAGTTTCAAATGTGGGCTTTTTCTCTGAAGCCATAGATCACCACCAATGAACACTTTATTATCCTGCTCAAACATTACAGAAAGTTTTTTCATATTATTTTCTGAAGTAAGATGTTTATAGTTTTTTATTTACTACCCTCACGTGGTATCTTTAGAATCTTTTGGGAGATCTATGATCCTTATGTTTATTTTGTAAAAGTCAATCCTATAATTGGTGTATAATTCATCTATTCTTTGAAAATTACCATCTTTTATTCTTTTCCTGACAAATTTTCTACCACTTCTGTATTTCTGTTTTAAATCTGTCACCTGCTCTTTAAGAGCTACTTCTTTGGAGAGATTCTCTACTGTGTTTTGGAAATTCTCTATTTGTAACCTGTCTTCTTTAGTTCTTCAGTGAGAACTCTGATTACTGACTTAATTTTCATTCAATCAACAAGCATTATTAAGAATCTATTTATAACAGGCACTATGCTCACCATTTCTGCTACATGTTAAAAAAAAAAGAAAAAAGAAATGATTCTTACTCTCAAAGAACTTATTCAAATATGGAAGACAACAAATATATATTGATAAGTACATATGGTTTAAATATAGAGGATAAATTAAAAAATAGATAAATACAAGGTAATTTGGGAAAGAGAGCACAAGGTTTCATTGAGATGGTGAAATGTGAGGTACATTTTGAAGAGAAGGATTACATAAGACCTTACCTCTTAAGGAGGAAATGCATTCTAAGTCTGAGACAACAGTGTAAAGGCATGGAGAAGTAAAATGAAGCATGGATGAAGAATACAGGCTAGAGTGCAGAGTGTGGGAAGTTGAGTAACATTCAATAAGACTGGAAAAAAAGGGTGGGATAGAACATGAAGGTCTTTAAAAGATAAACAAAGGAATTTATATTTTATCCTCAAGGCAAGAGGTGAACCATCAGAGTTGATTAAGTATGGGAGTCAATTTTGCACTTAAGGAAAATCGTTTTGGTAGCAATATGTAAGATGGACTGGAACGGGGAGAAACTTAAAGCAAAGAGACCAATCAGAAGGTTGTTACAACAATCTAGGAGAAAGACAATAAGGACCTGAAATATGGTGGTAACTGTCAGAGTAGAGAGAAGGGGTTGGATACAAAAAGAAGTTATGGAGGCAGAAATGGCAAGATTTGGCAACTGAAAGGATACATAGAATGAGAGAGTAATATGCCATCACGATGAACCTGGAAGACCTGAAGACTGATGGTGTCTCACACAGAAACAGGTGTCTCACAAGTTTAAACAATGGGAGGATTTGGCAGGGAAGAACCAGTAAGCTCCATTTTGGACACGTTGAGCTTAAGACGTCTCCAGAACATCGAGTTGAAATGTCCCACAAGATGCTGGTAATATAGTGCTGAGGCTCAGGAGATATATACATCTAGATATGGGCCTAAATATGTAGATCCGTGAATCATCTGCATAGAGATGGTATTTAAATTCATGGGACCTGGTAAGATCTAAGAAAGACTTTTAAAAAGTTTTATTTCTATTTGAAACAATTCTAGAGTTTTTTGTTTTCTTTTTTTTTTTGCTATAGCTCTACAGATCTACAGATCTCTGGGGAGACTGTTCATTTTCCTTCACAGCTGGTATAATACTTGATCAACTGTTATGATCTTTATTATACCTTTATTCATTTTACCTTTAGTTTTTGTGCATTTCCTTGTTGGTTTATCTTCTTGGGAGCTATATGGGCTCTCATCAAATTTATACTGGGCATCTCATCTAGGAGTCTTCCTGAGTCTTCTATTTGTAGTAGCTTTTCTATCATTCTTTTTTTTTTTTGGAGGGCAGTTGGGGTTAAGTGACTTGCCCAAGGTCAGACGGCTAGGGTGTGTGTGTGTGTGTGAAGTGTCTGTGTGTGTGTGTGTGTGTGTGTGTGTGTGTGTGTGTGTGTGTGTGTGTGTGTGTGTGTGTGTGTGTGTGTGAAGTGTCTGAGGCCAGATCTGAACTCAGGTACTCCTGACTCCAGGGCCACTGCTCTATTCACTGTGCCACCTAGCCGTTCCCACTTTTCTATCATTCTTGACACAAACCCCTTAAACAGTTGCAGAGATGCCTATAACTTGGCCTCAGAATGTTAGCTACCTTATGCTGTAGAGTATATGGGTCTGGCTGGTTCTTTGCCCAGAGTAAACAGTGTGGGGAGAGGACTGACCACAGCTGGATTTCTAGGTCTTTCTTCAAGCACAGAAACCCAAAGTGCTTGCCCTTAAGCTGACAATGCACTGCTGCTAACTTTTTTCTCTAGTTTTAAAATATTTTTTTCATGTGGTTGAACAGGATCAGTGTCTTCTGCCCTTTATGCCTGTGTTGAAGAATAAAGGGAGTCCACATTGATAACAATTAGAAAGAATGGGAGGAATCCCCACAGTCTGATTTTGTAGCAAGTTTTCCAGGTCACTTCCAGTACCTGCACCACATCCAGTGTAGGGAGTTGCCGAGGGATGGAGATGCTGACAGAAGTTTTAAGTATCTGTAATTACCTAAGTTACTGGGGGAAGGTAGGTGCCACAGTGAATAAAGCACTGGCCCTGGAGTCAGGAGGACCTGAGTTCAAATCTGACCTCAGACTCTTAACACAAAACTAGCCATGTGATCCTGGGCAAGTCACTTAACCCCAATTATTCTGCCTTCCTCCCTCCAAAAAAGGAAAAAAAAAATTACCTAAGTTATTTCATGAGGCTTTTACTTTGGGGGCTGCTTCCTTTAACTGCTCTATACTTGTGCATATGTACTTTGTTGAGATTTTTAGGCTGGAGAAATTTGTGGAAAATACTCTGCCATCTTGCTGAAGAGATGTGATCTTGGAGTTCTATCTCAGTATTTTTGAAAAAAAAATGTTGCTTAGGGTAACATCAGACCATCTGGTGCAACAAGTACTCAAATCTACACACATATGGGAACTGACCAACATATTTTATACCATAAATACATACAAAAGACTATAATATGTGTGTGTGTATGTGTGTTTGTATTGTAAGTAAAGTAATCAACAGGGAAGTATTTTTAAAAGTAAACTCTACTATACCTCAAAAAGGGCCTGGTCTGGATTCCCAGAAATATTTAAATGAATACCAAAAGAGATTTTGCATACGTTTACAATGCACTATGACTAGCATGAACTTCTAAAAGACATATGTTTTTTGCTTTTTGGAGAGGGAAAGGCAGGGGAATTGGGGTTAAGTGACTTGCCCAAGGTCACACGGCTAGCGCATGTTAAGTGTCTGAGGCCACATTTGAACTCAGGTCCTCCTGACTCCAGGGCTGGTCGGCGCTCTATTCACTGTACCACCTAGCTGCCCCACGACATGGTATTTTTAAAAAATATCTCATTAATGTTAACTTGCATACTCCAAGCTAAAAGAATTACAATCAAAAAAAGTAAAAGACTGGGTGAAAGCAATGGCTAAGGGAACACTGTTGAGCTCACTTGCCTGTTTTCTTTTTCCTCAATGTATTCATGGTCATTAACTTCTGGCATCTGTACTACGTTGACTCGGACAGGATGAGCACTCTGGAGAAGTCTTCGGACCTCCTGGACCCTTAAATCTTCACTCCATATCAGCGCCATGACTTCCTGATTCATATCATTCATGCCATCATCTTCCTCCTCTGCTTCAGTTCCTGAAGGCACATCTGATGAGAGTACCTGAGCAACAGACTTAACAGGAACAACACAATATGAGAGTCAGTCAATAATCACTTACTGAGTGAGCATTCAGAATACATGAACACTGTACAGATTTCAACAGCAAGAGAGGTTAAAAAATGCTTTTAGAAGTAGTTTCTTTCTATCTACACCTGGGACAACTCCAGTTGAGGCTTCCATCATCTCTCACCTAGATTCCCTGTCTCTTCTCCCCTCATTTCAATCCATCATCCACTCATTTGTCAAAGCAATTTTCCTCAATCAAATGTCTGACTATGTTATCCCTACCTCCATCATAAAATTCTAGTGGTTCCCAGAGGATTTAATATAAAATCCTCTTCTTGGCTTTGAAGACCCTTTTGGAACTTGGTCCCTGCCTACCTTTCCTGTCTTCTTATATTGCATCTTGCTCTTCCTCAACACTCACTCTATAATCCAGTGACACTAGTCTTCTTATTATTCTGGGTACAGTACACCCCAACTCCTGACTCTAACTGGTTTCCACTCCAGCAATATCATGTTTCCTCCAGGATATGCATAACACCAGAAGTCTCATCATCACAGAGGTTATTTCAGTCTTGGTTTTAAAAATGTCCTTATTACCCTCAGTTGTCTTTCCCCTTTGATTGTAAGGCAAAGCACAAATCTCTTTCCACAGCCTCCCTTGATGGAAAGCTCAGAATTTTTTTCTCTTCATTTCCCACCAGCTGAATTGCTTGGTTTTGATTCCACAAGAGCAACATGTCACAGTTCTAGGTGTCCTCTGACACAGCCCCTTCTTCTTTTCAGCTTTCTTTTGTGTACTGTCTTCCATCATTAAACTGTAAGCTCCTTAAAGGCAAGGAAGCTCTTTAAGGGCAAGGACTCTCTTTCTTTTTCTTGTTTGTATCCCTAGCACTTAACAAAGTAAGTAAGTTGCTTTTGTTGTTAAATTGTTTTTCAATCCTGTCTGACTTTACGATCCCCAACCGGGTTTTCTCTGAAAAGATACTGGAATAGTTTAACATTTTCTTTTCTAGCTCTTTTTACCGATGAGAAAACTGAGGCAAACAAGCTTAAGTGTTTACCCAAGCTTATATCCAGGGTCACATAGCCAGTGTCTGAGCCTGGATTTAAAGTCAAGGAGATGAGTGTTCCTGATTACAGGCCATACCAGCAAGCACCCTAGCATACCCAGGAGGGCTGCTAGCACAGGTTATTTGATATGCTTTTCTAAAGGAAAGCAACTCAAAAAGGGGTTAACAATCTTACTTTAATCAAACATAGATCATTTACCTAGTTCTGGAGAAAGTTAGTACCCTGAACTTTATAGAAAATACAAACAGAAGTTACAAGCAGACAAAAAGTACACACAGAGAAAGAGGCCAACAGACAGGGTTTCCAGATGTCTGACCATTACATCCATATCTAGTTAGTTACCAGAGAGAAAGAAGCACCAACATCTGGGTCTTCAAAGCTCAATAGCTGCCCTGAGTCTCATCTGGCCAAATCATACAACTCTTCCCATGAGTGAGCTCCAAAGCAAAACCTCACATCAGGGAATATACAGCCTTCTCCAGGGTCAGAGAACATCACACCCCTCTTGACCCACTGCCCAATCACAAAGTAACAAGGTATGGGCATTCCTGAATAACAAGCCTCCCACTACAGGCTCCATGTGATGACATTCAGCCTATCAGGGGGTAAAGTATACTTTCAAATCAGGGAAGGTCCTCAAATTCACTTAAAGCCTATCAAGGGGCAGAGACGATCTGCCAATTCTCATTCCCATTACACAGGCCCAGTGCTCTATCCACTGCACCACCAAGCTAGGTGCTAAATAAAAGCTTATTGCATTGTATCATATAGTTACTAGATGTGTGACCTTAGGCAAAATCCCTTAATCTGTTTGAATCAGTTTCCTTATCTATAAAAGATAATATCTATCTTCCAAAGTTATTAGGAAGATCAAATCAGACAATATTTGTAAAGTGCTTAGCACAGTACTTGGCATGTAGCAGGCATTAGATAAATGCTTTCTACTAATATTATTATTATTTCAATCATCATCTTTGCCCTTGAGATTACTATCCATTTACATATTATATAAACATAGAAGATAAAGGCAGATATACACATATGAAAATAACATAAAGCCTTATCTGTCTATAGATCTTGTATGTATAATTTCTTGAATGTTGTCTCCCCCTTTAGAAGGTGAGCTCCTTGAAGGCCAGGACCCTATTCTTGATGACCTTTGTCTCTACGGTGATTAGTCCAGTGCCTGGCACACAGTCAGTAAAAGCTTGATGACTATCCAGAATCAGAACTGTGCTTTCAAGGCAACTCAGAATTCTATAAGGCTGGACAAGCAGAAAGCACAGCCCAACCTAAAACTGCAGCTCAGTCTGTGCAACAGACCAGCCTAGAAGAGACTGCATGTAAGAGAGTATTATTATGAGGTAAGACTGAAGAGCTAAGAGAGAGCCACATTGCAGTAGGACTTCTTTAAAAAACCATATGGAAAGAAATTAAACACTCCAGTGAATGCTCTATCCCTCAATGAAAATTTCTTCTCTAAAGTTAAATTTCAACTGATGATTACTGCTATCAGCAATGAGCTTAAAGAACAACAATAATAGCCAGCACTTCAAGATATGCAAAATGCTTTACAAATGCTATCTCATTGATCCTCATAACAGCCCTAGGAGGTAGACACTATCATCATTCCCATTTCAGAGATGAGGAAACTAATGGTGGGAGAGACTTTTAAGAGATTTAGTCAACCTTATACTGCTGTTAAGTGGTACGGATAGTGAAAAATGGAAGAGCACAATTATTGAACTTACTGAAGTTTAATAAAAGTCTGCCTCTTCCCTTTCCCCAGCCTAAAAAGTCTTTCCCTTAGCAAGCAAGTCTGCCTAGAGAAAAGCACCTGTGAAGCCTCAAAAGTATTCTATAAACAAACCCTTAGAGAAATGCATAGTCCCTTTGTTCTAAGTGGCCAGAGGCACCCAAAAGCCTCCAACAACATTATCAGACAGATAACTCTGTCTCAATATGGTACCTCCTGAATCCCTATCAGTCTAGTTCCCAGACTTGGAAACAATCAAGCTTGTCCTCCCAACAGCCATATTGGACATACCTCATTCATCCTTGACCAAAAGTAACCTAGTGAAGATTCAAGCCCCAAACCACACCTCCCTATAGCTCCCCCAGGGGGATTTCCTAGTGAATTATGGGCAATTCGCATGCACAGTTGATATTAAAAAGTGCATGTCCCTTTAAGCACTGACCACTCCTAAACTCCTCCCAAACTCCACCTTTGCCTATCTAGTTAACATAATTAGCCTTTGACTGACAGTTTTATGGTTATAAGACCTGCCCCTCAAGCCTCAGCTCTTTACAGGTTCCCTTAACCTTTTCCTGCCTGCTGCAGAGTGTAAAACTTTATAACTCTACCTTAGATCCCTGCACTTTGCAGGTCCCCCTATTTCTCCTGCCTGCTACTAAGCCAGCATATCAATAAACTTTGAAACTTTGCCAAAAGACAGCTTGGGTCCTGACGAAATTATTTTCAGACAAGAACCCACAAGGGATTATATGACACCCCCCTCAAACACCCACCTACCTTCCACACCTCTTCATTTGGTGACCACAAAGGGACTGTACCCCCAAAACCACGGCATTTTTAAAATTTAATTTTTTATTTCTAAGTCTACTTTTCCCCATTTAAAGTAAATTAAGATTCTGTTTGATTATATTTGTTAACAAGTGAAAATATATTTGGGTTTTATAATAAACTAATAACTTCCCAAACAAAAACCCCACTCTTATCCAATGTGCTCTTTTAAAGCAGGAAACTCCACCCTAGACTATTGGAAGTAGACAACCAATTCTATTTTCTAAAATGTTTTGTCTATAAAGACAAGATTTTTCCATAAAGTACCCAAATTATATAAACGAGAAAAATCAGACTAAAAGAAATTATGTTATGTTCCCTAGTAACTGACCAAAAAGATTTGTCTTATGATACAAAGTTGATAGACTGAGTTAAAATAAACAAAAAGTTGTAGTTTTCTGACTTCTTGAAATCACTGTTATGCTTAAGGAAAAGAATGTGAAGTTTTGAAGAGAAAATTTCTTTTATAACAATCCCAAAAACCTTCTACAAAAGCCCCAATTCTGATGTCTCATGATAGTGAAGTGATCTGTATGTTACCAACTCTGGCAGCGCTCCTAACTGAAAAGACCAAGTACGGACTTAAGAAAATCAAGATTAGCTACTAAGTTACAACATTTTGGGCCACAACTACAAAACCTACTAAGGGACAGAAAAGTTATGACTTAGTATGGCAGAAAAAGTATTACTGGAATAAATCATGGATTTATTGATGTATCAAAGTAACATTCTAGAGAAACCTACTCCAGAGTTCTTTATATTAACATCATTCAAATTTTAAAAGGATTATATTTATTTCTGGAGGAATATAGTTGTTCTGTCTTTAGTCATGGTTCCTTTATTGAGGAAATTTTTTTTTTAATTGCAATATATACTATTCAGTCCAAACACCTTCCTAACTAAAACAGTTTAAATAGATTTAAGTACATTTGTCATATTTAGGCAGGGGCATGCTGCTGACAGATATATAGTCTCCTGATAACCTGTCAAAGATCCCAGTTACAGTACATATGTCCTATCACCTACACGGTAATTTAGTCCAAATGAAGTGCTCAGAGTCATGACCCTAGGGATCTCTGGTATGACATATAGACAAGACTATTTTGTTAATGATTCCATAAACATTTATTGAGTACTATATACAATGCACCATTCTAAACATTCAGAGAGATATTAAGGTTAAGTTAAAATACGTTCACTGTACTCAAAGAACTCACAAATCTAGAAGATGAAATATATAAATTAGAATATCAGTGGGGGGGGGGCAGCTAAGTGGTGCAATGAATAGAGAACTGGACCTGGAGTCTGGAGGACCTGAGTTCAAATGTGACCTCAAGACACTTTACACACACACACACACACACACACACACCCCCTAGCTGTGTGACCTTGGGCAAGTCACTCAACCCCAATTGCCCTACCTTCCCCCCGCAAAAAAAAAATGAATAAAAGGAATACCAGTAAAGCAAATAGGTTCAAGGAAGAAAAAGAATCACTTCTAGCTGAGAGATCAGGAAGGCTTCAAAAAGGACATGGTGCCTGATTTCAAAGGATAAAAAGGATATTCATAGAAAGAGGTGGGAGGGAGTATTTCAAAAGTGGGGAACTGAGTAAGAAAAGTGAGGTAACCAAGTCTAGAATTTTTCAAGACACAGAAAGTATAACAATTTGGTCAGATTAGAGTAGGTCAGGCCCCACACTATGAGCTAAGGCTTTAAAGGTTAGACTGGGGCCATTTTGCTGAAACCCTTGAAAATCAGAATTAACTTGGAAAGCAAATGGAGGATATTTGTGATTTGGGGGCAGTGGAGTGGCATGTTCAAAGTGGTACCCAAGCAAGACTGATATGGCCATGCGGCAGTATACAGAATGGAAGGAAAAGAAAATGGAAGGAAACCATTTGTTTGGTGGCAGTCTAGGCAATGAAGACTGGCACTGGCATAGTAGGAACAAATGATTCATGGATCAAAGGAGAGGATGGATGCAAAGATAACTCAAAGGTTATGAGCACAAGCCAACTGGAAGACGATGAATACTAATGATGGAGATGGGAAAGTCAAGGAGAGAATCAAAATTTAGGGGAGAAATGGTGAGCTCACGTCTTGGGACTCAAGAGAAAGTTGGGGCCAGGTCTACTTTTGAGACAAAACAGAGCTGGTTCAAGGTTTTATTGTAACTAATAGACTGAGACCAGAAGAAAACAAAGTAATCTTTTTCTTTTTTTAAAAGGGGGGGAAAGGGACAGCTAGGTGGCGCAGTGAATAAATAGAGTACCGCTCTGGAAACACTTAACACAAAAACTAGCCTGTGACCTTGGGCAAGTCACTTAACCCCAACTGCCCTCCAAAAAAAGCAAAAAGCAAAAAAATAAAAATAAAAAATAAAATAAAAGGGGGGGGAAGGCATGTGGAGGTGATTCCTTACCTAGAAAATCTGTTATACTGAGCTAGGTAACTAACCCAAAGTAACTTCAAAATTTTATACATAAAGACAGACTTCATGAGGTCTCAAGGTAAAACAAATCACCCTGTTCTTTACAGCATTCATAAATTAACATTGACATTAATACAAAATTAATTAACTTCCACTGATTAACACTACAGAACCTAAACTGGTTCAAATAGTTTTTATTGGCATTGTTGGTGTTTCTCACACATAAATATGGTCTCAATATTTTTTTGCCAAAATCGATTCCCGGAAATTGGGCACCTTAGGAACAAGCAAGAAATGCATTCCTAATGAACAATAAAGTATATCATAAAGATGTCTATCAAAACATCATAAATGTAATAAAGATATTAGAGCTAAAGTTGAATAATTTGAAAAGTAAAATAATGTTTTAAGTACTAAAAAAAAATAGGAAGATGTATACTCACTGATTGGAAAAGGGATCCTGTACCATAATCAGTAAATATAGCAAATAAAAATACAACTGCATTATTATCAAACACATTTAAACCCATTTAAAACAAATACTAGGATAAATAAATTAAGAATGACTTTGCTTGCCTTTCTTGATATTCAGGAAAGCCTTTGTTGAGACTAATAAAAGATATCTGACAGACAGAATCAAAGAGAAGTATCACCAAATGAAGTAGTACACAGAAGGAGAAGAGAAGAAGGTCCAGGACAGAATCCTGAGGGGCACGTATAGTTAGAGGGCATGAGGAAACTACAAAGGAGAAAGAGAAGAAATGGTCTGAAAGGTAGAAAATAACGGGGAGAGGGTGGTGTCCCCAAAACTTAAGAGAGAAAAGAGTTATCAAGGAGGAGACAGTGATCAATAGTATCAAAGGCTGAAAAAAGTCCTTTAGTTATAACAACAAAGACAACAAAGGAAATTATGGAGAAAGAAGTTTCAATGGAATGATAAAGTCAGAAGCTGGATTATAAGGCATTAAGAAAAGAGTGAGACAAGAGAAAATGGAAGAACCTAATTCTGTAGCAAAATTCACAAAGGAAAAATTTCAGTCTTGAAAGAATCATTGAATTATTTTAAACTATTGGGAGACTGTTAACACCTCATCATCTAGAAATAATAAATCCAATTAAAGAAAGAAAAATTACATAGCTTTGAAGGATTTTTTTTTAAAGGAAAGAAACAAGATCTAATTGACCTAAAAGGAGAAATGGGAAGAAGAAAGTCTGCATATTTTTTTCCCCAGCACTTGGGAAACATACAGACATTGATCAGAGGCTAAGACAAAAAGACAACCCATGCAAAGACAGAAAAGCAAATCTTGTACATTGCATGTATGCAATAGGTGGTAAGAAAATGACTGGTAAATAACATGATGAATAAAAGGTATAGGCAAAAATGAAAACTCAAAAAACGAAATTAAAAAGACTTGATGAAAGAAAACAATTAAAAAATGAACAGAATACATCTGGGATAACAGATATATAAATCAATACAATCTTTAGATATCACCTTGCACTTCACAGAATGGCCAAGGATTATAAAATCCAGCAGTGGCAGGGCTGTGGGGACCTTGCCCACAAGCACACTAATATATTACAGGCAGGACTGCAGATTAGTACAAATATTTTGGAAAGTGCTATGTCTATAATCTAAGTCATAAAACTAGGCATATTTTTCAATTGAATAATTCAAAATGTTATTGAAATGAAATGTAAAAAAAAATCATTTCTCTATATGAAAATCTCGAAAGCTGCTCTATTATAAGAGAAAAAAAATTTCAAAACCAGGGAGCACCTAAGGAAATTACATTAGCGTCAGTGAAATGGAATAAAATGGTTTATCACCAGCAATCTTCTGGTATTTTTAAAAATGATAGATATGAAGCATATAAATAAATATAGAAAAGACCTACATGAAGTAACACAAAATAAAATCAATATGACTAGAACAAGACTGAACAGCCCTAAGGCAAAGCAAGAAAAAGTCATACTTAGCAGAATCTAAAAAAGACCTGAAAAACACACAAAGAACAAAAGCATTTCTGTTTACTTTTTAATTCACTTGATTCTACATTATTAACCATTAAAGGATCATTTAAGGTATGACTGATTACTCTCCATCTTTACTTATTTTTGAAAGTTTTGCTTTTTTTTTTAGATGCAGGAAGGTAGGGCAATTGGGGTTAAATGACTTGCGCAAGGTCACAGGGCTAGTAAGTGTTAAGTGTCTTAGGCCGCATTTGAACTCAGGTCACATTAAAATTTTGTGTTTACAGGAGACTCCTACTAACTCTAAGTTTAATTTGCCAAAAAGATTGAAAAAAAGTTTAAGAACTATATGAAACAGATAATTTCATGTTAGTTAATGAGAAAATGCCCCCAAGAAAAATAATCTATACTTATAAAATTAATATTTTTATAATTAAGAAAACTATTTAACCTCTCTGTAACTCTTTCCTTATTTATAAAATGACCTATAATATGCTATAATATATTATTATTGATTTTCACTAGTAATTATATTAAGTCCTGGCAAGAGATGAGTGTGGCACATAGAAAGTTCTTAATAAATAATTTTAATTCATCTATTCATTAATTCTGTCAGTAGCAGGAAGTGGTGATTAAGCTGAGACGAATTTCAAGACAGAGTGTGGATTCTAATCAATCAAAATGCTATGAAGCACTTACTGTGTGCCACAATGTGCTAAGCAATGCAGATACCAAGTAAGCACTGCCAGATCTGGCACTCTGCCATTACACCCTTGAACACATATGGTCACCTCCATGCTACAATAAGATATCTATCTTGGTGGGACTTTTGCGGAGGCTATAAGTTTATAAAAAGAAAAAATAAGGCAATAAGAGGGGAAATAGAAGAAAAGAACACAGTTATTGGTTTATTTAAATTTGTATTATGCAAATTCTACTTTGCATAAAAAATTCTAAAAAGAATTTGCACTCCAAAAAACACCTATGCTAACTTTACAATGCAGTACTGTCCTCTTTTTCTGCTCCTGTCCCTAGGCTGAGTCAGCACTCTGAATCCCACCCTACAACCAAAAATTATGCCTCCAAGTAAATGTGGAACTGAGGTATGGAGAGACCACCAAGAATCAGGGGCTTGGCTTGAGACTTCCAGGGTGATGAGAGAGAAGATCTTTGCCTTGCTCCACCTGCCTGTCCAAGGTCTGGACCCTCTGTGTTGCCCATCCTCTCTCATGTTCATGTCAAGCCTTCACATATCTGTGTGCCTCCTTCCCTATCTCCACTGGCAAATTTACACTACATAAAAATCGCTTTACATAGATAGTTCAAGTTCACTTTTTAAAGGGTAAAATTTTTATAAATCTAAAGTTGATTTTCTTATTACTTAAAATTTTTAACAAATTATCTATAAAGTATGAAAGATAAATGACTGAATATAAACTTTACATTCTATATACTAGAGCACAAGCTATTGCTTTGTGATATTCAACTAGTAGCAAAATAATAGGAGAATGGAATCAAATGTGCTACAATTTAGTTCCAGACATCTCAATAAGCTTCTATAAACAAAGTACTTGAGCTAAGCCTTTTAGGGATGCAAATATAAAAGGACAGAATACTTGTCCTCTAAAATTTACATAGTTAGGGATTTGGAGAGGAAGAAAGGGAAGCAAAGGCACAGAAGACACATTCACAAATAAGTATAATATAAAGCAGAATGTGAAAATGTATAAGAGAGGAATAAAGTGCTATGGAGGTTCAAAAAAGTTAGAGATTGGGGCAGCTAGGCGGAGCACTGAATAGCACTGTCTCTGGAGTCAGGAAGACCTGAGTTCAAATTTAAATTCAGACACTTAACACTGTGTGCCCTTGGGCAAGTCACTTAATCCCAATTGCCCTGCCTTCCCCCCTCCAAAAAAACCACAATTTTTTTTAAATTTAAAAGTTAGATATCACTTCTAAGATGCTTAGAAACTTTCAAAAGGCAGAGCGATTATACTGATGGCTGGTAAGCAAAGCCAATGAGGAGAAAAAAAATACAAGTTCTATTTCAGTAATGGCAAGTAGTGGGAGTCTAAGGTAGGAAAATGGGGATAAGGTGAGATAAAGTTAGAAAAGGAGGCACTGTCAGTCCATAAATATTCATTAAGTGGCCACTAAGTGTCAGGTACAAAGTTAAAGCTCTAGAGATACAAAGAAAGGCAACTTCAGTCCCTGGTCAGGAGAGGTTCACAACCTGTGGCAAGAGCACTGGTCCTAGAGCTGCAGGATCTATCTGCCACTTATGCCCTAGGTGACCTTGGGCAGGGACCAAAATCCCCTCCTGTATAAAATGAAGGGACTGGACCAAACTGCCTGGGAGAATTCTTCCAGCTCTCCTATACTCTGAGAACCTACTCAACCTTGGGCAAGTCACTGCAAATGCTTTGCTGACCCCACTGTTCCGCTGACTCAGGAACAAAGAAAAGGCTAATAGGTGTAACAGTGGTACATACTTCATAGAATTGTCCTTATTGGACATACAATTCCCTGTTCAAACTCAAGAAGTACTCATTTTTGCTTTTTTATTCAACTTTATTAGTAAAACAGGAAATTCGTCCCATCTGTAACAGACAATAATCCTAAGTGGCTATTTAAAAATGCATGTTATTTTAAAATTATAATTGTATGAAATCCTTATATAGTAAATCAGCAATTAGTTCAATAAAAACCAATGTGATACTCACAGATTTCCCTTTTGGTAAGTTCCCTTCACAGGCTTGTTTGGAAAGATCCTGACGCCCAATCAAGAGACAGACAGCTTCTGGCCAATCTGAAGCAGGCTGTTCTCGGCAGTGATAAATAGCATCTCTGATAGGAAGAGCAACTCCAAAAGGAAGAGACTCCAAATCCCTTAAGGTGAAGCCTTACAGAGATGAAAAAGGGAAAAAAAAATATCTTCAGTAAAACATAAAACTCAATACTTAGCCTCTTGTATATAACCAAGAAGCTCTCAGAATATGTTCCAGAGGATCTCCCACAGAGAGATAAAACAGGAACACTTCTTTATGTGGATAGACCTCAAATGGTTGTTTTGTCCCCTGGCTGGACATCCTATATGATTATTATGCTTTTGGGGGGGAGGGGGTTAGAATAAGAGGAGTAGGGAAAAGTATAAGAGAACTATAAATATTGGGATAAGTTTCAGGGGACTTTCTACACAAGCAAATTAATTTTTTAAAAAAGGCAAAACAAATGTTTGTTACTGTTTTTAAGTTCAAACATTTTTTAATACTATACTAATGCCAGTTAGCGTAGTTTTTTATTCCCTACAGAGTTTTCTCCCATTTTAAAAAAGAGAATCTTAGAACCTTACTTTCCGTTAAAAATTGTGCAAAACTGTCACTTATACTGTTCCAAAGGTGACTAAAAATCTCTCTAACTAGAAAAATGGAGGTTATTTCCTAGAAATCACAAGGCTCAGTACTCATCTCACTTCACCTCCCCTTTCCCTTACTGCATTACTCCTTTCTACCTGCAACAAGGGAAATGTTAACTTTAGAGCTTACAACAGCATCATCCAACAAGAAGGCTCAGGAATAATTTATCATATATTAGAGGTATTATGATCCCTGGGGTCAATGCCTTCAAAAGTAAATACTGAATAATTCCTGGTTTCCATTTTAAGGATACCCTTCACTGTTACAACACTGCATAAGCTTACTGGTATTATAATCACAGGAAGGTTCCTTGACCACAAGAAGTGATCTTCAAAATTGTTATGCCTCCCAGGGATAATAGAAGACTATAAGAATGTCATGCAAAACAGCAGAGTCTTTTTGCTAAATAAGTACATCTTTTTATTATGCTTTATATTCTATAATTATCTTAATTCTGCGGAACACTCCCCAAAAGTACTAACTAAAGCCCTTCTGAATTCTAGCAAAGAAACAGCAGGTACTAATTAAAGTAGATTCTAGAGCAGAAAAGTGTGGCTTTTTACTTGTTAATTGTAAAGTTAATACAAAGTAATAAAAAATGGCCTTACCTACATTAGTCATCCAGAGTACTAATTTTTCAGCTAGGCTATTAACAGGTGTACTATGCCTGAAACTAAATCTACAAAAAAAAAAGAACACAACATTATTAAATACATCAATTAAAAAAGTAAGAACAAAAGCAACTCAGTTCAAAAGTACCTGTTGTCATTTTGATCCATTTGACTCTTTTTTGGTGCTGAAAAAAAATAAAACAAAGTTACAGCATTTTAATCAACTTGGTAAAGAAACATATTCCACTCAATTCCTATGCAGACCACTTGAAATTAATGTTCTTTTGCTAGAAGCTTTAAAAAAAATAGTTGACAGAGCTATGGTCACTAGATGGGTGAACAGATAGGGAGGTATAATGGGTTACAAGTGAGAATCCTGGTAATTCATTTTTACTGAACTGCTAACAAGAGCCTTTCAAGATGTTTGCTTTTAAATGGGTAGGAAAAATGGATATGAACCAATGGAAAGGATACTAACAATACATGAAAATAACTAACAGTATGAAAGGCTAAAACACAAAAAGATGACTTAGTTTAAATGGATTTTCACTTCACTGCCACCCTATGAGCATATATCCCTGAATGAAAAGAACTGCTTACACCCAAACATGCTGGTCTCCTCCCTTTCTCTGAACTGTTCTCTAGGTCTAGAATGTTCTCCCTTTCCTCTTCCACAAAATCAGTTTCCCAGGAGACTTTCCTGTCTTCCTTTTATTAGAAGCATTTCTGGCACACCTCAAATAGTATTTTGTTTTAAACCTTTATAAACAGTTACAGTGCATTTTTAGTATCCACATGTCCATATGCCTTGATTCTCCTACAAGGAAAGCTACAGAGAAGCAGAAGCTAAATCTCATCTAAATTTTTCTACTTGTCCTTAGTACTTAAACAGAGTATTCTTTAAATAGTAAATGATTAATAAATGTGGGCTAATAAATTCAAATCTCTGAAGGTGTTAGTTGGAATGGCATTTGAGAAAGGATGGAATAGCAAAAACCTGGTAACATGGACTAAAAAAAAAAAACCAGCTTTGTACATTTTCTAGAATTTCTGTGAATAATCTGAAATGATCACAAAACCAGGTCTCCTGGAGAATAACTCATATTAACTGCTAATGTCAGTGACCTGGCTCTGAATTATCATCACAAATAAACAAATCTACATGATTTGTCCGTTTTTGTGATGCTTCTTTGTGAACATATTGTTGGTGAAGTTCATACAGAAGTTACCCATGGGGAAGGGGAGGGGTAGGGTCTTTAATTTCTATCCTTGCATCTTAGAGACTTCACAAGCTTTACCCAGCATTAGACTCTTCCTACTGACATTCAACAAAGCCAATGGCACGTGTATCTGTTGTCCAGCCTTTACTATTATTTGGTGAAGTGATGTCTGTTTGTTGTAAAAATATGTCCTATGGGCTTTTTTAATGTGCTTACTGTGTATTCAGAGAATGTCTTATCAATCCTCATTCGTCTTTTTTGGCAACTCTTTCTATAACTTCCTTCAGATGATGGACCTTTTGGTTTTTTTTAATATTGTATTACTTCTTAGTAAGATACTTTCCAAATCTATTATGTTCTCTTTTACAGTTCCAAAAGTACAAATTAAGATTTTGTGAAAGTATAAATTAAGTATCTGTAAAGTAAAAATGAGATCTTCTGCAGCTCTTAACTGCTTGAAATGTACTCTTACCATTGAGCTTTGATTTCAAGATGCCAAATAGTCTCTGAAAAAATAAAGTCATGGCTTTCTCCTTTATAGCTATATGCTCATGACATTTTGCCCGGAGACCAGAGTATTGTTCAGTATCACCATCTATTGACTCATTCTGATCTTTGGTTCAAGCTCCAAAGCCAACACTCTATCCATTACTCCACACTACTTCTAAAACTGTTTTTAACATTGCTATGTTGGTGGTACATTTTAAAAAGAGAATAGTTTTACATGTGGATAGCAAATACTCTAGGATCTCTCACTATACTCAGGTCTTATATATTGAAAATATATGAATAAATATTAAATGTGGAAATAGCCATAAAGTTTTGGATAATCAACATAACAAATGTGATGTTGTAATAAATGTTGCAAAGATTTCAGGTAGCTTGTTCAATAATTACTGAATTGCTAGAATCCACTCTTTATAGACCCCCTGAGATTTTTTTGGTACACTACTCTTGCTCCTCAGTCAATATATTATTTTCTTCTAAGTATGTTTATATATTTTTTGTGACTGCTGTGTATAAAGTACTTAAAGATGTAACTGGACTATGTTTAGACGGGGGCCGTATTCTCACCTTTTGGTAATAAATATGTGATACCTTCTGTTAAAAAGAAGATAGAATCAGACTATTGTTTGAAAGGAGACTGATCAAATGCTTTGCTCATGATTCATGCACCACAGCGAAGCAAGTGGGTACTTTAAATGGCTCTAGCTGGTCCCTCTGCCTTCCAGTTTTGCAGAGAAGCTGGGTTTCAGGCATCTGCCTCCACATAACTCTGCTGTCATTCTTTATATTAATAACATACAAGCTTTCTGCTTCTTATCTGATCGACCTTTCATATTTCTTATGGTTGACCATCCTCCTTCAGGTGTTGTACCTCACTGAATTTCTCTGCTTCTCAATACTCTGTGGCAAAATTTTTGACTTATGTAAAGTTTTTTTTTTCCTCTTTATACTGCTTTTGAATCCTGTTTCTGATATACTTCAGTTTTTTAGGCTGCTTTTCATGTTTCTATTTTTTGTTGAATTTGAGAATAATGGAATTCAAGCTTTCTATTATAGGTAGCAGTTAGATATTATTATTAATTGTAGTTAACAATGGGCACATACATTGCACTTTAAAGTTTGGAAAAGTGCAATATACTCATTATCTCATTTGATCCTTGCAACAAAAAAAAAAAGACACATGGTCCTTGACTTCTAGGAGCTTACTTCCAACCGGTCAGCGTAACAGGGCTGAATAATTACATAAAAGAGAAAAAGGAAAATTTATGGAGAGTGGAGAAGACTTTCAGGTTGGGCTAAAGGAGTGGAAAGGTTACATGAAAGAAGATGGCACCTGAGTTGAATCTTGAAGAAAGATAAGGTTTTGACAGATGAAAGTGAAGAAAGAATACATTCTTGGCATGGAGAAATACATATGGACAGAGAAAAAAGATAGAAAGCCAAGTTTGGGAAACGGATATTTGTCTGGTCTGGAAGCAGACAGAGTATACAAAAGGGTAGCAATGTGAAAAAAGTCTGAAAGGTAAGTTGGAACCAGACATAAGGAAACCTTAACTGTCAAGCTGAAGAATTTGTATTTTATACTAAAGGAAACAGGGAGCAAAATAGTAAGCATATCATGCTACCTGAAGTTACTTTGGATAAATATTGTGATGCTTCATTAGAAACAGCTCTCTCATCACCAAGTATATAGAGTGCAACACTCTGCAAGGGAAAAAATATTACACATAAATTTATTCCCATCAAATAAAATCCATTAAAATCATATGTTATCAAAAGATACATAGAAGGGAAAAAAACCCTCAAAATTTACAGTTTTCACCTTAATGTGAAATCCAAAATGTATAATCAAATATATATTTCAAAGCTTAGCTAATCAGCTAAAGTATCTAATTCACTGAGCTACCACTAAAGGGTATCATGGCATTTTTTTTCTCAAAATAATAGGGAAAATAGTTATTTCAAGGGATGAAAAGCCATGCAATTCTAAAATCTTGACATTTTAATGATACCTAAAAACACATACTATGTTTAAGATAAAAGTATTAGATATAAACCCCTATGTTTAAATCAGTTGCCATTCTTCAACTGTATCCTATTTAAAACTGATCTAAAATTCTTTCCCAGCTCCTACCTTTAATACAATTCTTCTTACCTTTAATACAATTTTTTTTAAATAAACAAAATGCAACTCTCAATTCCTGTTTATAAGGTTTTCCCTTATGATGGTTCCATATAAGGAGCTAGATAAGATTCATAACTCAATTAAATGCTTCAGAATGGCACATAAATAACTGATAATTTAATTTTCAGTTATCATGTTACCAAACTAAATTTCCTTACTAATATGTAGGCCACATTCTAAATCCTATAATTAACTGTTATAATTATTAATCTATAATAATTGTATTTTAGCTCAGAATTTCACCAAATTTTAGAAATTTCAGGAGTATTCTACATTGTTGGTAAAAGGAACTGTACATGTGCCCAGAATTTCTTATTTCTCTTTTGGACATAAGCAATTTTTACTAAATGGCACTTTAAAAAATTTTCTTTTAAGGATTTTGTTGTGTTTATTTAATATTCTGATTCCAGATTACCCGTTTATAATATCAATTAAATATTGCATATCTAACTTGGTATCTCGTTGGGGCTTTGAAACACTAAGATAATTATTTAAAACTAATATAAAAGTTAAATTGTGATGGTACATACCAACACTATGAGTTTGCTTCGTTCACAGACTCCAGATAGGTAAGGATAAGGTGATGCTCCTTCACCTTTCAAGCAAGAACTCAGCCACTGATATATACTTGGAGGCTCAGGTGTAAAAAATGAAGGATGATGCATAAGTCCTATTTGGGCTTTAAAGTGGACGAAATTTTTAAAACACATAAAAGCACAGGAAGACAATGCTTTTACTTTATTCTAAAACAAAAGATATGTACTATTTACCACAATGGTCAAAACATGGTTCTCTAGTGCCCCCGACATTTGGCTTGTATAAAACTTAAGTGTGGTCCTTGGCACCACAGACAAACTTATGCTTCTATGGTCTCCCAAAGCAGGATCAAAATTGTTAACTATTTTGTTTTTGCTGGTAATATCTATCTCCATCACCCCCCTCAGTTCTTATGAGAAAGGATGAATACTGATGGAGAGAAGAGATTATTGGGAGTCATTCTCCCCCAAAATCTGTACTTTGATGTGAAGTTCCACTTCCAATTTGTAAATAGATAACATCTAACCTATTGCTCAAAAGTACCGTGGTGAAAGGTACAGGGGCAGCTTGGTGGTACAGTGGAAACAGTGCTGGATCTGGACTCAGGAAAGCCCATCTTCCTTAGTTCAAATCTGGCCTCAGATACTCACTAGCTGTGAGATCCTGGCCAAGTTACTTAACCTTGTTTGCTTAAGTCTCCTCATCTGTAAAATGAGCCAGAGAAGGAAATGGCAAACCACTCCAGTATCTTTACCAAGAAAATCCCAAATCAGGTTACAAAGAGCTGGACGCGACTGAAAATGACTCAACAACAAATAGTGGCAACTTGTCAAGCTGAGTATCATAGACTAGAAACATAGGCAGTATAAATAAAGGCAGGAATGCTACATCCCACAGAAGTGTGGGAGTTCCCAAGACCTGCAATTTTAATAACATAAAGTAATTTAATTAACACTTACAATGAAGATATATTAAATGGTACTGAGTATTCAAAAACATCTAGACAAGCTAGAATTTTACAAAAACATGCTCATCAGTGCTTCACATTATATGCTAAATAAAAAAAATTCTACTCTAGAAAGGATGACAACCTCCATTTACAAAAAATACCACAATTAACAAAACATACATCAAATTAATTTTTTTTGCACAAGTTCGCTAACAGTAAAATCTAGATTGTTGGTCCAAATATAAAAATACAAAAGAATTCTCTATGACTACCATGTAGTAAAATTTTCTTGGAAACAGTTTTTCAAGGTCTGGCTCTTCTTTTAAGTCCCTGTCAAACCTGTCACTAAAAAGAAGGAGTAAAGCTGACAGACAGTGTTCATTTAGCTGAACCTTATGCTACATACATGCTCTTCTGCATGTTGTATCACATTTCTAAAGTCCCTTGGCCCATTGTTTTCCCTCAGAATCTCAAGTTAAGTTCAAATACAACGTGGCCATGGCAACACTGACAATGAGATTTCTCCACATTTATTTACTAACTTTAGAAGCCCAGGGAACACTGCTAAAGGAGATGAACTGACACAGTCTATCATATTAATGACATTTAAAGAAAATTTAACTCTTGAACAAGTTTGTAATTCTTAACATTAAAGGCCCTTATGACTTCAAATTAAATGAAATGACATATGATAAAGCACTTCATGAACCTTCAAGCACTACATAAATATAAGTTATTGTTAATTGGTGCATTAGATAGTGCTGGACTTGGAATAAGGAAGACTTGTTTGAATCCTGCATCTAACACTAGCTGTGTGGTCCTGGGCAAATCATGCAACCTCTTTCTGCCTCAATTTTGTCATCTGTTAAAGGGAACAACAGCAGCACCTACTTCTGGGGTAAACTGTGAGTACCAAATAAAATCACATATAATCCATTCTGCCACCCTTAAAATGTCACATAACTGCTGTGTGACTAGGCAGTGCAGTAGATAGCACTGCACTTCAAGTCAGGAAGAGCTGCCTTGAACACTTACTAGCTGTGTGACCCTGAGTGATAAATAACTTAATTGCTCTCAGTCTACATATCCTTATCTATAAAATGAGGGAAACAGCACTAATTTCTCAGGATTTTTGCAAAGACAAAAAGAGGTAACATTCGTGAAGCAACTTGAAAACCTTAGAACACTATATAAATGCTAACTGCTATTATTACTGTAATAAAATACACAACAATACAACTGCTACCCTCTGCCAAAAAGGGTGCTGATGTTTTTCAAATCATCTTTGAAGGCTTTAGCTTCTCCAAAGTTCAGGTTTCATGCATAGTAACTGACTTGCTTGATGGGAAAAATTTGTCTCTTACGCAGAAGTTAGATAATAGAGAGAAGGGATTCAAATTATACCACTCTGTTTAAGGGCAACAAGACAAGTCAAAAAGGCAGGAATAACAACAATTATTTTAGAAACTATAGGCATCCAAATAAGTTAAAATAACTTCTTAAGACATGAAAGGTGTCTTAATTTATTGAAGATAATAATTACTAAGAAAAATGAAATCCAGGATTTGTAATAGTTATGGAAATGAATGCACTGACAACATGAGTCTTATAAATCAAAGATTCTGTTTAAATACAAGTAGCTTTGGTGTTCATTCATCATTAAGTCATCTGGGCAAAATGTACACAGGCAGAAGGGATCAGAAAGTACATTTATAATGGCAACAAGAGTTTCTGAATTTGAGTTTCTAACAATGCTGCCAAACCTAAATTTTATGTAATCGTTACCCCGCAGTTACAGGTAGGCTTACTGAGAAAGATTCTGATAAATGACACACAACTGCCTAGGAAATCATTAATGCCACAGCAGCTTACCTTGATCAATTATGCATGTTTGTTGGGAAGTTTTCACAAGTGTTGGATAGTCTCTATAGTAATAATCTAAATATGACTCCAACTGTAAATCCCTATAACAACAAAAAAATATAAGGAGAAAAGGAAAAGCTGTTATTCTCAAAAACATAAAAGACTTCTAAGTTCTATGGGGCTTAAAGGCACTTATTAGTTTTCTGCTGTCCAGTCATTTTTCAGTTTCATCAGACTCTCTATGACCTTATTTGGGGTTTTCTGGGCAAGGATACTGGAGTGGTTTGCCATTTCCTTCTCCAGCTCATTTTACAGATGAGGAAACGGAGGCAAACAAAGTTAAGTAATTTTCCCAGGGTCACAAAGTGTCTGAGGTCAGATCTGAACTCCCAAACGTGAATCTTCCTGACTCCTAGCCCAGCACCTTATTCACTGTGACACCCAGCTTGTCAAATAATCCTTGCCTGAATTTGTAAAGGAACAAAGAGAAGAAAGGCAACCAATCCTTTCTTTTTATAATGAAGCAAAATGAA
Organism: Pseudocheirus occidentalis; assembly: GCA_028646575.1. NCBI lineage: Eukaryota > Metazoa > Chordata > Mammalia > Diprotodontia > Pseudocheiridae > Pseudocheirus > Pseudocheirus occidentalis. The sequence continues at coordinate 203,812,861 of CM053595.1, read as the reverse complement.
ACAGGGCAGAAACTAACAGAGTTTTGTCAAGTAAAATGCTAGTCTTTGCAAATACTCTTTTTCAACAATCCAGTAAGTGACTCTACACATGGAAATCACCAAATGGTCAATATCAAAATCTGACTGATTATACACTTTGCGGCCAAAGGTAGAGAAGCTCTATACAGACAGTTAAAACAAGAACTAGGGATAACTATGGCTCAGATCATGAGTTTCATATTACAAATTTCAGACAAACTGAAGAAAGTAGGGAAAATCATCAGGCCATGTAAGTTTCACCTAAATTACATCCCTTATGAATATGAAGTGGAAGTGATGAATTTGATTAAAGGGATTAGATCTAGCAGATAACAGTGCCTGAAGTGCCTGATAGAAGCTAGCAATACTATACAGCAACTATAAAAAACATCCCAAAGAAAAAGAAGAGCAAGAACATAAAAGGTCTGTCTGATAAGGCTTTACAAATAGCTAAGTAAAGAAGGAAAATGAAAGGGAAAGGAAGAAGGGAAAGATAGACTCAATGCAGAATTTCACAGAACAGCAAGGAGAGATAAGGTTTTCTTAAATGAGCAATGCAAAGAAATAGAAGAAAACAACAGAATGAGAAATAAGAGATCTCTTTAGGAAAATTAGATATGAAGAGAACAATTCATTCAAAAATGAGCACAATAGAAGACAAAATTGTAGGAACTTAACAGAAACAGAAGAGATTAAGAGGTGGCAATAATATACAGAAGATCTATACAAAAAAGATCTTAACGTCACCAAATAATCCCAATGGTATGATTACTGATCTAGAGTCAGACTTCCTGGAGAACAAAGTTAAGGGAGCCTTAGGAAGTACTCCTAACAAAAAGGTTAGTGGAGGTGACAAAATTCCAGCTGAGCTATTTAAAATCCTAAAAGATGATACTGTTTAAGGGCTGCACTTAATATGCCAGCAAATTTGGAAACTCTACAATGGTCACTGCAAAAAATTAGTTTATGTCCCAAATCCTAAAGAAGGGAAATGCTAAAGGATGTTCAAATTATTGAGCAACTGAACTCATTTCACATTCCAACACGGTTATGATTAAGATTCTGCAAACTAGGCGTCAGCAATGTGTGAACGAAGAATTACCAGAAGTGCAGGCTGGTTTTTGAAGAGGCAGAGCAACTAGAGATCAAATTGCCAACACTCACTGGAAAAACCAAGGGAGTTCCAGAAAAACATCTACATTTGCTTCATTGGCTAGAATAAAGCCTCTGATTGTGTCGATCACAACCAAATGAGAAAAGTTTTCAAAGAGACAGGAGTACCAGATCATCTTATTAGTCTGCTGAGGAACCTGTATGCAAACCAGGAAACGAAAGAACCAAACATGGAACAACTAATTGGTTTAACGTTGGAAAAAGAGTACAAGGCTGTATATTGTCATTTTATTTATTTTACTGATATGCAGAGTACATCACATGAAATGCTGGGCTGGATGAATCAAAAGCCAGAATTAAGGCTGCAAAGAGAAACAACAATTTCAGATATGCAGATGATACCACTCTGATAGCAGAAGATGAATAATTAGGAAGCCTCTTAATGAGGGTGAAAGAGGAGAGTGTAAAAGGTGTCTTGAAGCTTAATATTAAAAAATAAAAATGCTGAAGAACTTGGCAATTGGTCCTATCACTTCCTGGCAAATAGAAGGGGAAAGAAAAGGAAGCAATGTCAGATTTTATATTCTTCAGCTCAAAGATCACTGTGAATGCTGACTGTAGCCATGAAATTAAAAGATGCTTGCTCCTTGGAAGGAAATCTATAGCAAATCTGGACAGCATACTAAAAAGCAGAGACATTACTTTGCTGACAAAGGTCCAATGGATGCCTGTGAGAGTAGGACTATAATGAAAACTGAGTGCTGCAGAATCAATGCTTTTGAAGAGCTTTAAGAGTCCCTTGGACAGCAAGGAAATCAAATCAGTCAGTGCTTTAATTCAGACTATAAGCTGAAAGGTCAAATACTGAAGTTGAAATACTTTGGCCACATAATAAAAGATGAGTCCCTGGAAAAGATCCTGATGTTGGGAAAGATAGAAGGGATAAGGGAAATGAGACAGGAGATCCTAAGATAGATAGATAGTGTCATGGAAGCAGGTACATAAGTTTGTAGACAGACTTCAAAAGACAGTAGAGGATAGAAGGGCCTGGTGTGCTATGGTCCATAGGGTCAAGAAAAATCAGACACAAATGAATGATTGAACAACAACTTGATCAGTGCTCAAAACAATAGTATTTAACAGCCTTCAATCCAATGCTTAAATCACTTTAGAGACTTCAAGTACTATCTTCAAGCCTTACCTTAAAGAAATGCATTTCCTTTAGTAGCTCAAAGTAGCCCATTACACTAGTCTCATTAACTGGCTCTGGCAAGAATTCAGTATGTACTTTAAGAGCATAACAAACACTGAAGGCTAAGCTTAATTAGAAAATAGTAAAAATACTTCTTACAACTGACTCATCTAAAAGCTGAAGATACTGTACAAATACTCTAATAGAGGGTATACAAAATAAAGGGAAAAAATGCTTGATTCTTATTTGCATAAGTTGACATATACCATTCATAAAATTCTTAGGGTCAATACAAATTCATTTAAGGACCTTCAGGATACTTCTAACTTGCAAACAGTACATACCTCGCCAACTGAACTAGAAGAATAACAAGTGAACGTATTCCTTCTCCCATTAAACTATTCAATTTTAATTCCTCATAAACAAGATGAAGCACAAAAAAAATAGCAGGTATATGAGTGAAGAGAAGTGTAGAAGAATCCAAAGTAAGGTTATGTAGAACATCCTCCTTCACAAGTGAAACTTTCAAAGGATTCAAATGCAATGCTCTAGTCAATAGATGAGACTCAACATTTTGGTGGTAGTCTGAATTTAGCAAATATTCCCAGTCCTAATCAGAGGAACAGAAAAACAGATGTATTAATAATAAACTTCATAACATCTTTTATCCCCAGTAATCATTTTGTTTTCATTAGTGAAAAACTAGATACCAACATCCAAAAAAAATCTAATTTATTTATGATAATTCCAGTACTAGTATTTTGAGATTAAACATATTTTAAAGATTCTTGATAAAAATAATACAAGAAACAATTTTTTTAAATTGTCCTTCCAACCTTTTTCTTCCAAAATTTTATTTTAGACTCAAACACCAGAACACAAATACAGGATAGAGAAAAGAAACAAAAATATACCATACACTTAAACACTGGAACTTAAATATAAAGTTAAGAAAAAAAAAAGCATGTCATGTGCATTGCAGAACATAAGAGAGGATTCAAAACATGTAACAATAGATTTTCATTTCAAGAAAGCCCATATGAACAAGAAAAAAAAAGAAAGAAAAAAGGGGCGGCTAGGTGGCACAGTGCATAGAGCACCGGCCCTGGAGTCAGGAGTACCTGAGTTCAAATCCCGCCTCAGACACTTAACACAAAAAACTAGCCGTGTGACCTTGGGCAAATCACTTAACCCCAACTGCCCTCCAAAAACAAAAAACAAAAAAAGAAGAAAGCCCATATGATAAACAATACTCGTTGTGTTGAGAATTGTCCATCTTTGCTTCCTTGTGAGTTTTCTTTCGTTCTCTGCAGTGTACTTTTTTACTTTATTCTTTTTCCCCCTCCCCCAAAGTTCACCCAGAAGGCTACGATAAATTTAGATGTTTCTCTATAGCTCTAGATATATACATACACAATACATATACAGACATATATTTTCCTGAACCTATTCTACCTCTGTCCTTTTTTTATGTACGATTATATCTCGTTTCTATTGTTTCTGCCTCCTCTACTTTACTTCTACCCAATACTTTGCCCTTCTATGACTTGCCTACCTCCCTTCCCTATCCTCCCATTCCCATAAATCTGAACACCCGTCTAGACTCCTATTTTTACCTATTCCCTCACTGTCCCCTCTATAGATTCGTCCCTTGTTTATTTCTTCTGAATTTAGACTTCTATATTCTTTTAAATATATATGCATTGTTCACTCTTAAATCTATTCCCGATGAAAGTAGGTTACCAGAACTACCAGTCCTCCTGTCCCATTTAATTGCTCTGTATCAATTCTCCCTTTTGTACTTCAAATAATTACTCTTTTAAGCTGTTCCTAAATGGTTTTACTTCTTAAATTCTTATCATTCTCAGGTTTACACCAATCTTTCTTATAAACTAACCAATTATTAATATGAATCTTAGACATCCATTTTACATTTTATATATGTAAAAAGTAAACAGTCTGTCCTTGTAAAATGTCCTTATATTCAGTCTTTGTTATATGCCTTATATTTCTCTTGGTTCTTATATGTGAAATTTTCTATTAAGTTCAGGATTTTTTTTTAAACAAAGTCTTGGAAGTCTGAGAGTTTATCAAATGTTCATTTTTTTCATTCAGGATAATAGTTAACTTTGCAGGGTATGATATTTTTAGCTGGAGCCCCAGTTCTTTTGCTCTTTGATATGTTGTGTTCCAAGACCTGTGGTCCCTTAATGTCTCTGCTGCTAGGTCTTGTGTAATTCTAACTGTGGCACCATCATATTTAAATTGCTTTAATCTTGATGCTTTTAGTATTTTTTCCTTGAGTTGGGGGTTTCAGAATTTGACTATAACATTCCTATGACTTTTGCTCACAGGACCACTTTTAAGTGGTGACTGATTTTTTTTTTTCTATTTCTACTTCCCCCCTTGTTCTAATACTTCAGGACAATTTTCATTGATTATTTCTTGTATTATTTTATCAAGATTCTTTTTTTGACTGTAACTTTCAGTTAGTCAAATTATTTTTAAATTTTCTCTTCTTGATCTATTCTCCAAATTTGTTGTTTTTCTTGTAAGATGTTTTATTTTCTCTTCTATCTTTTCATTATTCATACTTTGTTTAATCATTTCTTGATCTATTATAATTTCTCTGGTTTCACTTTGCCCAATTCTAATTTTCCAGGTGTCATTTTCTTCCTTAAGATTCTGAACCTCCTTTTCTAACTGGTAACTTTCCTTTCATACCCTTCTTGTTTTTCTTGGATTAGTCTCATTCTCTTTTTTAGTTTTTCCTCCAGCTCTATCATTTGATTTTTTAAGTCTTTTTTAAGTTTCTATATGAATAATTTTTGGGCAGGTATACATTTGACATTACTCTTTGGGAGTTTCTTTACTTCAATATCCTCCTCTAAGGATAAACCCTGGTCATCTTTCTTCCCATAACAGGTTTTTATATCTGGATTCTTTCTCCCTTGCCTGTGCATTTTTTTGTGGTAATAACCTAATTATTTGCAGTCATCTCTAGCCCTGGGTTATGGGAAATGGTGCCTCTTGCCCTAGATCTTCAATTCTTCCTTTTAGTCTGAAACCAAGGTGAAGCCTCCAACCTCCTGTAAGTGCCCACAGTCAGTGGGGTTTCTGCCCCACTGCTTCTGCACTCACTGGGCATGTGCTGGTATCTCCTTACCCCTGCAGCTTCTTGAAGCACAGCTGGGTCTGGTGTTTCTGGTCAGCAGAGGTCCCTAGATCTTCCTGGACTCAGATGCCCAACTCCCCTCACTATCAGGGGGTAAAAGTTCTGATGACTTGGGCCAGGCACCCTCTCAAAACAATAGAGGCTAGCCACTAGCTGTTAAAACTGAACATAGCCTGGAGGTGTTTATTCTTCACAGAAACAAAACCTTGTCTTGGGATTTTTCTTCTGATCTTCCCAAATTGTCCCTAGAGGGCCCCAGTTATGCCCAGGATCTTATTTATCTCCACCCACACTTTATTTGTTCTAAGGCATGGGGAAAATCTTGAGAGCTCAGAGTTTTCTGACCTACTCTGTCATCTTCCCAGACGCTTCTCCTCTTAAACATATTTTACAGTGTCAAAAAAAGTCATAATGTCAAATATGAACAGCCATATAGTTGCCATGCATCACAAATATTATGACAGGTCATCTTTTGAAAGCTTCATAGGGGAAAAAATTCATCTATGCATAAAGTGATAAGGTGGAGGGACTGGGGTATATCCTGCATCCAAAATAAAAGGTGCTATAGAATAGGAGGTGAAAAAAATGAGATGAAGAGATTAATCTCAGGGTGGTTCTAAATTATTATGATGCTAGAATATTACACTTTAACAATGACCTGTGCTTTCATCAATGTGATAATTCTTTCTATTAAAGTTAGATCGAAACCAGCTGGTAACTTACGGTCTTAGGAAGACACCACAATAATGGTCTCAAATGTAAAAAGTTTTATCAACCAGCTATCTGGAATATTGGATAGTAAATAACCTCTTTAATTTTTTTCCCCTAAATTCAATTTCTTTAATACCAGATAGATACAGCCTCAGAGCCAGAACACACTGCTTTAGATTTTTATTTTTATGCTCAATGACATGGGAGTGCTATCCAAATAAACTTGACCCTTTGGTAAATGTCATAATTTTAAATAGGCCCCTGTAGGCAGACAATGGAAACAATAAAATAATAGAAATTGATAACATAAACATCATTAGCAGCAAACCACAATATTTACCTCATCTGATCCAGTGTCAGAAGGTCTTGCTTTTTTGGGTGCAATGACTGGGGAAAGAGATCCTTCAAAGTCAAGCTGCAAATTACAACCCCCAAAAAGAAACAAAAATTCAAGTTTAATACATGATTTCATTAGAAGATACTCAAGTAATCCTTTTCTGTAGCTTATCAACTTAATATCAGTTTGATGTGGACATTCATAATATCTTGTGTTAAGAAGTTAAACTCACCATAAATGAGTATTACATCATCTGTTATCACATGATGTAGCATGATCAACATTTACAGACAGCATTTTAAGAACTCTTATGTACCACCACTAATAGGTACGTACAGATAAAGAGACACAGTCAATTTATTGATCAACATTTAATGAGTACTAATCCTTCAAGGGGAAAAAACACTTAATGAATAGAGGACTTTCAAGCATACTTGATGAAAAGACCAGAACTAAATATAAAATCTAACACTCAAAAACAAGACTTAAGACAAGCATAAAAAGGTAAATGTAAAAAGAATAATCATAAGGGATTCACTAAAATTAAACTGCTTACATTCCTAGATGGGAAGATGATACATGTAACTGTTAAGAAATTTATCATTATTAAGCCTGTCAGAAGAAGTTGACCTAGAAAGAGAGCATGAATGTGAGTCAATCAAGTTGGGATGATCTCTAATAAATAAATAAATGAATGAATAACTAAATAAATAGTGGGGTGAGAAAGAAAAATGCAGTGGGAGAAGGGGAAAGGGAGAAGCAGTATGGGGAAAAATTTCTCACATAAAAGAGACACACAATGATGAGCTTTTATAGTGAAGGAAAAAATGTTGGGGGTTAGGGTGAGTGGGTGGCAGTCATTGAGGCTCACTATCACTGGAATTGTTTCAAAGAGGGAATCCACTCAGTTGGGTATAAAAATCTATCTTATCTAACAGGAAAATTGGAGGAGCAAGGGATAAGACATATTGGGGGAGGGTGGGGCAGGAAGAGGAGGAAAGATGATAAAAGGGAAGACAGATTAAAGAAGGCAGTAGTCAGAAGCCAAACAGACTTTTGAGGATAATAAAAAAAGAGAAGAAATAGAAGAAATTAGAATAGAGGGAAATACAGTCAGTAATCATAACAGTGAATGAGATGAGCTCATCCATAAAACAGAAGGAGATAACAGAATGGATTAGAAACCAGAAACAATATGTTGTTCACAAGACACACACTTGAAACAAAGACACACATGGTGTTAAAATACAGCGCTGAAGCAGAATCTATCATACTTGAGTTGAAGGAGAAGAGGCAGGGGTGGCAATCGCAATCTCAAACAATGCAAGAAGAGACCTGATTAAAAGAGATAATCAAGGAAACAACACTTTGCTAAAAAGTACCATAGACAATGAAGCAATAAAAAAAATTTTCTAGCAAGTTTCTCTGATAAAAGCCTTGTTTCTCAAATATAGAGGGAACTGTGTCAAATTTAGAAAAAATAAGACACATTTCCCAAATGAAAAATGGTTAAAGAATATGAACTGGTAGCTTTCAGAAGACAAAAATCAAAGCTTTATCATATGAAGTCATATGAAAAAAGTCTAAATCATTAATGATTAGAGAAATGCAAATTAAAACTTTGAGGTACTACCTCTAACCTATCAGAAATGACAAATGATGGATGAGATGAGGGAAAACAGGTATACTAATAAACTGTTGGAATTGTGAACTAGTCCAAACATTCCAGAGATTAAAACTATGCCCAAAGAGCTATAAAACTGTGCATACTCTTTGACCCCAGAATACAACTAGAAGGTCTGTATATCAAAGAGACCAAAGAAAAAGGAAACGGACGTATACATGCAAAAATATTTATAGCAGCTCTTTTTGTGGTGGCAAAGAATAGGAAACTGAAGGGATGCTCATCAATTGGGGAATGGTTGATCAAGTTCTAGCATATGATTCTGATGTAGTATTACACTATAAGAAATGACAAGGAGGTAGTTTCTGAAAAAAAAAAAACATGGCAAGACCTGATGCAAAGTAATGTGAGAAGAATTGGGAGATCACTGTGCACAGTAACAACAAAGTTATAATGAAGTTGGTACTGTGAAAGACTTGGCTACTCTGACCAATACAATGATCCAAGATAATTCCAAAGGATTCATAAAGAAAAATGCTATCCACCTCCAGAGAAAGAACTGATGAACTGAGCACAAATTGAAGTAATCTTCTGACTTATTTTTGGTGATATGGCTAATGAAGGAATATGCTTTGGATGATTTCACATGTATAACTGATATTATTTGCTTACCTTCTTAATGGGAGGAAGCGAAATTTGAACTCAAAACTTAAAAAGAAAAGAATGCCAAAAATAAAAAATAAAGCTGACTATTAAAAAAATTAATGAATATCCATTAAGCTACACACTGTGAAGGTATTAAAAAAATAGAAGGGCAGAAAGATCAAATAACAGGCAAAAAATTAACATTATGAATCATAATTTTTAAAAGTACCTGTTCTAGCTACATCTATAGCAAAAAACTTATACTGGGAATTGAAACTATTTCAACTTTACAGCTGGCCCTTTGGAAAAATGTATATTCATGACAATGGAATAACAAATTGAGCATGCACAGTTCAAGGCTCAGTATTCTCAAAAGGGCTGTCAACTGGGTGAAGCAACTCATAAGGTTTCAAAATCCGGACTGGGGGGAGAGCGGCCAAGGTCACTCAGTGAAGAGAGCACAGGTGGTGGAGTCAGGAGGACCTGAGTTCAAATCCAGCCTCAGACACTTAACCCTTACTAACCATGTGACCTTTGGCAAATCACTTAACCCCAACTGCCCTGCCTTTCTCCCCCCCCCCCAAAATCTGGACTGGGGAGGAGAGTTAAGATACCACTGACGGAAACAAAACAATAAGACAAGAAGATGGCATAGCAATAGAATGATCAGTCAGAAAACCTCAGGTCAAGTTCTCCTTCTGACACTTAAAAAACTACAGGATACTGTGCCTCAGTTTCCTAATCTATTAAGTTTATTTCATATTCTTCTTGTGAGGAATGCTCTCTGTAAAGTATAATTTCTCTATGAATATTCCTGCATTGGAGAAAGACAAAAACATGTTGAATTCCAATTCTGGCTACTATGTTTCCACTAAGAGTACATTACTTAGAATAACTAAACAGCACAGAGAAAAATGGAGGAAGTATTCCCCAGAAAATACCCTTGTATCTGGATGAGATAAGAACCTATGGCCTAAATGGAGAGAAACAGAGAATTATCTAAAACCACCAATCAACAAACATTTGTTAAGCATTTACTCTGGGATAGACACTATGCTAGGGCCTGAGGACATCAAGAAAACCCAAATCTCCTCACCTTATAACACACAGTTAAATCAATATATACAAGAACTTGACATAACATTTGGAGGAAAAGAACTAGAAGCTAAAGGGACAAGGAAAGGCCTCTTGTACTTAGTAATACTTGAACTGAGTCTTAAAGGAAGCCAAGGTGCAAAATTAGAGTCAAATAAACTATTTGGAGTTTGTTCTGCTGTGTTCATATTCATTGACACTACTGGAATTTCTCCCTAACCATCTAATCCTCTGGTTAATAAATAAATAAGTATATATGGAAAGAGAGAGAGAGAGAGAGAGAGAGAGAGAGAGAGAGAGAGAGAGAGAAAGAGAAAGAGAGAGAGCTAGAAGGAAATTTAGAAAGAATTACAATTTCCTTCATTTTAGAAATGAAAAGTTAAGTGAATTCCCCAGTTATATATATACTTAGTTTCCCAGTCTTTGCCCTTATACATGTTAACTTCAAAGGTTACACAATATAACATATACATAACTAAGTACATGTGAATAGAGCAAACACGAATTCCAACCTAGTGAAACTCTCAGATGTATCATAAGCAAAGCATCTATCAAAAGACAATTAATTATATTCCCAAGCTCTCTCTCAATTAAGATAAAACATGATGTTATAACCATGCTGTTTAATTAACTATGAAAGTTAAAATAATTGAACCCAAAAAACTAAATTCCTCTTTCTTTGGGCCTCTTATATAATAGACATGTCAGAAAGCTTTCCTTCTTGCTGAAGAGTGATGGAAGGAAAAGTGGATAATGGAGCGGTTCCTCAACTCCTGACCATAAGAAAAAGGAGAAAGGGAATGATCGTTATTTTCTCTTACAAATTTTGGCTCTCTGCCACAGGACGGAATACAATGAGACATATATTTATCAGCAAGTTATCATAACTGAATGGCACATAACAAATAAAAAGGCTGAAAGGGAGTTACTTAAGGCAACTTGTTATATTTCAAAAGAATGGAATATATATGTAGAAGAAATATATATCGTTTTGAGTAAGTTATTAGATAAAACTGTTTTTATTTTCCCAATAAAGGTAACCCAGCAACATAGTCATTTGAACTTATTCCTACAACTATTAGTCAATCAACATATATTAAGCCCGACAAACACAGAGCTTGACACACAAGATGCTTAGCAGATATTTAATGATTGGTTGTGCTACACCTTAAATAGCTCAAGGCCATATAACTGGATGTATTCTTTTTTTAACCTTTTCCTTTTGTGTCATATTATAAATAGAACTCCAAAACCAAAAATTGGATTGTATATGCTTGTGGGAAAAGTGGCAGGGAAGAGTGTTTTTAAAAGCATTATTAGTTATGATACGAGAGAAAGGCAAAGGGAATGGAAAAAGGGCAGAAGAGAAAGATAAGGAGAAAAGAAAGAAAAAAAATCTCAAAATAGGAAAAGAGAAGTAAACTTTGACTTTCAGCACTGCTAGAGGCTAGGATTACTGACAAGTAAAGCCTAAGATAAAAAATGGAATGTCACTTAAAGAACTGTCTGTGAAAGATAAATGTCCCTTCCAAACAGCCCTTTTTTTATTTCTAATATATGTAAATGAGTTTAGAATCGCCAAAAATGCAGGGTGTCTAAAGGCATTTATTTACTTTATATCAGTAAAAGCTATTCTCCCTTTTTGGGGGTGGGAGGCAGAGAGGTTGGGGTGAGGCGGTTCTCACAAACCAGAGGCCTCCTAAGTGCCTAAATGTACAAAGATAGACTGAGAATACTGGTCTAAAGAAAAAGGTCAGTGGGATAAGAATAAGAAAACAGTTCTAGGCTCACTTGCGATACAAACTAGTAGTCTGGACTAGACAAATAATGTAATCTCTACTTGGTTTTCGTTAAAGAGACTAATAACTAGCTCATCTTGTGAGGAATGCCATAAGAATAAAATAACATATGTAAAGGTACATAGAAAGGTTAAGAGTGATCTTTGTAAAATCATTAAATTGTTTTCCACTTGTTTCTATTTGTAATAAATATAATTATTAAAATTTTTTTAAAAAAGAAAAAGCATTATACAAATACAGAGTATGATTTTAGATTTTTAAGTTAACTTTGCCCTAAACAACTTAGGCACAAGATATATAAACACAAGCAACAGTAAATTTTACTCGTGCATTTGATTATTTTGTATAAGGTAGATTTATTATTTAATATACTTGACTATACTCTGAATACTATGGTACTTTTAACTATTCAAATATTATGCTGATACAAACATAAAAACATAGGAGAAAAAGGAACCTGACTTACATTACGGATCCATGCCAAGCGGTCTGTGTTATAGCCCATCATATTCATTAGACAAGTTATGAATAAATTCCATTCTGAATGATAACTGGGTCCTCCTGGAGCATTGTGAACATTGTACCACTTAACAAGCATCTGCACAGCTATCTCTTTGGGTAGTATAGATTTGACAGCCTGTAAACACTTTTTCACTATTAGAAACAAAGGTTAGTTTTAGTATATTTTCTAAGTATATATATATATTTTTTTCTCCTCAAAAAGGTTTACTATTAAATTGTATAACATGTCAAAAACTAGGTATCATTAAAAAAAAATGAAAAATCACCAGCTTAGTGATCTCAAAGTCACCTACTAGATAGAAAAAAAAAAGTGGTTCAAAAGTAAGGTCTTCTCTTACCTCTATTTTTTAACAATACCAAAGGCTACTGTACTCACCAACTTTGAAATAATTAATATTAAATATAACAAACTTTTCTTGATGATTCAACATTATCATACACACAAGACACACACACACCATCTTCATTCAGGAATTCCCTCTACATTAAGTGACAGATGATTAACAAATTTCTGCTTGAAACTTGTCATTAAATACTGCACAATGCCATAAAGTAGCTATGGTAACAGCTAGCATTCATACGCTCTTTTCAGGTTTGCAAAGCATGTTCTCTCCTTTGACCCTCCTAATAACCTGGTGAGGTAGGTGCTATTCTCGTCCTAGTATTAAGAGGCTCCTGGTGGTAAAGTAGAGAGAGTACTAGACTTATCAGTCAGGAGAACCTAGACATGGGGCTCTGGGTAAATCAATGAACCTCTCTCTGCCTCAGTCTCCTCATGTGTAAAATGGGGACAGTACCTACTCCACGAAGATGTTGTGAGGATCAAATGAAATAACACTAGGTCTTAAAACAGCATAAAACACTATCTTGAAACACTATAAAAAGGGAGAGAGCTAGCAAGCATCTGTGCAGAAGGATTTTAACCTGGGTCTAATTCCAGGTACAGCCTTCTGATCCATGCACTTATGCCACCTAGCAGTTAATATCTTCAGGGATTAACTGAAGCACAATGGATTTTCTGACCCTAAAGTAAATAGCATTAAACCGCTAAGTTGTTTTAATTTTGCAGATACTCCTTCAATGTTACTTCCTGGAACCTGTATGTCTTCCTCCACAAAGCCTACCTTCTAATTTGCTTAGAAATTAGATAACAAAGCTTATTAGAAACAAGTATAAAATAAGCACAAGCAGAATCCAGCTAGTCTGGGTTCCATGGCCTCTGTGGTGGTGGTATTCTGTGAAAGGAATATCTGACAAACTATTAGTTGAGCACTTGAGCTTTAGTGCATCCCTATGTGACAGCTGTTTGCACAAAGGTCCTTACTTCCCTAACCTATTCTCAATAAACAGTTGCGGAATAAAAGAAACATTAACATATGAAGACAGACGATCATCCATTACATCAGTGGAAGGAAAGCTTTTCAATGAAGCATTCTAATCTCTGCACCAAATTCAAGGGATAACATGATTCATTAATCTCTCAAGATAACAAATACTTTGGATCACAAAATTACTGATTTTCATTATTTTTGCTATACTAGACATGCATTTCCTCTTAATTTACACTTTTAAGTAAACTTTTTCTACTGAGAATTTTGTTCACGTTGCCAGATTGTCCCATAGGGCTTATAAATATTCTCCAGTACGTATGTTCAAAACTACAACTAAATAACAGTATTAACAGAATCAGATGACTCACTTAAAATTCCTCTGGCTAATTTTAAAGAGTCCTATGACATCTGAATCCTTATAATGTTTCAAAAGATTAATTTTTTTAAATCAGTAAATCTTTCCCAAGTTTCAAAAGACAAATTATTTTATCAAGTAGTCCCTGTACTTGTCACAGACTATAACTTTTCCACAGGTAGATGATCACAGAAGTTTAAAAAATTATAGGATTAAAAAACCTCTAACATCTGGTAGTTTTCACAACTTAGCAATGGCATACTGGATGGAGTGCAGGACTTAAGAGTCAGGAAGACTCTGAATATTGTCTCTGACACCTGCTAGGCACGTCAGTCACACATCATTTACACCTTCTAACTTCTCTAACTCTTAGTTCCCTCATCATTCCATCATATAAAAGGGCTAATAATGACTGTAGTGCCTAACAGGGTTGCTGTGTGGCTCCTATAAGACTGTGTAAATTGCTCCACATACATACCTTAAAGTACTATATAAATGTCAACTATTACTGTTTATCATGACTTATAACCAAATACATTTAATTATGTTGAAAGAGCTACTTTATGTGAATTTAACAGTTAACAGGGTATTCCTTTACAAAAGATATTATGTACAGAGCCAGGACAACTCTACTTTAATTGTCTTCCCTAAAGAAAAATCATTTTTGTTACACATATGAAATTAACATGAATAAATGATCAAAGATATGAACAAATAGCTCTCAAGAGAATTGAAAAATTATTAAACAACCACAAGAATGTTCCAAATCACTAGCAATAAGAGAAATACCAATCAAAACAACTCTGAAATGTTATCTCATACCTACAAAATTAGCAAAGATAATAAAAGATGAAAAGAATTCATGTTAGAAGTGTTGCGGAAAACAGACACATCAATGCATTGTTAATGGAACTGAGACTATGTCCAATCATCTTAGAAAGCTACATGGAATCAATGCTAAGAGTATGACTAAAATACCCAGACCTTATGACCAAGTGATTTCACTACAATGCATACATACAAGATATAACAAAAGGCAACATCTCATATAGCAGAAGATATTTACAGCAGCATTTCTTGTAATAACAAAAAACTATAAGCAAAATAAATGTGCATCAATTGGGAATCAGATAAATAATTTGAATTCCAAATGATTTTAAATTAGTTGTTTGGAATTTAGATCACATCTTACCATGTAACATTCTAAATAGCCGAACACGTTGTGATACATGAATGTGAAGAAATATTATTGTAATATAAGAAATGATGAATAATATGAACACAAAGAGGCATTGGAAGACATATAACTATTGAAAAACAAAGCAAGCAGAACCAGAGGAAAAATACAAACGATGATTACAACAATGTAAATGGGAAAGAATGACAAATGGAAGTAGATGCTGGGAAATTATAATGATCAAGACTGGCACCAAAAAAGAACCAAAAGACATTTCTCCCTGCTTCTTTACTGTGTTGAGAGATTGAGAGTAGAACACTGCATATAATGTAAGTCTTCTCCAACACACTGTTTAGTTTTGCTGATTTTCCCCCCTCTTTTTTATTCTTTATTATAAGGTACTCTGGAAGGAAGAAAATTAGGGCATGTAGATGACATAAAAATAAGAATATGAATAAAAATTCATTCTTAAAAAGAGCTAAAAAGAAATTGACAATTTAAAAGCAACATCCAAGTGTGGACTCTTGTGCCTGTTATACTTAAAAAGTTCTTCAAAACTCAGATTAACACCCAAAAAATATTCTCACTATGCTGCAAAAAGAACCTGCTCAAAACAGTTTTGAGAACAGATCTTCAAATTTCCAAAATGCTGATGTAAATTATAGGAGAATTAATATTGTAGCAATTACTCCAAATTAAAAATACCAAATCGAATATATGAATGAGCCTTAAGTTAATTTCAATTCATACCTAATTCTGAGGTGGCAATTTCAGGAATGGTGATCCTAACCATTGAACCATTACTGAGTTCCTAGTAAAGTGAACAGAAAAAATTATTAGGAAGCAAATATTCCTATTTATGATACATTTCTATTTACATGCTCTTATTTAAAAACATAGAATCCTATCAATATACATTTCTATTCATAAACATTTTCAAATCAAAATACAAATTAATAAATATCAATTGCCTATGTTACTGCAAGGAACTGTTTAAGTAAGAGCCTTTATAAATGTGTCAAAACATTGAAAAACTATTAGGATGTTATTCTAAACATTATAAAAGCCAGTATTTTATTTTTAAAGGTCTATAAATATGCTCATTTTCTAGATAATATTAAGCCCACTTGCATAAATACTAACAAGATTTTGGGATCAAAGTATACAAAAGATCAGTAATGATTATTAAAATAGTAGTCACTAGACTCCTAAATTCTTAACTATGTTCAATGCTCTAATAAAAAAAGGGGGGAAATTTTTCAAGGCTTAATTATAACCTAATTTTTAAAAAGTTTCTTAATAAACTCTTAGCAATATGATAACTCTTTCAAAATGTAAGGTGAAAGATCTTTATAGGAAAAAAAATTTTTTGGAGGGGGGAAGGCAAGGCAATTGGGTTTAAGTGACTTGCCCAAAGTCACACAGCTAGTTAGTGTGTCAAGTGTCTGCAGTAAGGTCCTCCTGACTCCAGGCCCAGTGCTCTATTCTAGAAATTTAAAATAAAACAAAATAATGCCAAACTATACAAGGTATTTTAAAAGGTGAAGAAGTAGAATAATAGAGAAAATTTGATTTGACAGGATAAACTTCAAACTCAAAGTTTATCCTATCAAATTTGAAATCTTTTTCAAGATCTCTATTCACAGAATACATACTTACAAGTGTTACTCTGTTATGGACAGGATCTCTAACGGAGTGAATGTAACTTCCAAGCTGCTGAAAAGTACAGTCATCAACATAAGGAGAATCATGAAGTTTTGAAGAATCCCTCAACTCTGGAACTGGGGACAGCAGTACTACCTATAGGATGATAAAAGAAAAAAAAATCAGTTCTTTGGAATGAAATCAGTATAAAAAGCTAATAATTCCCTTAGGCACATTAATTTTTTAAGCCCAAGCAAGGCTTAAATCTAGGATCAGAACATTAAGGTATATAAGAAAAATTATAAACAGTTTGAATTCCAAGAGATGATTTAAAATTAGTTCTTTGGAATTTGTATCACATCTTATCATATAATGTTATAAATGGTGGATGGACTCCAAAACCTACTCACAATATTCAATGCAAACACAGAAGGAGGCACCACCCAAATGGCAAGGAAATACCTGGTCCCCTAGTCATGGGTAGTTTGTTGCTTAGATGAATATAAAGGATGGGATGTTTTAAGGTTAAGGATTAACGTTTACTTTTTTAATATACTGGGCAATTATATTTTTTATAGGAGATTAGAGAAAGTACTATTAAAACCTTCAATTATAGGGGCAATTAGGTCGCGCAGTGAATAGAGCACCAGCCCTGGAGTCAGGAGGACCTGAGTTCAAATCCAGCCTCAGACACTTAACAGTTACTAGCTATGTGACCTTGGGCAAGTCATTTAACTCCAACTGCCCAGCCTTCCCACCTCCAAAAAGCAAAAAACAAACAAACAAAAAAACCCTACAATTACTAATCTATTCAAGAACTAACTTTTAATAGAGAAACAGA
The DNA here is from genome assembly GCA_028646575.1 of Pseudocheirus occidentalis. NCBI lineage: Eukaryota > Metazoa > Chordata > Mammalia > Diprotodontia > Pseudocheiridae > Pseudocheirus > Pseudocheirus occidentalis. The sequence continues at coordinate 203,795,282 of CM053595.1, read as the reverse complement.
ACAAGTCCCCTAACTCTGTGCTTTACAAGTTAAGATCATCCAAATATAATCTCTGCCTTAATTCCAAAAGGGATATTAGGTTGTTGAGGATATTAAGAGTTCAAACTCTCACATTTTTATTCCAGATTTTTTTTTCCACTATTAGAAAAAATGCAACAATTCAAAGAACTAGATGGCTAATAGAAGCTCTATATATAATGGTAATTTTGAACATTTCAGAATATATTTCTTACCTCATCCAAGGAACCAAGTGGTTTGCTTAGAGGCTTAGGAGTACTAACACTGTCCATTGGAGTGCTAGGTCTTGGCATTGTGTTTGACATTGTCAGGGAAGGAACCGGCAGTCCAGGAATGAAAACTTTCCCTACCTTTTGTAAATAAGGGGAAAAATGTTGATTTTGATTATACATTATGTCATATAATCATAATTACATATGAATATATGAAGACACACAACTTTCTTATCCTAAACTCTAGAATAGTCACTAAAGACAAAAGAATCACTTAAGATAAGAAGGCTAATCTGAGGTAGTGCTAAACTGTTAATGCTCAATAGTCAGAAGTCAAAAGAGGGTAAGGATATAAAAATGTTAACCCTTCTTAATATGATACTGATCATTTCTTGGTCTATCAGTTCTTCAAGATTCCATTAGCATAAGAGTACTCATCTGTACTCAGTACAGATCAAAATTCCTCCACAGAAGATAGTTTTACAAGTTGCTGTGGCCAAAAATCTCATCACTTGGTGGCCAGTCAGTTTGATGGTAATGAATTTCTCCAACTTGGCTAAGCTGGGCCTCGGGTGCGACAACCCCTGCATGAAGCCTCTTCAGTGTGATAAAAATATTCCAGAGTTTGGGGCTATATGGCATATTCCTTTAGATCCCTGGATTCCTACCACACAAAAATAAAGCATTGGTAGAAAGATTTCAATAAGAGTATTTTTAAAAATTATATAACAAAGGGATCCTATGGCATTAGAAAATTATTTGGGTCCTCTTAGCTATCTATGATTGTTTTCACCATACAGCACAGAAAGCTAAAAGTAACAAAATAATTTTGTAATACCACGAAAATCCCAGCAGCTTATTTTATTCTCTCCCTCGCTCTAGTTGGCAGTTTCTTCTTTCATCACATCTACAAAAGGTAGTATCTTATTTCTTTGTGGGTGGTTACCTGTAATGCAAAAGGGCAAATATTCTGCCACAAGCATAATGAACACTATGATAACAAAGCCTAAAAACAAGAAACAGTACTTTTGATCAAAATAATTGCTTTGTAAAAATGTACCTTATTAAGAAAGGAAAGTAAAATGAAGGGGCTTTAGAGAAAAATATACTTATGTGAAAAGTCCAGGTACCAAAAAGCAGAAGCATGGTAGATGAAGATCATCAGGGGCAGAATCAGATCTAGTATTATGACAGGAGTAAACTGCAGACTGCAGTGTCAAAAAGGAAAAACACACAATGACTTTAGGAAACAAATTACATGACTCTCATGGAGCACAACAGTGTAAGGATAAAGATCCTGAATCAAGTGGACATCATCTAAAGCTCTTTTGCCAAAAGCAGAATAGAAAACTTCTTGGCTTGTCAATGACAATTTTCATTCTTAGAAAGATGAAGTAAAAACCAGAGAATCTGATTCTCAATTATAAGGACCATATGGTTGTTAAAGTAACACTGCTAAGACTTCTGGGTAAAAGTAAATACTCTAAAAAAAAAAAAAGGAAATTATCTTATTTTTGAATGAAAGAGAAAGGGGGACATAGTCTAGCATACAAGCTAGATTTTGGTAGAGATTTCAATGGGTTCAGAGAAAGAATAGGAATTAATGGCCTATATTCTACAGGGAAGTCAAAGTGGGAACAATGTGAAGCTATCAAGAAACATTCTGAGGGCACACAGACAATTCCAATCAAGCAAAGGAGGATAACTATCTAAATAGAATGATGAACTGGCAGCACAGTTCTATACACACTTATTATTGGAAATAATTTATTATTTCTATTATAGTAGCTATAAAATTAGGTATGGCATTAAGTATAATGAAAGGAAATGCATATAAGACAGAAGCAAAGGCAAACAATAAGAGATGACTACAAAAACACAGCCCAGTTCATAGAAATACAATAAGGAGCACTAAAACTCAGAATGGAATGTGGTTAGGAAGAAATGCCAAGGACAACAAAAGAGGTTCTGGAGCCATGCTGGGGAAAAGAGAAAGAAAAGAGAGAAGTTCACAGCTTGAGACAGGTAGGACAATGAATGGATGATGGAGCAAAGTAAGAACTAATCAATACTTATTTTGCTTGTTTTCTCTGCAACAGATATTGTTGGATTGGAAAAGACAAAGCAGAAAATGGCTAAAAAAAATTAACTCCAAGATATACAGGGAGAAGATAATCAAGCATCTAGATGCCCTTGATATTTAAGGCATTGGGCTTAATTAAATTACGATCTAGAGTAATGTAGACAGCAAATACAACTACTGAGTTACTATCCATCTTTAAAAGATCTCACAGAATGAGAGAGTTGTTGTTAGAGGAAAAAAGGAAAATGCAATACCATATTTTCAAAATATGAAGAGAAGAGGCTCTACAAACTACATGCCAGTAAGCCTGATTTCAATTTCTGACAATATTTTAGAACATAAAGGGATTAATAAAGGAAAAAAGGAAAGATTTTTAAAAGGACTCAGAAGAATAAATGAAGAAAGCCTCTGACAAAGTACAACATTCATTTATGTTAAAATCCCTACAAAGCATAGGCATAGGATTTTTAACATCCTAAGTTTTAAAACTGTCTAAAACTGCAAGCTAGCATTACGTGAAATACCAGAAAATATCAGAAGCCTTCCCAAGCAAAATAATGAAAAATTAGGAATGGAAAATTTCCAGACCTATATTACATAGAAATAACCATCAAAACTATTTGGAACTCCTTAAAAAATAGAAATGTACATCAATGGAACAGACAAAGAAGAATAAGAAATAACTGAATTTGATAAGTCAGTGTTTGATATACTCCAAACCATCAGTTATCAAAGAAAGAACTTATTTGACAAGAATTGATAGCTGGAAAAACTAGAAAACAGTTTGACAGAAATCAAATTTACATGAAATGTGTTGTAAAGCACAACAAACTCAAATGGATACCATATCTAGTTAAAAATCATAGCACAAAAAAAAATTTAGAGAACTAAATCAGATACTTTTCAGTTATGGAGAGAAGACGAATACTTAAACAAAAGCTAGAAGCAATTACAAAAGATAAAATGGGAGTGGGTAGGTGGTGCAGTGAATAGAGCACAGGCCCTGGATTCAGGAGGACCTGAGTTCAAATCCAGCCTCAGACACTTGACACACTTACTAGCCGTGTGACTTTGGGCAAGTCACTTAACCCCAACTGCCCTCCAAAAAGCAAAATAAAAAAGCTAAAATGGGTCATTGTGATTACATGAAACTGAAATGTTTTTGCACAAACAAAATTAACAGGGAAGGGAAGTGGTCAAATGGGAAAATATTTGCATCAACTGATGTCTTTGATAAAAGTCTGATATATAAAATATACAGATAACAGAAATATCTAAGACCAAAGACCATTTTCCCACAGAAAAAGGATATAAACAACTCTAAAAAAAAAAAGAAATTGCCAACTCTAAATAACAAGACAAAACAATAAGAGCAATGCAAATAAAAACAACCCTGGGTTTTTACTTAATACCTAACCAGTCAGTGAGGAGAAAAGATAGGAAGAGTCAATGTGGAGGGCATGTGAAACACTAATGCACTGTTTGAGGAGCTGTGAATTGGTTCTACCATTCTGAAAACAAATTTGGAATCATTCAAATAAAGTGAATAAAATGTCTATATCCTTTGACTCAGATATTCCACTGCTAAACATATATCTCAAGGAGATAAATGACAAAAAGGAAGGTTTCATATACACCAAAACATTTATTGCAGTGCAGCAGCAAAAAGCTAAAAACAACCATCACTTTCAGGAATGGTTAAACAGATACGTTAATGGAATAGAATGGAATATTATGTTATGAGAAACAATGAGGGGCAGCTAGGTATCACAGTGAATAGAGCACTGGCCCTGAAGTCAAGAAGTTCAAATTTGGCCTCTAAACAGACACTTGACACTTACTAGCTGTGTGACCCTGGGCAAGTCACTTAATCACAACTGCCTCACCAAAAAACCAAAACAAACAAAACCAGGAGAAAAAAACAGGAAAGAGACAATGAGCATGGCAAACAAAAAGAAGCACAAAAGGATTACATGAACTGATACAAACTGAAATAACTCTAACCAGAAAAACAATGCATATAACAATTTAAGATGAACAGCAACAAATGTGAATGTTGCAAAATTACAAAGAACAATCTTGGTCCCAAAGAGAGGGTATGAAAAGACATCTCTTCTCCACTCCTTTGCCAAAGCTGACTGAGGTCCATGAGTGTGGAATATAGCTCACTAGCTAGTTAGATGGTAGACAGAGATATATGCAATATTACCAATATACAAAGCTACTACTGCTCTTTTTGTATATTGCCATATCCAAAGGCCTCTTTTCCATCTTCATTCTGCAGCCTGTGACACTGCAGATCACGCTCTCCTGGTTCTCGTCCTTCCTGACAGCTCCTTCTCAGGCTCCTTTGCTAGATTCTGTCTGAGATCCTGCCTTCTAAGCTCAGGAGTCCCTTAGGGGTTTATGTGTTATCTCTTCTCTTCTCTGTCCATAATACTTCACCTGGTGATCTCTTCAGTTCCCATGGATTTAATTACCATCTCAGGATTGATGATCTTCAAATCAACCTATCCTGCCCCAAATTCTCTTCTGACCTCCAGTCTCCCATCTCCAGCTGCTTTTGTGACATCTCAAACTGTATGGCCAGCAGACATCTTAAACCAGGGGTGAGGAACCTGTGGCCTTCTAGGTCCTCAAGTGAGGCCTTCTGACTGAGTCCAAGTGTTATAGAGCACTGGCCCTGGAGTCAGGAGGCTCTGAATTCAAATCAAGCCTCAGACACTTAACACTTACTAGCCATGTAACCTTGGGCAAGTCACTTAACCCCAGTTGCCCTAAGTTCCCCCCTCCAAAAAAGAAAAAAAGAAAGATAACCTCTCCAGCAGGTGATAGTACCACCATATTCTACCTTGGTCTGATCATATCTAGAATACTATTTTTAGTCTGGGCACACACATTTTAGGAACAGCCATCATACAGGGTAACAAGGATGGCAAAAAAGTTCCAAGATCAGGTTTTGAGGATGTTCAGCCTGAAAGAAAGAAGAAATTAAGATAAACATGATATTTGTATTCAACTAAATGAAGCAACTGCCAGGTGTAAAAGGGATGATGAAGAAGAGTTTAGCAATAAATACTAAGGTAGTAGTCCAACAAAAAAGCATTAGTGCAAATGCAACAAAGTACATACCCGAACCAATCCAGTGTATAGTACCAGGTTTCCATTGCCTTCTAGGACCAACATGGTATCAATTTTCTAAAATTAGACATAAAAAACTAATTAAGTTTGTCAATATGAGAAAAGTTGACTTTTTCAACGATGAAAGTTTAAAAAGGCCTAATAACTCAAAAATTTTTTACTTACCTCCACTGGTGCCGCATCTTTTGCCTGTAAGTTGGTGACAGAACCAAAGATCAACTGGGCTTTATCATTACTCTCTTGAAACTTTATACAACTAGATAATAGAATTTTAAAAAAAGAAAGTTTTACAATAAGTTCAACGACAACAGAAATGCACTTCTTCCTTAAAATAACAGTGACAAGAAAAAAGAAGAGAAAAAGTCCAGATAACATTAAATATGTAGAAGTAAGGCATATTCCATAACTTCCAAAATATGCTTATATTGTAATCTTATTTGCACTGATGGGCATTTTTTCTCATTTTTCTCTGCTGTTCTCTTTTTTTCATTGTCTCACAGCTAATTCCTTTCCTTTCCCTCCTCACCACCAAAAAAGTTAGGAGATCAAAGCATTAACCAGCTTACTATTACTACTTGGTTAATCTAAAATTGATAATAAATATTGCTAACCCTTGTAAACAAGTTCTGTGTCTGAAATAAATAGAGGTGTTCTGGAATCCAGGTCTTAATCTCTCCTGTAAAACCCATTCTGTGTGTGTATGTGTGCTTCCTCCCCCAAATCAAGAATTATGGAACTGGGAAAAGTACTGTACTTGGAAGCACAGAAGATATGAATTATCTTGCCTCAGACACTAACTGGGTAACTCTGGATAAATCATTCAAACTCTGCCAGTCTTATTTTCTCCATCTGTAAGATGGGAATAACAGCACCTATCATATGGGTTTATGAAGAGAATTTAAAGAGATAATACATGTAAAACAGAATTGAGAGGGCTATAGAAATACTACTCTTATTTTATTAAGAATCTGCCTGAGTTTTATAAATTGTGTATCTTGTAGATTTTTCTTACAAAAGCAGACTAGTCTATAATATTTTTGTTTCATTTCATGTAAACATCTTAAGAGAGAAGAGCCAGACAAATTGGTAGGGCACAGGGAATAATCCAATTTTAATTATCCTCATAAGTAGTAAGTATAGTGATGCTGGTACAAAATTATTGACTTAAACTAAAAGTTTGTAGTACGAAGAAGAAAATCTTTATTTTCAGAGATGCTGGCCCTGATATCAATGTAAAAGAGTAGAAAAGAGATTGATTCAAATCAAGAGGACCTGAGTTGAAATCCCATCTCTGGCATGCTCTATGAGACCCTGACACGTCACTAAATTTCTCCCATCTATAAAACAGAGTTAAGCTAGAGAGTACCTGAAAACCACTCCTGCTCTCTTAGCCTATGATCTTGTTATGCACATTCTAAGAGAAAATTTAATTAATTTTTCAACACAAGATATTTTGCTATTTGTCTGAATATATGGCTACTTAACAAAATATAATTTAATTTGTAGAAGAGAATAAATTCAATACTTAAAACTTAATTCAGGGATTGCCATTTATCCATAAAAGAGTCAAGAGATTATTTTGTATGGGTTAGTAAGTGAAAGAGAAAGGCTTAGTTCCATGTCCCATAGATTGTGGACACATAAATTTCTGTGGTTTCTCTATCACATTCATATTGATCTGAAAGTTCACTAAAAGCTTCAAATTTCTTTTCAGACAAACTGCTTTTTTGCCATATCTCCCATACCTTTTACTTGCAGAGCTGACTGTCTGAATCTAAGTGGAAGACTTTATATTTATCCCTGATAAATTTCATTTTATTTAATGTGACCCAATATTCTGGCTTTTCAAGATCTTTCAGGACCTCAAATATTATCCAACATACTCTTCCTGATTTGTGTCACTTGTGAATATTTTAAGCAGGATATTTATGCTTCATCTAAGCGAGTGATAAAAATGTTAAACAGCACATGTCCGAAAAGTGAAAGAATGTCAGAGCACTCTGCTAAAGAACTTCTTCAAAGCTGACCCTGAACTTTGGATCTGATCATTCAACCAGTTCTGAACACACCTAAATTGCCTATTTCTAAGGGAATACCCAATCAACCAGCCTAGTAACCTTACCAAAGAAGGAAATGAGGTTTAGTTTGGTTTTCCTTGTTCTTTCATGAAACAATTCTATTATTTTGGGTTTTTGGGTGATCTTCCTATAGACATTTAAAATAGAAAATTGTGATCAGCTGTATGGAAGTCTTTTCCTTTATAACTTTCTCATTTTTCAGGATCCATAACTTCTTTAAATAGGTTGTACTTATAGCAAGTAATTTGCTGATAATACTTTCTAATCTTCATTTTCTTCTAATCTGTTACTTTTTTTTTAAATTTTCTTCTTCTTTTTTTTTTGGAGGGCAATTGGGGTTAAATGACTTGCCCAAAGTCACACGGCTAGTTTTTGTGTCAAGTGTCTGATGCCAGATTTGAACTCACAACCTCCTGACTTCAGGGTCGGTGCTCTATTCACTACGCCACCTAGTCGCCCCTAATCTGTTACTCCTAATACGGATCTAACCAAACACATGAACAGCTGTACACAAATAATTGATTGAGAAACAGATACTAGTAACAGTAGAAACAAATACAAAATAATCTTCTCTCTAGTTAGTATGTTTTTTAATGCTTCTTGGTGTCCACCATGTCTAGGTTTTCCAACACCCTTCTTAAAGAAACTATTCTAATGTAAAATCATAAAGCTTCTAAGCAATCTATAAGCCTTAGGTTTGTTTCATTCTTTCTTAATTCTAGACAGTATTTTTCAATTATAATTTGTATCATTGTACCTAAAAAATTCCCTATCGCCTACCTTTACAATGAAGTCACCAATTAGCTATAGGTGTATACATGTACAGATGAAGCCAAGTCTGCCTAATTTAAGGAGGACCTATGAGCTAACCTATTTACCTGCAGATTTCCTTTTGTCTTCAGGCTTCATTTGTAGCAAGAATATCAGTATTAATACGGTTCAGTTAATACAATAATATCAACTTCTAATTTCTTGCTCAAGAATCTCCCATTTGAAGTGACAACAGTTAAATTTATAAGTTCTAAAATTTATCTAATTTGTAGTGTCCTATGCCTCCTCATCCATAATAATTATGTAGATGAAGAATGAAGCCATATAAGACTGAAGTCCACTTTTTAATTTGTTTTGTGAGTTGATATACTTTGCAAAAAAAAAAAAAAAAAAAGAAAGTATCAGGGGCGGCTAGGTGGCACAGTCAATAGAGCACTGGCCTTGGAGTCAGAAGGACCCGAGTTCAAATCCAGCCTCAGACACTCTACCCAAAAACTAGCCGTGTGACCTTGGGCAAGTCACTTAACCCCAATTGCCCTCCAAAAAATAATAAAAAAAATTAAAAAAAAAAAAAAAAGAAAGTATCTGTTGGCTGAAGTGGTTTCTGGGCTTTTTTAGTCTCCTCACAAGAACAAGTGATTTATATCAGTTAAATTTCTCTAGGGAATTGTTATAATCTGTGTCAGTATTTGTTCTTCCATCTATTTTCCATTTTTAAAAAAATCAATAACATAAGCAAGTCAGGTCGAAGTGGTGTTAATTAAACAATGTATTCTCATTTTTATTCTTATCAATCTTATATGAATTTCTATTTTGTTTTCAAGGTGGCCTGACTATAGAGAAAGTTAATTTGGAAATGACTCCCACATCAGTAAAAGCCATTTCCTGACTGTCAAAATATAGAAAATTTCATCTTTTATGTCCAACACCTCCAGATTCTTGTTGCAAAGGAAACTGTCATGATACTTCATGAAACTAGCTGCTTTAAATCTCTAGCATGCCTTTCATGAAGACATGAGGAAGAATCATGCAGCATTAGACAGTGCTGAGTAGTCAAGATTTGTATCAGTGGAAGGAGTTACACTCATACCAAAGAAAACACAAACCCAGAGTATTACTCTAAAGGATATCAGTTAAAGGTGAGTTAAATAACCCACAAAAGCTATACTGTTTTCCTAAGAGGCCATTCTTATTGAGACTGTTAAGAAGCACAACAGTTTAAAATAAGCCAAGATCCATTCAAAAGTGCTACAGAAGATGGAATCAAAGAACTAAATTCAAGCCCTTCCACACTTAGTAAGCTCTGCAATCCTGGGCAAATCACTTAACCTCTGCCAGTTTTAGTTTCTTCATCTGTAAAATGATAATAATAGCATCTACTTCACAAAGTCATTGTTACAATCAAATGAGATCATATACGTACAATGCTTTGCAAAACTTAAAAGCACTACATAAATGTTAGCCATTATTATGTACAGACCTAGACAGAATTATAATAAAATCGACTGGGAGGAACAAAGTCAAAAATCTCAAGAGAAATAATGAAACAAAGTAGGAAGAAAGGGGACCCAGAATTATTAGATCTCAAGTGTTACAAAGCAATAATGATCATACGGATTTGATACTGGTTTATAAAAAGAACTGATCCATGGAACAGACTAGGTACAGAAGATCCAGATGCACTGGCACACGGTGGTGTCTGATAAACCTAATGAAGCAAAGCACTGGGATATGGACATACTAGTTAACAAAAACTTCTAGGAAAATAAGAAAGCAGTCTGGAAGAACAAGTATGGCTTTCATCAACATCTCATACCACAAAGATGTCTAAACAGATGCATGACCTAGGTGTAAAAGGTCCTATGATCAACAAATGAAAGGAAAATGGAATGAGATATCCCTTACAAGAGAGGAATAGTTCATGACAAAACAAGGGACAGAGAGAACCATTAAGGGATAAGAAGCACAATTTTGGTGAAATAAAATTAAAATGCCTTCATACAAACAAAATCAACACAGTTGAAACATCTGTGTATACACATATGCATGCATACATATGTGTGTATGTATATATACATATATACATACATACGTGTGTGCATGCGTGCGCGCGTGTGTGTGTATCTTGGTTTTCATGAGAGGGGGTGGGAAGGGTTAGGGTTAGTAATGCTAGGGATACAAAAAAAAGGAAAGTGGCAATAAAACACTATTAAAAACACAGGGGACACGAAGAAGGGTGAAGGGTTTCAGAGCAAGACATACTAAATAGCTCTGAGGAAACAAGAGATGCTATCTGCTGTCTAAAGCCACTTCATAGGCTTGTCATGAGAAACAAATGAAATAATGTTTTGGAAAATTCTTTGAAAACTTAAGAGCATCACACAAATGATGGGTATACAAATGTCTATGTGTATGCAGCAGAACATTCTGAACTAGAACCTACGGCTGTCTTCGTGCAATGCTCACTCCACTGCAACCTCTAAAGCATTTTAATCAATAACATTAACAATACAAATTTTTACAAAAACTGGATTTTTAAATAACTGGGTGGGAGAACTTCTGACATTTTTATGGCCACATGTTCTATGCTTCTCATAAAATTCATACCCATTATGTTTCTTATGGATTTATAGACTTTTAAAACTAGAAGAGACCTTAGAAATATTCTCAACACCACCCCTGGATTTCCAGGTGCAGAAAGATTGGTCAAATGATTTGGCCAAAGTGACAAAATCTACTCAGAGTCAGAGCCAGGCTTAAACCTAAGGATACCTAGCCCAAGTATCTACAGATTACACTAGTATAATGACTTCTAAGATTTGTGAATTTGTAGATTTTATCCATCCCCTTTCAATCAACAGAATACTGATTTGATGTCAATATCTGCCAGTCTTTTCTATAAAAACTTAAAAGTAGACATATACACACAAATACACATACATACACATACACATGCACTTACCGAAGCTGGAGTTGGGATTCTACTAAAAAACACAAAAACTTCTGGCCACAAAGGTCAGATGTAATAAATACTTTTGAGGCTGGAGAATTTTTCTCTCTAAAAATGTTAGAAAGGAAAAAAAAAAAAACAATTGTCACCACTGTGGTTTGGTCCAGATCATTATCTAAATGTACAAGATAGATATTCAAGAAGGAATGTGGCAGAACCAAAGAACCCTGACGAGGCAAAACAGTTTATCTACTCACATTTTCTTTAAACATGTTTTAAATTTTGAAACACATGGAAAAATAAAAAGGTTATTTTATACAATTCACACAATTTCACATTGGAATTCAATATTCTTCAAATTATCTGAAGGAGTTTATGGGAGACAGAGAAGAGAGCTACTTAATACCACAGTCTTGAAACCAAAACTTGTCTCTTATATCCAGTCTCTCTTCTAGCTCCCCTCCTCCCACACTCTTTCCTACCAGGTCCTTTGAATTTGACCCTTATTCCCCAAAAAGAAAAGTTGATCACATCTATCTTCTTCAGTAGCTGCAAATACTTCCTCTTAGACCATGGGTTTTTAATCTGGGGTCTGTGGATGGATTTCATGGCATCTAGGTTTAAGGAGTGAACTTGGATGGGGGAAAAAACATCTATATCTTAATTTTCACTGATCTCTAACTAAAACTTAGCATTTTCTTCAATTATTTTAAAATATTATTCTGAGAAAAGGTTCATAGTCTTCACCAGACTGCCAAAGGAAAACCATAACATAAAAGTTAAGAAATCCTGTCCTACACCAACAGGCTACTGTTTTCGGTCACCTTCCTCCATAAATTAATAGCATTAAGATTGCTTTCAATCAGATTCCTCTAGCCCAGTTTCCTCGATTCCAACATGACACAAAGGTCTACTGCTAGTTTTGTCTGGTTTGTTTTGTCACAAGGAGTAAAGGAAAGAGAAAAAAGGGTCAGAGTATGGAGGAAGAAGTTATAGGGCTCTTCAAAGACGTTGCAGTAGGGTAAAACTTAAGAATCATTGCTTTAATACTGGCACCATTGTTAGTGATGACATTTTCCTTCAGATCAAGTATATGTGTGGAAAACAGGTTGGCTCTCAGCCACAGAGAAAGTGAGAGTTACTACAGAACAGTATATTACATTTTGATAAATATATCTGCACCCAATCTGTGGGGCAGAGCAAAGATGGCAGCATAGAAGCAGCAAGGTCCCGCAGCTCCCACACCGCCACCCTAAACACCCATAAAATATGAGCCCAGACAAAGTCTAGGAATCTCAGACTCACAAAAATACAAAGAACACATCTGTCGCTGAAGGCAGCAGGGGCTCATCCCGCAGCCTGAGCAGAGGAGGCTGGAACAGTCTGAAGCTAAGACTGTGGCCAGGCCCGGGGCAGTGGGAAGGAGCCCGCCATGGCAGCCAGTATGCAGAGGTTCTACAGCTTCCAGCACCTCCACATCTGCCAAGGCATGAGGAACGGGACTGGAGAGGGGCAGCTCAAGCTGGGAACAGAGATCCGACCAGCCCAAAACCGCAGCCCAGCCAGGGCCAGGCAAAGCCCCAGGGTGGCCACGAGGAGCAGGAGGCTCCCAAGCAGCTTGAGTCTACTTCAAAGAAAATCTAAAGCACCTGCTTTAGGGAAGCTTCAAATCAGAGACCGGTTAGTGAAAGTGAAACTTTGAAAATTAATTTGGGATTGGTAAAGCACATCCACCAATCTGCCCCCGGGGCAAGGAAGCAGTGGGGGAAGGGAACTGCTGGAACCTGCCACAGTCCCCACCCGGCTGCTTCAGAGCGCCTGGCCTGCGGACTCCAGAGGGGGGCTGAATCGATTGATCAGGCCCAAGTGCTCTTGCGTTGAGCGGCCTGGATCTGGATCGTGGTCTTGGGTGGTGGTCCTGAGGTGCACTTTCAGCAAGCCAAAGCTGGGGGGACTTGCAACACCTCCCTAATAGCTCTGGCAGCTGGGAAAACCCCAGCGATTTAGAACAGAGCAAAGTTTCACAGAGCTAAAAAAACCAACCAATTAATTAACTGGACAGCATGAGGAAAAGGAAGTGAAATATAAACAGCCATAAAACTTTAAAATCCTTTTTTTTGGACAAAAAGAGTCAAAGCATAGAACGGGATGAAGAGAGCCCAGAACTCAGAACTCCCACATCAAATGCTTCCAAGACAATTGAAGAATGCCTAGAAGCTATATATCAACTGAAAAAGGACTCTGAAAACCAAGTAAGAGAAGTAGAGGGGAGGCGGAGCCAAAATGGTGGTGTAGAAGCAGCAAAGCACCACAGCTCCTATACAAACACGCTAAAAAACTCATAAAGTGGGACTCTAAACAGATTTTCAAGCTTCAAAACTCTCCAAAAGACAGGAAGCACATCTGTTGCTACAGGCAGCTCAGCAGGTGGGGCTCTTCTCAGCAGTCTGGGAGCCGTGGCAAAAACCCCAGCCGGGTCAGGGCCTGGGGCATCAGGCGGGGAGCCCCGTCTATAAGGAGAACAGATCAGCTGCACTGGAGGTACAGTTACCACATTTATCAGGCCAGAAGGAAAAAAGGCTAAGAGAAAGGTCAGTGGATTTTGCTAACTCCGAAGAAGAAGAGCGGGTCCGGCCAAACTGCTCCCAGGGCAAAGAAGCAGTGGGAGGCGGCTGTGGCAGCAGGAATGGCTGAGAGCAGCAGCGGCCTCCACTGGGCTGCTTCAGAGCCCTCAGCCTGCAGGTAGCAGGGGGGCTGAGAGGATCCATCAGGGCCAAGGGCTCTTGTGTTGAACGGCCTGGATCTGGATCGTGGTCTTGAGTGGT
>CM053595.1:203743434-203780704 GCA_028646575.1 Pseudocheirus occidentalis | reverse complement strand
AGAAGGCTAGAGGGGTGTTGGAGGAGGGCATAAAAGGGAACAGATTGTGGGAGGGGCCTTACAGTGGGATCAATGTTCTGGGCTGGGGGGTAGGGGCAAAAAGGGGAGAAAATCTAACTCAAAACCTTGTGGAAATGAATGATGTAACCAAGAAAATAAATTAAAATTTAAAAAAAAAAGATATACAGGGGCTCAGGTAGAGAGCTCTCCCTGCCCTACCAGAAAGTAAGAGAGCAGATCAGGGGAGGGGCTTTACAGTGGGATTGCTGTTTTAGGGTTGGGGTAGGGGAATGATGGGGAGAAAATTTGTAATTCAAAAATCTCATGAAAATGAGTGATGTAAACAAGAAAACAAATTTTAAAAATGTAGTAATAAAAAAAAGAATAATTAGACAACACACACCAAAAAAAAAAATACTACATTTGCCTCTTTGAAACTTTCATTATTGTTATAATTTTTTTTTGTCCTTAGTGTACAGGAGCAATTTAATCCTCCCTCCAAGTGATAGCTTTCAAAAACTTTTTGAAAGAAAAAGAAAACATTTTGAAATTTTGAAAGGCTTAAGAACCCTGGTCAATGCAATGACCAATCACCATTCCAGAAGATAGATGACAAAGTGTGCTATCCACCTCCTGATAGATTGAGGGACAATATGCAGAATGAGACATACATATTTGGACGCAGCCATTGTGGAAACATGGTTTACAGGACTATTTGTTACAAGGATTTTTTGGTTTTGGTTAGTTTGTTACTATGGGGGTGGTGAAGGATATCAATAGGCTTTTCTTTTCTCTATGTTCTCTATGTTTCTCTATGTTCTCTATGTCTTCAGTTGATCTTTTAAAAATTCTGAACCTATTAAAGACCAACTAAAATAATCAGCTAGGTGGCACAATGGATAGAAAGTCAGGAAGATTCACCTTCCTGAATTCAAACCTGACCTCAGACACTAGCTGTGTGACCCTGGGCAAGCCACTTAACCCTGTTTGCCTCAGTTTCCTCATCTGAAATGAGCTGGAGAAAGAAATGGCAAACTGTTTCAATATCTTTGCCAAGAAAACCCCAAATGGGGTCATAAAGAGTTCGACACTGCTGAAATAACTGGACAACAACAATAAAATAACCATTCCTGTGTAACATAAAACATAAATAGAGAATTAAACATGAAATTCCAAATATTCATTTTTTATAGCTTGCTTTTCTTTTTAAGTTTATAATAATTGAACATGTAACTTTCATTGCTGTCCTGCTTGTGGGTAATTCCTTTCAGTCTTCTTTCTGTTCTCTTATGTTCTTTTTTTTTAATACTTCAATGACCAGTTTTTCTTTTTCTTTGTTTTTTGCTTTTGATAAGCCTATTGATTTCCTTCACCACCCACCTAGTAACAAAGAAACCAAAAACAAAAAATCCTTGTAACAAATAGTCATGCAAACCATGTTTCCACAATGGCTGTGTCCAAATATGTATGTCTCATTCTGCATATTGTCCCTCACTCATCTATCAGGAGATGGATAGCACACTTTGTCATCTATCTTCTGCAATGGTGATTGGTCATTGCATTGACCAGGGTTCTTAAGTCTTTCAAAATTTTCTATACAATGTTGTTTTTATTATATGAACTGTTCTGTTTCTGCTCTCTTTCCTCTGCATTAGTTCATAGTGTCTTCCTAGGTTTCTCTGAAAATGTTCCTTTCATTGTTTCTAATGGTACAATAATATTTCATTACATTCTCATACTATATTTTTTATCTGTTCTCCTATTATTGACCACCCCTTAGTTTGCAGTTCTGTGCTATAAGAAAAAGAGATGCTATAAATAGTTTTGTAAAGATGGTTTCTTTTCCTCTTATGTTAAGAGAAAATCCTTTTTTGAGTCTTCACCTTCAAAAATATAGCAAACTCAGGAAGAGAAAATTAAAGAAATGTATTGTAGCATACATGGCAAAAACAAGTTGAATGCAACCAGGCAATAAAGTTCAAACCCTGTGTGGCTTTTCTAGATGTAATGGGGAAAGACACCCCTGATAGGAACACAACTCTAAAGGTAGATGGGCTAGCATCCTCCCTTATTGCCACAGCTTAAGGAAATGAGACTAGAGTTAAGAAGATGGAAGGAAAGCACATTCATACTTTTACTTGCTAACTAGTGGATGCTACAAAGGACAAGGGGATGGGATCAAAGTACCTGCCATCTCTCCAAATGGACTGATGTAAGCCTCTCCCAATACACTGGTTAACACGAAAAAGACAAGCAAGACTGGAAATAATGGGGTCTGTACTGGCTCAGCACAAATTTTGGTAATTTTCCCTGTGGTGGTAGCCATACTTATCCATAATTAGACCTAAATCAAGCCCCTATTTTCAACTGCAGCATCCTAATCTCTGCTGCCTGTAAATATGGGAGTTGGCTTCAGAGTCATTTTCCCTGGTACCAAACTGTAAACATAAACAGCACATTGTCCCTAGAAGGATACACAAGGAAAAATGCCCAGAAAAAGTTACTTTAGCCACTGAAAAGTTCTGCATCATAGACTTATCTGTAGCCCATAGACTTTGGCAGTTCAATATGGTAACTCTGTTGGTGTTTAAATTTAGGGCTCCCATTTTCACCCTTCCCCCACTGCCCTACTTTTATCACATTTTCCTTCCACAAGGACTTAGACTATTGACAAGAAAGACAGCTAGAGACCACATAAAAGGCGTTTACATAAACACTATGGGCAAGCCACGACCAGCAACCATGCAGTACAAGGGTCTCATTTCCTACAATGGCATTAGTCCAAGCAGAAATAATAAGAGCTTACAGAATAGGTGACAGATCCATAATGTGCATAGGACTAACATATCAAGCAAAGTTACAGTATGTAAATAAAGAAACCCAATGTAGCAGTAGCTTTAGGGGTGTCAAGTCCTTTGGCAGAGATCTGCATGAGCCTGGCAAGCACTTCCTGTGCATGTCTCAAACAGCTGCATATGGATCAGGGCAGACCGGTGGTGGCATTTTTCAACTATCTTCAGGTCCTGGGAGAATTGTGGAGATCCTTTAAATAAATGTTGCTAAAACCTCCTAGTGATAAGACTTAGTCTACTTTAATAAACTGTGACAAAAATCTAATCAGATTGATTTTCTAGTAATTAGTTCATGTGGAGAAAACCTGTTCTGGCCTTATGGAACTAGCCCTAACAATAACAGGGCTTGAGAAGAACACCAAATTAGAAACCTGGAAATCATCTGAAACTTCAGAGGATTTCAATTTTTACATAGCACTTCAAGGGCCTAATGTTATACATGACTATATAACTATATAGCAAGGGGATGGCCAGCCTAAGAATTCATTATTTAGATGCTCAGGATATGGAGTTGACCACAAGTTCAGAGCAAAAGTAGTAAGATTTTTTATACTTGAATCCTATTATTGTAATTCAGATGTCTTAGTATATTAATTATGTAAATTGATAGATTTAGTATTGCAATGACAAACTTCCACCATTCACCTTCCCTAATAATAAAAATTTGCTATGAAAGTAAAAGGGAGTGATATGGTTATGATAATATCAAGAATGTCTCTTCAAGGGTATAGACTGATCTCACATAAGGCACAATAGGGGAAAATTCCTTTTAGTTCTGTTTTATTCCAGGCAAGAATCAGAGATTTAACAGCTAATCATGTGGCAAACTTCCACATTAATTCACAGGGTATCAAAGCCAGGCTTAGAATCTACCAGGTGGAGAGATTTCCTGTTCAGAAAAGAAATAACACAATAAAGAAACTAAGTCAAGAGAGTCTTACTTTTGCCTATACTAGATCATACCCTCAACTTTCCCAGACACAGATATCCACCTCTAGCAGCTCTCAGGACACATTTCCTTTTTGCAGCAAGTAGCATTCCATATGAATGGTATACTATGGGCTTAGTAGCAATTCAAACAATGAGACCTGAAATAAAAGTCAGAATAATATCAAATTATGATCCCATGAGAATTTGCCTCAAATTTGCACTAATCATAGCTTAGGGCTAGGTTATTATAATTTTTCCCTTTTTACAAGAATAATTAACAATGAGCACATATAAGGACATCTTATTTACCCTTCACTTACAAAAATAATTACATATCATAGTCCCACCCCCATCCCTCACTTTGGGGGTAAATGTTTATAATGGAAGAGTAGATCTCAGCTTTTCAGTAAACCAATTAATTCATCATTTTAGAATTTCAAAATATTTAAAACTTCTTTTGAATGACTCATGAGATTTTGTGACCTTTCCCAAGAAGACAATCCTAAAGAACCTGGTACATTTACAGATAAGGAGATTTTACAATTATACTTTGCCACAAAGCAAGTAATTATTATTTTTCCTTTTAAAGAAAAATATATCCAATTAAAAACTTGATAGATTTTAACATTATGATAACAGCCTTTAATAATTTGATAATTTCGCAGCATCCATATCAAAAAAAGAAGTTAATTTTCTAATGATGCAATTGTATCATCCTCTTACCATTTCTTATACAATAGTTTTCCAAATTCACAGTATAAGATAATTTAAAAACATAATAACGTATACAGCAGTATTAATTTAAACATGAAATAAAACTTATTGCCAGTCAAATGACATCAATTCAATTGAATGCATCTCTTAACTTCATTCATTTTATTACTTTTGGCATTCTATACTGATTGCTTTCAATACTGGTATAGAATAATTTTGATCCAATTATACTTTTAAAAATTGTTTTGCACTTTCTAAACATATTGCTTTAATGGCAAATATTCAGTGTTTTCTACATTAATCCCTGATTTACTTATGAAAGGTCAAAGATCATAATGATCCTAACAGGAGAACATGTCTCACTTAAAATGAGATGAATAAACCCAATGAATAATACATCTAGATCTATATTTATAAATGGAATCATATAGAATCTCAGTTTTCTCAAGGTCCATTTACTGCTAACACTTGAAATTATAAGACCATCTACTTTTAGTTAGTCTATTGCCAAAGATTTAAAGCAACAATCTTGTATTTTTATCCCTCTTTTAGGATCCATGAAGATTTTGAAATAGGAAAATTGCAAATATAACTTATGTAGTAATGAAATTATGCATGTATATCCCTTACATAAGGAATGTTAGTGTGTCACTCTGGAATAATTCCATTATGCAAATGTATTTCTATAATTTCCAGTTGGTAAATGCTGTAACTTGAAAGAATGTTGTCAAAATAGACAATTCTTCAACTGGTGCCCACAATTTTATATGCTTATCTCAGAGATTAGAAAAAAACAAACTCTT
This sequence comes from Pseudocheirus occidentalis, assembly GCA_028646575.1. Taxonomy (NCBI): domain Eukaryota; kingdom Metazoa; phylum Chordata; class Mammalia; order Diprotodontia; family Pseudocheiridae; genus Pseudocheirus; species Pseudocheirus occidentalis. The sequence goes on along the minus strand of CM053595.1, from coordinate 203,775,405 downwards.
TCCTCAAGCCTCATTTTCTAAACCCTTTCCTTTCAAACCCCACAGTCAGTGCAGGCTCCAATTTTCTTGCACTTTCCACCCAGTCTCCTCTTATCTTTGTTTGTTTAAGCCTTCACTCTCTTTTCTCTTCCAGTGGACTTTCATTAAAGCCCTTCAAACTTCAAAATTGCCCCTTTCTTGGTACACTCTGATTTAATTCTTCACTTTACCTTCACTTCTTTTCTTTATTTCTATCTCATTCTTAGTTCCCAGTCTTATGCTGGTTATATCCATGCCACTAAATCTTTTTGGTATGAATTTCCTTTTACATTTCAAGTTACATAGTCTATTTCAATTTCTTTTAGGTGACTGCCTCTAATTTATCTAAACGATCAAGTTCTGTTAAATAATTTCAAATTCATTTCTACAAATCAGAAGAAAAGAAACAGATTTTTTTTTCCTTTTCCTTATCTGTCTTTATCTCTACCTTCTCCATACTGACTGGGGTTGTGGAGTCAGAAAGAAAGAATGTCATAATTTTCCTCTGTCTCCCCTTAAGAGTCTGAACAAAGGTCAGTGAGAATAAATAGATGTGTTTCCCCCAGTGGTCTAAATTCCCTTTCTGTGATGTCTTGTAACTGCTGTTATGAGTTAGGAGGTGTTCTATTTTAGTCTTCCCAAAGATACCCCTTATTCCTAGACATCTCCATCTCCTGTAGTTTGTGAATATTAATCCCCATTATTCACAATACGGTCCTGGCCCAGGTGATGTGGGGGTAATGTGAGGTCCTTCTTGAATTTTCTAAATCTCCCTTTCTCTTCCTTAATTTGTTTTCAGTCTCTTCCCTCCAGGGTATTCTGGTTTTAGTAGCATTGATAATGAGAACAAATTTCTGTTTCAAAGTCATAGAAATCTTTTTATTTTTTAGCTTAGGCTATTGATCCTGACTTTGATCCATATTGATCCATATCTGACTGATTATAATCCCAAGATCATATCCTTTATCTTGCTGAACTTCCTTTTTTCTATTCCACAACTTTGCCAATGCCTACCAAGCAATGAAGCTCAATAGATCAAACCTGGATTCCCTTTTTTTAAAAAAACAAATTTTATCTTTATTTTTAGTTTACAACATTCATTTCCACAAGATTTTGAGTTATAAATTTTCTCCCCATCTTTTCCCTACCCACCACCCCCAAATAGCAATCCCACTGAATATCCCCTCCCCCAGTCTGCTCTCTCCTATATCTTCCCCCATGCTCCCTCCAACTTTCCAGTAGGGCAAGATGGATCTCCATTTCCTAGTGCCTGTATATCTTATTTCCCAGTTGATATAAATAATAATAATAAAAATAATAATGATGATAATTCTTAAAAAACATTTTATTTTAAAACTTTGAATTCCAGATTCTTTCTCTTCTTCCCTCATCACCCACCCTTACTGGGAAGATAAGCAATTCAATATAGGTTGTACATGTGTACTTATACAAAACATTTCCGTAGTGGATATATTGTGAAAGACAGACTATATTTCCCTCCATCCTATCCTGCCCCTGACTTGTTCTATTTTCTACTTTGACCTTGTCTCTTTTCAAAAGTGTTTGCTTCTAACCACCCTCTCCCCTAATCATCCCTCCCCTCTATTATCCCTCCTCTTATCTTCTTCCCCCCTACCTGTAGGGTAAGATACCTGATTGAGTGTGTGTGTTATTCCCTCCTTAAGCCAAATTCAATGAGAGTAAGGTTGACCCATTCCCTTTCACCTTCCTGTTCTTCCCCTCCATTGTAATAGTTTTCTCTTGCCTCTTTTATATGAGATAATTTACCCTATTCTATCTCTCCCTTTCTCCTTCTCCCATTATATTCCTCTCACATCTTAATTTTATTTTTTTAGATATCATCCCTCCCTATTCAAATGATACTGTGTAATGAGACTCTGAAGACCTTCCCTGCCCCTAGACCCTTTGATAGGCTTAAGTGTCTCTGAGAATGTTCCCTGATTTGAAAGTATATTCTGCCCCCTAATAGGCTGAATGTGGTCATGTGGAGCCTGTGGTGGGAAGCTTGATTTTTGGGAGTGGCCACACCTTATTACTTTGTAATTGGACAGTGGGTCAAGAGGGCTGTAACATTCTCTGACCCAGGAGAAGGCTACGTATTCACCCTGATGTGAGGCTTTGCATTGGGCCTCACTTTGAGAAGAGTTGTGTGATTTGGCCAGGTGAGACTCTGGGAAGCCGTTGAGCCCTCCTGGCTTTGAAAACCCAGATGTTGATGCTTCGCTCTCTGGTAACTTGAATAGGTAATGGATGTAATGGTCAGATGTTTGGAAGCCCATCTGCTGATCTGTTTCTTGGTCTGCTTGTAACTTGGGTTTATATTCTCAGGAGTTCAGGGTGCTGACTTTTCCCCCTGAACTAGGTAAATGGTATGTTTGTTTGATTAAAGAAAGATTGTTAACTCATTTTGAGTGGCTTTCCTTTAGAAAAACAGATCTAAGAACCTGTGCTAGCAGCTGTTCTAGGTATGCTAGGGTGCTTGCTGCTACATACTATGCCCTCTGTCTATGTATACATGTACACACATATACACATACTAACATATGCATTTATACACACATACACCCTCCTATACATACATATATGTATATATACATATATATTCCCTTCAACTATCATATTGAGAAAAGTCTCATGAGTTCCAATGATTGTTTTTCCATGTAGGAATATAAATAGTTCAACTTTAATAAGTTCCTTATGGTTTCTTTTTCCTGTTTGCCTTCTCATGCATCTCTTGGTTCTTGTATTTGGAAGTCAAATTATCTGTTCAGCTCTGTTTTTTTCATCAAGGATACTTGAAAGTCCTCTATTTCATTGAATGACCATATTTTTCCCTGAAGCATTATACTCAGTTTTGCTGGGTAGGTGATTCTTTATTTTAATCCTAGTTCCTTTGACCTCTGGAATACCATATTGCAAGCCCTTTGATTCCTTAATATTGAAGTTGCTAGATCTTCTGTTATCCTGATTGTGTTTCCACAATACTCAAATTGTTTCTTCCTGACAGCTTGTAATATTTTTCTCCTTGATCTGGAAACTCCAGAACCTGGTTATAACATTCCTAGGAATTTTTTTTGAGGGGGGATCTTTTTCAAGAGATGATTGGTGAATTTTTTCCATTTCTGTTTTGCCCTTTGGTTCTAAAATATCAGGGCAATTTTCCTTGAGAATTTCTTGAAGGATGATTTCTAGGTTCTTTTTTTGATCATGGCTTTCAGGTAGTCCAATAATTTATAAATTATCTCTCCTGGATCTATTTTCCAAGTCAGTGGTTTTTCCAATGAGATATTTTACATTGCCTTCTATTTTTTTCATTTTTGGGGATCCATTTAATAGTATCTTGATACCACATTTTTGAGATCATAGGTCCTTCAAAACACCCAAGTATAATATATGATAATAATAGTCAATGAGAATTTATTAAACTATACCAAATTCCAAGTGCTAAGGATATGAAGAAATGTAGAAACACTGTCCTTGATCCCAGGAAGTTCACTTTTTATTAATGGGTGAGGCAAAATGCAAAAAAATATTTTATATTCAAGATATATACAATGCAAATGCAAGGTAATCCCAGAGGGAAGGCATGAGTGAGTGGGATGGAGCGAAAGGGCCTGGGACATGCCTCCTGAGAAAGGAGAGATTTGACATGAGTCTTGAAAGAAGCCAGGGAAACCAAAAGGAGGAAGAGCATTCCAGGAATGGGGGACACAGTGCCAAAGGCATGGGATCCGGAGATGTGTCATGTGTGAGCAACAGCAAGCAGGCCAGTGTTATGGGGGGGAATTTTGTGTAGGAACTACCAGTGTTTCAAGTAAATGTATTTTGGTCTTAAAATATATATATATTTTTAGTTCAGTCTATTTTGGTGAGAGATGCTAGAAGGGAGAGTCTTAGATAATAGTAATCCTTTTGGAAGCTTTGAGAAGAGAAAAAGAATAAAAGCAAAACTGAAGAAACAGAATTTCATCATAGTTCATTACTGAAACCTCCAGCCAAAAAATAAATCTTCTATTTTCCCATACTTTTAATTTTGGAGCACTTAAGAGAAGTCAGTCTGCTGTTTGTATTTATTTTCTTCCTGTTTAAACCATTTCCTCACTGACTCAGCAAATAGCCATGTGCTTTGCCTTGCTTTGTCCTTTGACTGAAAGAATCAAGAAAAGATCACAAAATTTATGAGCAAAAAGAGGAAAACAGCTTCTCCAACTACTGGGTGACAAAGTTCATAAGTAATATGCTGTCACAAGCTAGATTTTGGCTGATACCCTGGATATTGGCTGAATATATAATCCAGGCCCTGGATTTTGGCCCAATTTATCTAGATTCCCTTAAGATAGCACAATCTCTAGATAGTACCATACTGACCATGATAAGAAAGCGGTTTCTTGCTGGGTTTCTCTCATGGAGAACCTTTCTTCTGTCTTATCTGTACAGGAGGAGAAGATCAACTTATGGCTACATTTCTTCAAAGATCTCTTCTCTAGACCTCACTTGGACCTTCACTCCACAGCCTCAAATCCAAATGACAAAGCTACTGACATTTGACACAACCCACACTCAGCCATAACACCAAGAGTATTAAAGCTAGAATAAGCAAGATAATAATGGCTCACGTGCAAATAGCACATTAAGATTTACAAAGCACATTAAAATATTATCTCAACTGATCCTTGCATAAACCAGGAAGGTAAGTACTATTATTATCCCCATTATATAGTTAAGGACACATAGGCAGAGGTTAAGTGACTTAAGCATGGTAATATAATTTAATAAGTGTATGAGGCTGAATTTGAACTTTAGTCTTATGGCTCAAAGACCAGTATTCTGTCTGATGAGGTGTAGGTTCTGGGAACCCCCCCTTGAGCTCATTGAATCTTTGAGGTACAGGCTCTGGGAAAGTAAATCCTCCCAAGGAATGTATTTGCCTAAGGTCATGGGCCTTAAGTTGTGGCTCTGCCCAAGTCTTTAGCCCTCCTTTGTTCCAATAGTTTCCTACCCGTAATGTTCCTGTTCCCACCCTTGAACTGGCCTGGCCCACCATTGCTCCGGTAGCCTCCTGCAACTTCCCACACTTAATCACTCCCTACTGGAGTCTGACCTCATCTGACTCCTCCTGAAGACCCTCTCCAATCTCCTCCTCTAGACCACCCCTAGATTTCTCTGTATATGGAGTCCCATCTTCCCTCCATGTGGTGTGAGAGTGCATAGTAGAATAGCTTAGCAGAGACTTGTTCTGTGAGAGGGCCATAGAATGACCTAGTATAGACTGGCTTCTTAAGAGCCTACCCCATATCTTTCAATAAATCTTACTTTGTCTTTGGCTGAGAAGACTTGAGTGGAATTCTTTCAGCAGGACCCAGCATGTTGGTATTTGGGGTCTCAGGCAGCCCTTAATGTCTTTGGGTACCTCTTCATATCCATTACACCACTTACCTATAAACATAAATTCCTTGACATAAATTCCTGCTTTTTAATTTTGTCTTTACATTGTCAGCAACTAGCACAGTATTTTACATATAATAAATGCTTAAATGCTTGTCAATTAAATCAAGTTGATCCTTACAGGTCAGGACTCTACAAATTATTCTTTGAAATGAGGTATTCATGGTAACTAGGTGGCAGAGTGGATAGAGTACAGGGCCTGGAGTCAGGAAGACTCATCTTCCTGGGTTTAAATCTGGTCTCAGATACTTACTAGCTGTGTGATTCTAGGCAAGTCACTTAACCCAGTTTGCCTCAGTTTCCTCATATGTAAAATGGCCTGGAGAAGGAAATGGAAAACCATTCCAGTAGATTTTCCAAGGAAATCCCAAATGAGGTCATGAAAAGTCAGACATGACTGAAACTACCAAACAACAATACATTGTAGAGAAATTCTGGGTGTTCATACAGAAATCCCTATTAAACATTGGATTACAATAACATAACATCAGAACATAAAACAAATATTTATATAGCACTCCAAGGTTTGCAGGATGTCAACTACACATACTACAAACTGTGTATAATCTCATTTGATCTTCAGAAAGACCCTGTGAAATAGGGACTATCATTATCCTAATTGTAGAAAATGAAGAAACTGAGACTGAGAAAAGGTTCACTGAAGTAACTTACCCAGAGCTAGTAATTAATTCTCTGAGGCAAGCTTTGAATTTGACTCTTCCTGATTCCAAGTCTAGCACTCTTTTACTCTATCCATTATGCCACCTTGTTGTCCCGAAAATTTTGTAGGTTTTAGATCAGGAAGGAGGTTTGAGATCATCTAACTTATTAGCCCCTTCCTTTATAGATAAGTACGCTAAGGCCCAAAGTCTTTAGGTGGCTTCATCAGCATCATGCAAGGAGTAAGTCATTAATTAGCAGAGCTTCAATTCAAACCCAGGTCCTCTGGCACTAAATTGAGTGCTCTCCTCACTATACATTCCCTCCTTCACTCTGCCCACTCCCCTACTCCTTTTAATAATGTTTTTTTTTCTAAAAGCCAGCTTCCTGAAGTTGAAGACGTAGAAAGAAAAATGAAATATTTTCTTTTTTAGTTCAGAAGATGAGAAAATAATTATACTGTGTTCATCTACATAAAAAGTTTATTTGTATAGGAATACACACTGCAAATACCTTCAAACAAGTCTTCAGAAATGAGAAGTGCTCTGCAGTTTCAGAATTTTGAATGACTTGAAATATTTTAAAAAAATAAAATGCAGACTTCTTTCTTTTCATGTAAAAAGGAAATGAAAAAAAAATCTCACATATTGTAGAAACCAAAAGGTTATTACCCATTCTGGTTAGTAACTTTATGTAATCCATGCCACATGGTCTATGCAATGAGTTTTTCTTTTGTATATTTTAATATCTCAAGAAAAGTCTAATCACCCTGGTTGACTAACCCTTGTTGCATTCACCTTTCTGTCTGGTGGTTTCAGATCTATCCTGTCAGCAGGATATCCTGCCATTTAAAGTTTTATTCTATAAGCTATCAGAAACTCTATGGCTTATAGGAACCAGCAATGAAAAAAATGGTAAAACCTTTTTCTTAAATGGAATGAAGGCCAGGAAAGTCTGCCATGAAGCACTGAGCACTGTATTTCTCATTTTTTGTTTTTATTACCCCTTTTAGGTTCTGAAATCAAATTGGTAGCTTGAACGGACCTCTTTTCTTCTTCTTTATTGTCCTCACAGCATCCATCAGAAATCTTGCACATAATAGGCATTCACTATATTTTTAAATTAATGAGATCACCTGGGCTTTTCCATGACAAAAAGGCAACTTAAGAGACCTTTTGGAAATATTGTCATACTTCATATGTATAATGGGTATCTGATTTCTTGCATTCTTAATGGGTGAGGTGGGATGGAGGGAGAAAGAGAATTTGGAACTGAAAATAAAAATAAAAGATAGTCATAGAACTTTAGCATTTCTAATAATAACTCTCCTCTGACTCAGTTAAATAAGTATTCAAAGAATCTTTACAAGATTAAGTGACTGTCCAAGGTCTCACAGATAATCATGTCTATGATAATATACGTAAATGGCTTTGCCAACCTTAAAGTCCTATATAAATACAAGCTATTATCTCATTAAAATCTCCAAAAAACCCTATGAGTTAAGCATTATTTTTACTCTCATTCTACAGATGAGTCACACAGAGCCACACAACTACCAGCTTTCTAAAACTGGGTTCAAATCCACATCTTTCTGACTCCAAGTACAGCACTCTGCACACTATACAAAGTACCAGAAATGAAATTTGAACCCACATATTATAGATTCCAGGTCCAGAGCTCTACTTTTTATGCCACACTTCATTTTACATACCTTCTCCCTGTACCTCTCCCCACCCCTTCCTCCATTACAAGCATTTTCATTAGTTTCACTTCACAACAAGATTTGTGTTAATTCTGCCTGATTTATAAGGGACTTGCCCAGGGGTAAAAATCAAACTACTAGCAGAACCAGTCTGAGGTAATATGAATCCATGGGATAGAGGGCATTTAGTCCTGAACCACTTTAGAAAACTTTCCTTCTTAATTTTTAAAACTTCAAGAGAGTTTGAAATCTCCTTCAAAAGTTTATTCCAGCCACTTAGCTTACCATCTATTAGTCTGTCTGAATATTTTGTATTCAGATGTCTACCAAAATCTAAACAATACTTACAAGCTCATTTCCTTGTCTGTCTGACTTCCTACTCAGTCTCTTTGCTGGTTCCTTGTCCTCCTTGTGGGAGTCTTTACAGGTTGTATTTTGACTATCTTCTCTCTACCCAATTTCATATGAATTTAATTATCTCCTCTACAAACATGACTCCTAAAGCTACATCTAACCCTTGTATTTCCTCTGACTTCCAGTGATATATCTCCAACTTCTTGCTGGACATCCATCCAGATTTGCCATTGGAAACTCAAACTCAACATAGGAAAAATACTCACCCTGAACTGCTCTTTCAATTTCCTTATTTGTTTTTGGCACCATTTTCTTCACAATCAACCTGGCTCAAAATCCTTGAGCCATTTTCAACGCTCTCCTCTCCTTCTCCACACCCCCCTTCTCACCACCACACATAGATGCATTCATTCAGGTGTCAAATCTTCTAGAATCTACTTCTGCAATATCTTTTGAATCTGTCCCTCCCCTCTCCGCTCACATAGCCACCTTCCTAGTATAGATGCCCATCATCTCTAACCAATACAAATGCTTCCCATTCTCCTTCTCCAGTGTATCCTCTCCATAGTCGCCAAAATAATCTTCCTAAAACAGAAGTCTGAACATGTCATTACCTTACTAAAAACATTTAGAGCCACCCATTTGCTTATAGAATAAAATACAAACCCCTTAGCCAAAAAGGCAGTGCCTTGGAATACATTGGCTTGGGAGTCAAGAAGACCTTGGTTCAAATCTCCCCTAAGTTAGTTACTAGTTGTGTGACCTTGATCAAATTATTTAACTTCTCCAAACCTCCATTACATTATCTGTAAAATTGGGATAATAATAGCACCCACCTCACAGGGTTGTCATTAGGAGTATATAATGTTTCTAATATAATGCACATAAATTGTATTATAAACTTTAAGCTACATAAATTTAAATTATTATTAGTCACAGGCCTTTTTGGTCATCTTACACCCAATGTCACCCCCCAGCCCCCATACATGTATTCTGCAATCCAGCAACACTGGCCTTGCTATTCCTTATACACAACTCTCCCCCCTGCCCTTTCTCCTCCAACTCTCCCCTCTCTCTTGTCCCCCCCTCTTCCTTCCTCCCTTTCCCTCCCCCATTGTCTTTCTGTCTGTCTCTTTCTTTCTCTCTCCATCTCGCCCTCTTCCCCGCTCTTCCCCAACATTTTTCTCTGGCTGTTCCCCATGCATGGAATGTGTTCCCTCCTCATCTTCGTCTCCCAGTTTTCTTGGCTTACTTCAAGTCCCGGCTAAAGTCTCACCTACTACAAAAAGCCTTTCCTGATTTAATCAATTAACATTAATTGATTGTTTCCTCTTAACTCTAGTGCCTACAATTTATAGTGTGTGTAGCTGTAGTTGTTTATATGTTGTCTCTTCCATTAGACTGTCAACTTCTTGAGAGCAGGGATGATGTTTTACCATTCTTTTTATTCCCAGCACTTAGCACAATGCCTGGCACAGAGTGGATACATAATAAATGCTTATTGACTGACTGTCATTTAGGGCTCTCAGCAAGCTGGTTCCAGTCTACCCTTGCAGTCAATTTCACATTACTTCCTTTCATTTAGTCTGGGTAAGATAGTCCAAAAAGATCTAGAGTTTATGGGTCTCTTTGAGATCCATAAGGCTCATTTACTGGAGGCTAGACCAATACTCTTCAATCTTTTTTTGATTGCACACCCCTATTAGTAATACATTTTTTAGAATGTACCCACAATGTAAATGTAACAGAGAACTAGCTAATAAACCAAGTCCTTATAAGCCAATATAGTATACTCATCAGAGTTCTCAGTTGATGTCATTCTCCATATGGAAGATGCTGTGAAGCCTACTTTTGGGAAAGTTGTGCTGACATGTAATGAAAATGCTTTGGAGAGACTTTAGAGTATACACAGACATTCTGTAACTGGTTCTGGTCTATATCATGAGTGGCAGCCTCTTTGGCTACAACTGTAAAATCAGAACTAGAGGCATCTTTCAAAGTCCTTAGTTGGCCTCTATCCCTCTTTGTTGGGTGTCTTTTCTTTGTTTGGCTCTTTTGCTGATGATGTCTGGTGAGAGACAATGCTATGAGTGTTGTTGGTTCTCTGCCTCAGTGTTCTTTGTTCTTTGGTTTTAAGTTTATTTTAGGTGAAATTAGGAGCGATGCCCTTGTGAGTTTCAGAAGGTCAGGAGAATGAGTCATCCAAGAGTATGAGAGTTTGGGTAACTAGGAGTTCAGGAGCCAAGACCTTGCCAAATTTTGCCGCTGTCCCAGAATCAATGCCTAAAAGAGTGAAGACAGAACTTGAAACCCTGCCCAGAGGGTAGTTGAGATGAGGCCTCATCCAGAAAGAATCCTGCAAGCAAACATGAACTTATTGGAATCAATGCTTTATAGAAACTGAACTAAGACTGATTCTGCTCTTCCCAGAAACTAAGGTTTCTAAGGGAGAGTGTGCTCTTGAAGTGTTGGAAGAAGTAAAAATGTTTGTATGTCTATTCTTGCTATATCTTTGAAGTAAAAACATCCCTTTGTAAAATCTAATTAACGTCACGTAGTTAAATGGAATTAGGGAGCTAGTTACTGGCAGTTAATAGTGGGGGAAACACAGCTGGAATGAGGACTCAAGCTTATTGTAGTAGAGGAAGCACAAAAAACCCCTCAGTTGTACCCCTAAAGTCCTGATGGGAAGTATAGTAAGCTATAAAAGAGTAAGCCCAGAGCATACTTGCTACATTTGTAGATTTATTTATTCATAATTCATATGTATGTTTTAATAAATATACATCAATGTACACATTATAAAATATACATAAAATCAAAATTAAAAAAGAATGAGAAAAGAAAATATTTGTTGATAAAATCAGTAATTTGTTGATAATAATTTGTTGATGAAGCCACTAGAGTTTACTAAGTAAGAAGCCTTTGCAGATACAGCCTGGTGCTAGTGCCTTTACTCTGAAATCACCTTCCATTCATTTCTTCTGTATATATATCTTATATATGCCTAGTCATTTATTTACATGTTGTCTCCTTCATTAGAATGTGGCCATTGTTTATGCTTCTCTTCATGGCCCCAGTACTTAGCACAGTGCCTGGCATATAGTAAGTGTAGTAAATGCTTGTTGACAGACTGATGTGGTCACACATTAGATTATGAAAATCATATTGACTGGAGTGGGAAAAGATTCAAAGCAAGGAGACCAATTAGTAGACCATTGTAGTAATCCAGGCAAAAGGTAATGAGAGTCTAAAGTAGGGAAGTGGTATATGGAGGTTAGATGCAAGAAATATTGCAGAGGTAGAAACCACAGGATTTGGCAATTGGTTATATATGTTAGACAGCTGGGTGGTGCCCAGCTTGGACTTGGAATCAAGAGAGACTTGAGTTTGAATCCTGCCTCAGATCCTTATTAGCTTACCCCTAAAAAAGTCACTTAACTTTTGCCTCAGTTTATCCACCTGTAAAATGGGGGTTATAAGAGGTCCTACTTTCCAGGGTTGTTGTGAGGATCAAATGAAATATTATATGCAAATCACTTTACAAACCCTAAGCCACTACATGAATGTTAGCTATAACTGTATGCACAATGAATGAGAAAGAAGAGTTTGAAAATGACACCAAAGTTATGACCCTGTGAGACTAGAAGGTTGGTGATATCCTTGACAGAAATAGAAAAGGATGGAAGATAGGCACATATAGGGGGAAAGATCTTGTAATCAAATCTAAGATGTAGATTGCAACCCAACTATGCTTGCTTATCCCATGCAACTCACTTTGTCCCACCCAAAATGAAAAGGGGAGGTTGGACACTCTTCCTCACATGTAACTGCTCCAAGTCATAGAGACTGTCCTCCAAATGGTGGTTCCTCCAGGGGGTATAAGGGGCAGGAGGCAGGTATTCTAGAGTGGGAGGGGTCCTGGGCAGCAGCTGCTCATGGCACCTGGGAAGAAGTTAGATTGCCTGCACAGTCAAGGGAAGGTGGAAGTGGAGGAGTGCTGACAAATAACGGTAGGTATAATTATGTTGGAAACAACACTCGCAACTGCCTATCAGAGAGGATGGGATAGATTCCAGCCTCTGATTAGTTCATCTGATACTCACTTGAGATCTGGCCACAGGCCGCTGTGGGATCAAGCCCCACTTCTACTTTGTAGACCACTTTACTAGACATTGCATATGTCTTCTAAATCAACATCCCTGCTCTGACAATTTCTGGTAGCTATTATATTCCATGGTGGTACTCCATGTTTGATTTATCTGGGTCTCTTATATAAGCATTTCCTGCCTGTGAAACAGGAGGACATCAACCATATTAATTGGAGCAAGAACCTGCCAACTTGCCTATAAAACTGGGACATTCATTGGCCCCAGAAAACTGTTACAACTTGGGCATTCTACATGACTACTAGGAGTTTGAGAAGAGCTTGAACAAGACTGGCATTCGGAGTCCACTACATCATCCCTCCCCACCACACACATACTTCTTGTGGACTGTGTCATAGCTAAGGTACTAGCAATTGACTTGGTTGTTTCCTTTCCTAATTGTTCCTCTTCCTCTATACTTCTGTCTCTGAGGAAAGAAAGGGGAGGTAGGGCACAGAGCAGGGGTCACAAAGCTCTGGGTCCCCAGGTAGAGGATGTAGGAAGAGTCCAAGAGCAGAACCAAGTCTCTTCTTATTTACTTGATATGAGGAGAAAACTGTCAGGGTAAAAAGAACAGGAAGAGTAAAGCCAGTTTCTTGCTCAACGGAAGGAAATAAACAAGGTAGAGATAAAGAGCCTAGGAGACACAGGTCTTGAACCTGTAACTACTGCTTCTGGTGAGATCATGTCATATTCTAAGATCCAAGACTTGTCCCATAACATCTCCCTTTCAAGTGAAGCAATTTTATATCTAAAATATTTCAGTGCTGCAAGCTTTGAAGATCAGGAGGTGGTTTCCCCTTTCCAAAGATATTCAGTAGCAGTCAGTTTTGAATTGATGCAATCCTGTCCTTTTAATAAAAAGAAAGTCACCTCCTCAATGTGGTTTTGTTTTTGTTTTTGAGTTTGGTTTTTTTTTGGAGGGAAGTTGGGGTTAAGTGACTTGCCCAAGGTCACACGGCTAGTTTTTTTGTGTTAAGTGTCTGAGGCCGGATTTGAACTCAGGTACTCCTGATGCCAGGGCCGGTGCTCTATTCACTGCGCCACCTAGCCACCCCCTCAATGTGGTTTGAATAAAAGGGGTCCAATTCTATTTGAAATAGAAAGCCACCCCACCAAATACTTAATTTTTAGGATCTTGAAACCTATTTTCCCAACAGAAACTAAGTAAAGGATACGTGATGTAAATATAGCCTCCAAAAATACCATTTCAAAATCTAAGGTTCCTGGGGAAAACTAATTATTGCCAAAGATGGTGACATAGGCAAATTCAGAGCAGGCTTGAATGGTGAGAAAATTTGACTTTTAACAAAATTGAAATTTCTAAGAATCATTGTCTTTCCTGAGACTGACCACTCAAAACAAGAGTAAATGAGGGTAAAATTGGAGTCAGAAGAGCAGGGTTTGAATATCTGTGTGACTTTGAACAAGTCACTTCTCCTCACTGGGCTTATTTCCTCAAATGAAAAATGAGAGGTTGAACTAGATGATTTCTAAACTTCTTCCAGCTCTAAACAGTAAGAAATAATTATTATGCATCCTGCCAGGATTCTGTTTAATAGGAAAAAATATATCACAAAATTAGTTTGTGTTCAAGAAACTTCCCTTGATCTATGCCCACACCAGCCAGAAGCAATCTTTACTTCACCCAATGATGAATAATATAGTAGTTCGCACATCTCTGAGGTATGTATTTATATAGCAGCAACATCTCTATGAGTAGATTAGAAACTCTTTGAAAGCAGGAAATACCTATTTTTATATTCCCAAACCTAGAAAATATTAGGAATACTTGAGTTCAAATCTAGCCTAAGACATTCATTATCTGTGATTGTTGGCAAGTCACTTAACCCCATTTGCCTCAGTTTCTTCCTCTGTAAAATGAGCTGGAGAAAGAAATGGCAAATCATTCCAGTATCTGCCAAGAAAACTCCCAATGGGGTCATGAAGAGTTGGATATGGCTAAAATAACTGGACAACAATAAAGATAAAATAATAAGAGATTAGCATCTTGGTATATCAGCTAGGTCTGAAATAGAGATAAAATAAGGAGAGCCATCTTTCAAAAAGTTGTTTGTTGATACTATTTGTCTTTACAATAGCCATTTCAAGCCTACCTCTTTCCAGATTGTGCCCTCCTTTGTGACAAAAAAAATGCTTAAGCTAAAACATTGGATATAGTGAGAGAGAGAACATCTAGTAAAGTATAAACTATACTAACCTAGCATTCCTCCCCCTTTCTGCCATGAGGAAGGAAGGAGATATGTTTCAGAGAACCCAGGGAGAGCCAAAGAGTCTACAAAGCAAAATCATACACAAATTCAGACCAAGAAGGGTAATTCAGGGACTAAGTAGGAACGCATTGTCAATTGCATGATTAATATGAAGGAATTGTTTTATAGAGAGCAGAAGAAAACTCAAGGTTAAAATTTCACTGTACAAATTTATTCATTATTAATTTACAAAAAGAAAAAAAAGGAAAACATTAACAGCTTCTCTTTAAAACTTTTATACATGATACGAACAAGAAAAAACTGCTGGCAAAATGAAACTATTTAAACCTAAATTTGCCTATCTACAAGAGATGGTGACATAAAATAGATCATCTTTTAACAAAATATAATCTCTTTGCCTCTCTTTCTATACACATATTTCTTTATACAAATATATATTATATATTTTTAAAGGCCGCTTAACTAGTCAACATCCAAATGGCACTTTGGGCCTAAGCCATTTACTTCGTGAAAGACAAACATCTCAGGGAATAAATCATATTTATAGACCTTTCTCATCCAGAATCCCTCAAGTCTGTCTTGTCCTTCCTCTTTCACATCAGAACTTCAGAATCTTCTGAAGAATCATCTGCATACAACAGCTGATCATGTAATGTGCTCCCCACAGGCAGAGTGCTAGACTGAGACCATGTTGCTCCATTCCTCAAAACTTTGTCTTCCAATAAAACTGTGTTCATTTGTTCAGGAGTCACTGATGTGGGAGCAGTCAAAGCAAGAGCTTCCCATTCTTCACTTAATCCATTCAGGATATATCTTTCTTCGTTGAGATGATTCTCATGTACTTCTACTGTGACTACACTAGAGTCAGGCTTGGGGGCACAGGAGGCAATGATATAATTGGGATCAATGTCCATGTCCATCTGGGTGAACACAGGGTCCTCTACCATGCCTTCATAGTCCTCCAACAGTCGTGTATTGATGTAAATTACATCTTCTTTTTCCTGGCCATCAAGCAAACTTTCCAAGAGCTTTTCTAGCCTGAGTTTTAACTCTGAGAAGGTAGGTCGGTCCAAGGGATTAACTCTCCAACAAGAGCTCATTATTTCATACCTGCAGGTTAAAAAAAATAAAGCTTTGTAGTACTAGGCTGGTCAGCAAAGCATCCATATAAACTAACCCCCAATATTCTTTTGTGTGTCCCTGGTTTTCTAGTCTGTGTTCTTTCTCATGCTATTCCTTCCAGCTAAAATGCCACCCCTTCCCTTCTCCCTTTGTTGAAATTCTATTCATTCTTGCAAGTCCTTTTTAAGAAGCTGAATGGTATAGCAGGTAGAAGACAGACCTTTAATCCATAAAGACTTGGGTTCGAATCCCACCTCTTATACATCTTGGCTATGTGATTCCCAGCAAGTCACTTAACCCCTTAATGCTCTGGGGAGTCCTCTAAGGCCTCAAAGTTGTTAATAAGATGTCACCCTGAAATTCAGTTCCCCATACTGATGAAATCATAGGACCAGTCCCTAATTCTATCTTATCCTATAAGGTTCATCTCATTCATCAAGTCTTTCTTCAGCTCTCATGACAGGACATGGTCTATCTCCTCTCCTTTGAACCTCCAGAATACCGGGGTTTTGTCTCTTCTAGCACATACATTGTCTTGTTTTATATCGTTATTTTTGTACTTCTCTCACCTGTCCTGACTACAGTGTAAATTCTTTCAGAATACAGATTCTATCTTATTCATCTTTTAAATTTCTAACAGTATACTGTAGTATATTTGTAGGAGTACAATGAATATATAAGCTGAACTCAAAACACACACTCATTAAAATTAATGCTCTGTGACATTATTGTAACAAGTTAGTGAATCCATTTGTCCTTTGCATCCTATAAGCAGGCAAAACAATTCTGTTTCCCTCCCACACAAATAGGGGGCTGGGAGTGGGGAGCAGAATGATACCATTAAGATAATACTGTATAGAATTGAGGAAACAAGAGAAGCAGAATCAAATGCTGGCCCCAGAATTAGGATGAAATATCTGTTCTATCTATTAACTGAAGATTCTGCCTTCTCTGCATTAGTGCAGCACACAAAAAATACCCTAGAAATAAATGATCAGCAAGCAGGTGGGCTGGCCAAATAGTGAGTGCAAGAGAAAAAGAGGAATAGACATCATGTTGCACTGGTACTTTCATAATATTAAAAGGCCTAGATAAAGGCTATTAGTTTGTTGGGTAGACTGTTCCTCTAAGAGGATGTAGGAGAGGGCATGAACAAGATTCATATAGGATAAATAGTATGGATAGGCTGTGATCTACACCACAGGAAGAGGTACCTACATCAGCGGGATAACAAATCCATTCACATATGTTAATTATTTACTAGGTGCTTTGGGTCTTTAATACATGTCACTTGACTTTTCAAGTGCTCACTTGAGCATCAAAACAAGTACTCATGTGCCTTGGGGATTGGAATTTTCTGGCATTAAATTGCGCATTTATAAAAATGAGAATTTAAAAATGTTCTTCATTGTATCCCACCCACACCCACCACTAACTCTTGCTGCCCTAAGCAGCCAACTACTTCCCTATCTTCAAGTTCTGGCTGACTCTGTTAACCAATTAATAAACAAATATGTATGGAAATAACATGGTGTTCCTTTCACTGCTCACTAATTTTAATAAAGTCATTCCAGGAAACCTTGCAAGGAAAGATACAGAAGCAGTTCACCCAGAAATGTTCTGTTTATTGCCTCCTTTCATTGTTATGGTTAACTCCCATCTTGTGATTTTCCCAGAAAACTTAATCACATGGAAATGAAATTGGAATAGTATTCATTATGTGGACATAGGCATCTTTCTTCTGAAGGCTCTAAATAATTTTAGTTTGATTAACTGACTCTCTTGTGTAATATTTCTCAGGTAGATTATCAGCACTCAGTATCACTGCCTTTTTATTTTAAGTGACATATATACCATGTGCAAAGCACTTCATGCCAGTGAAAAAGAAAAAGATGACCCAGTCCTTGGTCTCAAAGAGCTTACCATATCATCTGTAATACTTTCAAGACAATAGCAGAAAAATGAGATAATAAAGAGAAGCATTACTCACAGTTCATCCAAACAGTCATCAGGCTGCTTCAGTCGGTGGCCGTGAATAAGATAGTCATAGATTTCATGGTTCTGCACCCCAGGATAGGGAGTCATCCCTCGGGTGGCTATCTCCCACATAGTCACTCCAAAAGCCCACTACGACAAAGCAATAACAAATTAGAATGCCATTTCAACAAAGACTGAATGACTCTTTTCATCAGAAAAGGTCATTTTCCTGTAGTACATGAGGTTCATGCACAATGTTGATAATTATATCTAGGATGCTGTGTTCCCACAACATGGAAATAACATGGTGCTCCTTTCACTGCTCACTAATTTTAATAAAGCCATTCTAGGAAAACTCTCAAGGAAAGATACAGAAGCAGTTTACCCAGAAATGTTCTGTTTACTGCCCCCTTTCATTGTTATGGTCAACTCCCATCTTGTGATTTTCCCATAAAACTTAATCACATAGAAATGAAGTTGGAATAGTATTCATTATGTGGACATAGGCATCTTTCTTCTGAAGGCTTTAAATAATTTTAGTTTGATTAACTTACTCCCTTGTGTAATATTTCTCAGGTAGAATATCAGGACTCAGTATCACTACCTTTTTATTTTAAGTGACATATCTAAGTTCATAAAGAGCGAGTGATTGGAATGAAGAAGTTTGGATCTCATGAATGCCAGGTTATAATAAAGGAAGGAAGTAATAAATATTAAGTGTCCGCTATTTTACATAATTATTTCATTTGATTATCCCAATAATACTGAGAATAACACTTATTGCAATTTTACAGCTGAGAAAAGAAAGAGGTTATGTGACTTGCCCAGGTTCACACTGCTAGTCAGAATCTAAGGCTAGATTGCACTCAGGTCTTCCTGACTCCAGGCCCAGCAGTCTATCCATTATGCCATTATATAATGCTTTTTATTGACAAATTACATAGTGCTTTAAAATCTGCCTTTTTTTTTTGGAGGGGGAAAGGCAAGGCAATTGGAGTTAAGTGACATGCCCAAGATCACACAGCTAGTCAGTGTTAAGTGTCTGAAGCCAAATTTGAACTCAGGTCCTCCTGACTCCAGGGTCAGTGCTCTATACCCAGCTGTCCCTGCCAGCTGTTTTCCCTCTGTTAGCTCATCTGATCCTCACAACAGCCTTGAGTCTCAGAGAATTCAAATGACTTGCCCAGGGTCAAACATCTAGTAAGTTTCAGAGGCAGGACCTGGGCTCAAGTCTTTCTGACTCCAAGTCCTTGACTTTATGCCACATTGCCTTCTTTTCCTATGAACTAAAATATCTAATGGTATCATGAAGGAAAGATCAAAGTACATTATCAAGTCTTTAATTTCTTGAAATAGTAAAAAGAGTCTGCTTGACATTCCTTTTTTTTATACTTATCATTTTCATCATTTTGGCTGTTCTTTCAATATTTCATACATACCACATCACTTTTACTTGTGTAAACACGATCTGCAAGGCTCTCTATGGCAATCCACTTCACAGGCATCTTGGCTATACGACCTTGGCGGTAATAATCGCCACTGTAAATTTTCTTAGAGAGACCAAAGTCAGCTACACACACAGTCATATCATCCCGCAACCTAGGAGCAGAAAGTTTAAGTTCAATAAGCAACAGGCTCAAAATGCTAACTGACTTGTGCAACTTTAAAAAAAACCCTGATGATAAGTCACGAAGAGAGGGATACAAAGCACCTAGTTATATGACCATTTCACAAATACCATTTAGGGGTATGTTGGACTGGTCCCTGCAGTCCTTTCTAACTCTTAGATGCTACAATTCTGTAAAAGCCAGCTCTTAAACAAAGCTTAACCTGTCCTGTTTACTCTCTAAAGCACAAAACATCTATCTTCCCCTTCATATCTTCCCTGACATTCTCACCTTCCAACAACTTTTAAAGTGGAGTGAATTATCATTTCCTCTCCTGCTGTGACAGAAGGATCAAAAAGAAGTATGACAAATTTAAAAGATGAAGATGGTACTAGAATTCTTACATGCAATTTCGGGCGGCCAGATCTCGATGAAGAAAATTCCTTTTGCTCAGATACTCCATTCCCAATGCAATATCTACCATGAATTTCAGTAGGGTCTGCAGAGGTATATGCTGAGGGAACAAGAAATAAAGAACTAAGAAATATCTTAGCTTTCCTTATCATTAAGAAACAAGCAAAAGTCTTCCCATCACCAAACTTTCCTAGTTCTGCCTAAATAAAAGTTAGCATATGTATCTGTTTTTTTTAAATGAGTACAGTAACTAAAAGGACAGATTTTAAATTTCTGTACTATTGGTATCATAAATAAGACTTCCAAAGAAAAATGAAATAAAACAAAAAACCCAAGCTGTCTTTGTTTAAAAAAAAATGTTTTTATGTCATCATTAAGATTGCTTGGATTCCTCTTCATAAAATAGGTAGGAAAAATAGCATTGCCACTGTGTAACCAAATAGCCAGTAGAAAGAGAATACTGGTAGAATGCACAATGGAATTCATTATTTGTCCAGCTTGAAATTGCATGGCTTACTAGGAGTCCTATCTGATCACTAGTCAGAGAACCTTATCCACATCCCTGTTTCCAATTAACTATATGTGTCTGGAAACCACATGGTTTTATTTTACTTTTGCTTTAAAATGTGTTGAAAAATAGTCTCTCCTACCAGAGAGAAAATGGTAAAATGTTGCTACCAGGAACTATCATTAGGAATCCAAGTGGGAAAAAATGAAGCTAAAATGCCTAGTGTATCCTAATTTTAAAATATAGATTCATTTCTGTACTGTATCAGACAGTCTGAAAACATCCACACACTTATTTTCAGTGAGGGGAATACCAGTTGAATAAAAATACGATCTCCAGGTTTGTGGGTCAAACAAATGAACTTTTTGGTATTTTGATATTAAGACATGCTCCTATATTAAATACTTATAAACATTTATCTATAATATATATTATGACGTGATTATACATTTATAACATATTTACATATTAATATTTATATTATATATCTATATATTCTGTGTGTGTGTGTGTGCACATGGGTGTGTGATGTCAAGAAAAGTCCTATTCTGCTATCTCATTGTAACCAGGAAGTAATCCTGGCTTCTGTCTCAAAGACCAAGCCAAGAGAACACAAACTCTGGAAGGTCTTTTGCCACTGTGGAAAGACTTCTGAGTACAGACAGTGTCATGAACAGATTAAGTCTGCTTTCCAAGGACAGGCCTAAGTACAGAGAAGTTGATTACTAACAGGCTTGCTGGCCACTGGATGATGGTAAACTATAAAATACAAATGTGCTACAACATTGAGCAGTTTCCCCAAACATAGCTGCCCACATATGAATACTTTCATGCACACACAGAAAAGGGCTGTTTTTCTTTCAATCTCCCTCCCTCTAAGATCCTAACGCTAAGTTCTATAATTCAGTGTTTTAGCTGTGCTATAGAAATCACGTTAATCAGGGGCTTGGCATATGTGGAAATCTAAGGGCTCTTTCAGCTCAAAAATGCTATGATCATTTGTTTCCCTAGAGATAACTGGAATTGTGACGACTCCATCATGGTGTCTTTCTAAAACACACATAAGATTTGTGTGATATGGTTCTTCAGGTGCTGATTTAAATAAAACCTTCTACTTAGAAATAGAGGATTTACTGAATTGCTGAGGGCAAAACTTGAAGCCAAAATTAAATGAATCCATATTTAAAAGCATCCAACCATCCAAGCGTTAATAATATGTGACCCACATACATTCCCTGGGGAGCTTAACTTTCCATGACTTTCCTTTCCACAGAACATAAGTTTGCCAGCACTTTCCCCACAAAGCCAGACTTGAGCTGAACGATTTTACATACCAACCACATATTGTATCTATTATGTACTGCTTTCAACTCTAATCTATTCATGTGCAATAGGGTTACTAGGAAACTACAAGTTAATTAGAAATAAATGTCTTTTTCATTTATAGTGGGCACTTTGGGCATTTAATTTCTTAAAGGTTAACTTTGAGGATCATACGTAAACAGTAAGAAAATTCACAAGAAATGTAGTAAGTGTATGCTTTCTCTTCACTGGCTATTTTCTACCTTTTGTATCTTACTTTTCATTCATTAATATCTTTTTAAAGTGATCATATATGTGGCCTCAAATAATAATAATAATAATAATAATAATAATAATACTTAAGAATCTACAAAATAACTGTGCTATGCTAAAATGTCTATCCTCTAGTAAAAACAAAGGATGACAGAAAGAGAGCCTGTGTGTAACAATACTCCACTGTGGTTCCTGTACACTGTTAAATGACCTAAAGGAATGTTTCCAGCATGATCGGGGGAGGGGGGAAGGAACAAGGATACTTTACTTTTGGAAGTAATAGATTATTCTTGCAAAATCACAGACCAGTGTCCTACAATACGTTTAAAACTTTAATTTTTATATTTATTTATAATTTTTTTATTTATATAAGGTCTTATGTGGTTAGAGAAAATAAAATAATTTTTTTTGAGGGATTAAAAGAATCAACACATTAGTTCTGAGGAGAAGAGCTAAAAGGAAAAAGAGAGAAATGAGACTTTCTTTGGGAAGATAAAAGATAGACAAAATGAGAGTATTAAGTTTACTGTCATTTGCCACATGCTTGGAGGTTGCTAGGTGGCACAGTGGCTAAAGCTCTGAACACAGAATCAAGAAATCCTAAGTTCAAATCCTGACTCAGATACTTACTAGCTGTGTGACCCTTAGCAAGTCACTCAGCCTTTATTTACCTCAATTTCCTCATCTTTAAAATGGGATAAAAATAGCACCTACCTCCCAGGATTTCTGTGAGGATAAAATGTGATCATTTGTAAAGGGTTTTGCAAACCACAGAGCCCTATATAAACCCAGCTATCATAATTATTATAATTATTATTGTTATCCTGGTATGTTCTACAGTGGCTTAACTGAAGTTCTGAATATATAAGACTGATCTCAGGCTTTGCAGAATATTCTCTTAACCTCAGCAGTTAGAAGCAGAGGATAATAATCTTTTATGAATACTCACAGAAACTTAAGTTAAGAAGAGTGATATCTGGATTTCTAGACAACAACTTAAAATATAGAAATCAGAGATTCCTGGCCAGGAATAGAGGGCCCCCGTGGTGGTTAAATGGCCACAGATGTGATCATTACCTTTGGTCCTGTTTCCAATCGTGAGTAAAGCAGATAGGTATGCAGATCACCGTATTTCATGAATGGTAGAATAACCATTGGTTTTGGAATGCGCTGAGAGCTCATTTCTAAACACACACCTATAAATTTTTTTTAAAAATATGAATTAGTATGATACAACCCATCTTTGTTATACAACCTCAGAAAAAAATTGTGGAAGAATAATTGCCTGAGTAAAACCATGTTTTTCTGCTGACAGTCCCACAAAAGGGCCACAGGACATAAATTCCATTAGTAGAACAAAAGAAAAACCACATCCAATTCTTTTGTAAAGTTCCCAATTACTGTCATCTATCTGCCTATCTATCAATCTATCATTGATCTATCATCGATTGATCTATCTGTCCATCCGTCCATCCATCTATCTATCTATCTATCTATCTACTTACCTACCTACCTACCTATGTTATCTATCTACATGACTTAATAAATTAAATTGATAAACAATATTGCTATGCAGAATCCCTGGGTATCTTATAGAAAGGTACTATTATAATATAAGGATAAATGCCATTTATATAGTGCTATAAAGTGGGCAAAGAGATTTATATGCATTATCTCACCTTTGTATTCTCAGCATTTCTCAGCATTTTGCTTGGTACACAGTAAATACTTTAAAAAGTTTGTTGATGAGCCAGCGAGGTGGCTCAGTGAATAGAGCACCAGGCCTGGAGTCAAGAGGACCTTAGTT
This sequence comes from Pseudocheirus occidentalis, assembly GCA_028646575.1. Taxonomy (NCBI): domain Eukaryota; kingdom Metazoa; phylum Chordata; class Mammalia; order Diprotodontia; family Pseudocheiridae; genus Pseudocheirus; species Pseudocheirus occidentalis. The sequence continues at coordinate 203,751,813 of CM053595.1, read as the reverse complement.
CAAATCCGGCCTCGGACACTCAACACACACACACACACACACACACACACACACACACACACATCTCACACCCCTAGCCGTGTGACCTTGGGCAAGTCACTTAACCCCAATTGCCCTACCTTCCCTCCTCCAAAAAAAAAAAAAAAGTTTGTTGATTTACTGACACATTAATCCTGGAAGGTATGATTATGATTATGCCCATCTTACAGATGAAGGAACTGAGACTCAGAAAGGTAACTAGTTCATGGTCACATAACTAGTAAGTAACCATTGGAAGGATTTGAACTGAGGTATTCCTGATTCCAAGTCAGCATTCTCTCCACTATGTCATACTTCTCAACATAAACTAGTATGACAGTTGTGTTACATACTGGCATGCAGTTTTCACTGATGTCTTGGTTTCATGTAAACAAAAATTAATGACAGAATAAAAAGCTTGAGACATGGCTTGAGAATAAAAGAACATAGATTGTGTATTATATCATACCCCTGAAATTTAAATATTACATAAAGGAAAGTCATTGTAAAAATGGTTACCCTGTGCCATGATCTCCTAATAATAGATATTACTAAAGTTCTCTTATAAACACTTGGAAATTGCTAAGTATATGGTAATTAGATTGAGACAAATCATTAATAAGTTGCTGTTTCTACTTTACAATTTACAAGTAGCTTTATTTGCATTATTTCAATTTATCTTCCAAACAACCCAATGAGCTAAGTATTAGTCTGTTTTACAGAGAAGGAAACTGGGGAATGGAGTAGTTAAGTGACCTGCCCAAGACCACACAGTAAAGAAGGCAGAACCAAAATTCAAACTTGGACCTTCAGAATCTGAATTTGGTGCCCTTTCAACTACACCAAATGTTGTCTTTAGTGGCGAACTATTTATAAAGAGCAGGGTTTTTTTTTTTTTAAGCATGAGATGTTATTTGAACATATTTTCAAATGTCCAAATGGAATCCCATATTGTTTCAATAGGTGAAACCAGTATTTCCCATCAAAGAAAACACCTTCCTCTATTAACTTCTCAGATCAGCATTAAAGAAGGAGATGGCACAGAAATGGCACAGAAAACTGCTCATGACAAAGCTTACTGTCAGTTCCTGGGTGTTTCCACAGAACCATTTCCTCTTGGAGTAGTCATTCTTATACTTTCTCACCTGAATTTGATCTTTTTTTTTTCCAGAAAAAAGCCCACACAAGACAAATTTATTATGTTTTAGTAAAAGGGTAAATTGGATGCTTTGCCTCTTATGAAATCCGAGTCCATAGAACAAAGAAGATACAACTAAATGTCTTCAATAAGCTTTTGTTTTAAAGGAGATGTTTGTGGAAATTTCCCACTAATATGGCTTCAATAGTCACTTATTTACAGTCTGGATAATTATAAGTTTATAAAAGTAGTAATTGATACAACTCTCAGTGAATTACTTTGTGGCTACATTTTAATAGTAGGTCAGCTTCATCCAGCCACCTAGCATAGATTGCCTCTACTGGTTTCTTGGGTTTTATGTACTTACGATATGAAAATTTAGGAAGGTAAATCTTACAAGAGGAAGAGATTCCTAAAGATTAATGATATAAACTATTTTAGTCGGAAGCAATCTGAACCCCTGTCTCTTTCCTTCAGCAGGTATAAGTTAGATTTGACTGTGCTTGGGTAAAGTGGGGGAAACAGTCTAAAACAGTCTAGTGTGGCTCAAAGAACCCAGACTCAAACTCAGAAGACCTGGGTTTGAGCCCCAGTTCTGACAAACGATAGCCCTATATGTGTCAGCAAATTACTTAGCCTTCCTGAGCCTCAGCTGACGTGGAGATAATAACATTTCCTCTGCCTGACTTACAGAGTTGGGAGACAAGTAGTTTGTAAACCACAAAGCAATACAGAAATATGAACTGTTATAACTTTTTCCATCTATTCACTAATTTGGTCCCAAATGTTCTGTTGACAGTATCTCATTTCCTCTCATACTTTCTCTAGGGTACATAGGGTATGTGCTATTTTTGGGGGGTGGGGAGGAAAAAATCCTGAATGTGGAGAAACCACACCCAAGCTGATAGTGCAGAACATCAGTGGCAGAATTGAGTCTAGAAGTGAAATCTCAAACCCAGAGTACCCACTTTGGTGCCCAAAGGTGCTGATCTTGTGCAGGATGTTGACCTGAATGTCCAAATTCCATCACCAGCAAAATATGATAAAGGTCCCCAGGAGTGGAAAACTAACCTCTAGCAGAATTAGATTAGTCTATTTTCAGTAGGTGATGCTTCTTCAATGTTTCACATAAGAAAACAAACCCTCCAAGGAGGTGGAGTTCAAGACCATTATTACTGGCAGAGTAGGATGCAGCAGGAGGGTAAGTGTGCCATAAGGAGACCTGGGAGATCTGAGATAAGCAAAAGAACAGAGTGAAATACAGAAGTACAAGAGTGATCAAAAGCAAGTGGAGAAAGAGAATTCAAAGAGACCAAAGATATAGATTAATGGGAGCCCAAAGCAAGAAAATTAAAGTCTGAGGACCTCAAAGAGTGAGGAATTTACTGAAAACTACTGTGTCCTATACTATGCACAATCCTAATCAATCAACAAACAATTATTAAGTGACTTCTATGTGTCAGGTACTATGCTAAGTACAAGGGGTGCAAGAGGCAAAAGATAGTCCCTGCCCCCAAGGAGCTCACAATCTAATGGGGAAACACACAAATGATCTGGTCCCTGGCTTCAAATATTCACAGAGTTAAGCTCAAGAGAAAGTTAGAAGGGAGAAAACTGTGAGGCTTTGTGAAATTTAAATCCTTCATCTGAGTTTACTTTCAGTGATTCTATTTTGGTAGAAATCAGGCCTTTTCAGGCCTCATTTCTAATATGTGGTCTGCATACCTAGGAGTCTGATGACATTGGGGTGGTCAAAGTCTTTCATGCACGCTGCTTCACTGAGAAATTCTTCTATCTCACTCTGGGAAAAATTGTCCACTGAAAAAGAGTAAAAAAAAAATAAGAGAACAAAGTTATTTTACTTAGATACAGAGTGGGGGGCACAGGGGAAATACTTTTTGCCCTGCAAAAATTCACTTTGACTTGTTCTCTATTATTTTTTGTCTGTGCTAAAGGCGTAATTCAGTAAATTCAACCAACAACATATACTGAATGTCTGACATACACACACACACACACACACAGACACCCATACATAAAATGGTAGGTAATGAGAGAGCTACAAAGACATTTCTGTACCTAGGAGCTTGTCATTTACTTGGGCAGGTGAGAAATATGTAAAAAAAAAAAACAGATTTAAAAAAATTTCAGACTTTTTCAAGGTTGGAAGGGACCTCAGTGGCCATCTGTTCTAACCTGAAAAATAATCCCCTTTATAACATATCCCATCTCTGCTGGATAAATAAACCCAGAATAAAATGTGCCAGATAAATAATAAAGATAAAATGTTCTAGGAAGCTTCAAGAGGGGAAAGGTAATGTCTTTCTGTTTTGTGGAAGAAGAAGAAGAAGAAGGGGTAGAAATCATAGAAAACTCCATGGAACAGTGAAAATTTGAGCAAGGTCTTAAAAGATGCAGAGGATTCCAAAAACGTTGTGTTTAACAAGGGAGTATTTCCCCATTCAGAGGGTCAGGGGTTCAATTTTTAAAAGATATCTGTCTTTTTCTTTCCATTTACAGGAATTGAATCAATTTGGCAGTGGTATCCATAAAGCTATAATAATCCACAAATTTTTTAGCATATCTGTCCCAAATTTATTAGTCTCTTTTACTCACTTCTCCTTCTGATAACCACAGCCATGCCCAAAGAATACACTGCATTCCTATCAGTAAACACAGAGTATACTCACAAATCTAAAGTAAAAATCATAGAAAGGAAAGAAGATATTAATATATACTTTGGGCTTAGCCCATGTTTACTTGGTCACAATTAGAAACAAAATTTGCTACTAGTTAATCAAACAGATTACTCCTTTTTTATTGCAATAAATCCAGGCAATATACGCATAGGCATAAAAGGCTACTCCTGCATTTTGCTTTGCCGTCTTATGCCCAATTAATGCTGCTGTCCTATTTTGAAAGAATCTGATTTATCTCTCAACCTTGATTAAAGACACCAAAGAACATTTTGCTGTGAGTTAATAAAGAGACAAGGGTGAAAGCATTAATCATGGGTTCATTAAAGCACGACAATCGTAGGCTTAACAGTTTTCTTTATGAGCCCTGATGAAAATTTTAAAATAAAATACATAATATTATTGTATATTACTAAAAATATTATCAATTTGAAGTACCGTAACATAATCATAGTATGTGCAAAATACTGAAAGACTCAGAAGAAGGCCTTTACTGTGTTGGGTAGAACAAAATGGAGGATTTATGGAAAGACATGGGCAAGAATCACACAGGATAAGAAGGTATGGATTGATTTTAATCAGTAAAGGGAAGCTCATACTAATGTGATCATGGATCCACTGAAGCACTGGAGTATTGACCCAGGATGCTGAAGCCATTGGATGATTAGTTAATCTTGGGGCTGAACAAGCACCCAAACAAACGGTTCTGGCAGGGAAAGGGCTATATCTACAATCCTTTCTATTAGGAATGTCAGGGTTATCTGAAAATTTCTTCCCTCACCTCTCAATCTCTCTCCCAACAGCAGAACTTCCCCCAGTCCCTCTTCCAAGCAGACTCTTTACTTATGTGATCAAACTGGGAGCACCTCATCTAAAGTGGGAATCCCCATCACACAAAGTCCCACAATACATAAAACAAAAAATATCCCCTGCTAGTGGCAGCTAGGTGGCACAATGGATAGAGCACTGGCCCTGGAGTTAGGAGGACATGAGTTCAAATCTGGCTTCAGACACCTAATCCAAACTAGTCGTGTGACTTTGGGCAAGTCACAACACCAATTGCCATACCTTCCCCCTCCAGAAAGCACCCCCCCCAAAAAAAATCCACTGCCCACAATATTTATGTTTTTCTTTTTTTTTCTGCAGGAGGGAAGGTAGGGCAATTGAGGTTAAATGACTTGTCCAAAGTTACACAGCTAGTTTTTGTGTTAAGTGTATGAGGCTGGATTTGAACTCAGATCCTCCTGACTCCAGGGCCAGTGCTCTATTGACTGTGCCACCTACACACCCCCTATTTATGTTTATCTAATAGAAACTTACACTTCATGGTTTTTACTGCTACTTTCTCAGATGTTCCATCTTGTTTATTAAGATTTCCTTCCACTACAGACCCAAACTCTCCTAGAAAGTAAAACAAAAGTTTATATTATCCTTATGCAAAATTACCCCCAAAATACAAGAAACCTAAAAGCATCAAAATAATTTTTGCCAATTTGGTTAAAAACATTAATACACTCAAATCAGACAGACGTTAACACATTACCCCATACATGGTATGTTTCATAGGACCATAGGATTAAGAGCTGAAAAGAACCTTAGTGATCATTCAGTTAGTAAACATTTAATAAGTAACTACTTTCTGTCAGGGAGTACTGAGCACTGGGGATGCAAAAAGGAGCAAAAGATAGTCCCTACCCTCATGGCACTCCCGATCTAAAGATCAATTCATTCAGTCTTCTCATTTTATAGACAATGATTCTAAAGTTCAGAGACATAAAGTGATTTGTCTTAGTTCATATAGTCAACAAAGGCAAGGTTGAGACTTGACCTAGATCATCAGTTCTCACAGTGTGGTCTGGGAAATCTGAGGTGCCCAAGGTCTTTCAGGGGGTCTACAAAGTTAAAACAATTTTCATAATAAATTAAGAGGTTATTTGCCTATTAAAATACTCTTTCCTTTTCCAGTTATATATCTGTGTGAGGCCAGATTTTCTTCATATACTTCAAAGCAATATATTGAATCTAGAAGCAGAAAGGAGAATCTAACTCTCTTCTAATAAGCCAGACATAAAGGGATTTACAAAAAAGATGTATAACAATGCCGCACCCTTCACTAATTTTTTTGTTTTGGAAAACATAGTTATTTTCATTAAAATATGTTAATGCAAATAGGTCTATTATTGTTTTAAAAATAATTGTAAAACATTGGTATTAATTTTTATTATGATAAATATTGGTAGAAATAACTTACACCAACAACAATTCATTGGGGTCCTCAATAACTTTTAAGAGGGTATAAAAGGCTCATGAGACCAAAAGTTTGAGAGCCATTGACTATTGAAATTCAGGTTTAGTGTACTTTCCATTATAACTCCATGCTACTTCTCCCTCCCCACAATTAAAAGCTGTGATTTGCTAGATAAGGTAAGGTAGAATGTTACTTTTCATAAAAGAATACAGCCATAATTAATGTAATTAGATCAAATTCAATAATATTTTTTCCAGTCCATTTAGTAAACACCTACTGAGCACAAGGCACAGTGAAAAAAATAAATGAAAAAGAATAAATTCTGCCCTCCAGGAATGTACAATTTAATACCATTATTTCAGTAAAGGAAAATAATCAACATCTGATGAATTATCAAATAAGACAATAGCAAATCCTTTAATCCAATCTAATTTTGTCTCTTAGTTTATTAAATGATAACTAATTTAAGAAATTAAAAAAGGTATTACTGATGAACATCATTAATGATGCCTAAGATCTAGAGTGAAGAAGGATATACCAACTATTTTCAGATAATTTAAGACAAATTATTTATCACATGGAATCCTATAGCTGAAAGGGATTTTTGAGGCCGTCTAGTCTAGCTCATTGTCTCAATGGAGGAATCTCTCCTACTGCTTTAATACTTCAACAAAGCATCCCTGAAAAATGGCCTCCTCACTTAAACACATTCCTGACGCATCCCATTCCATTTTCTGACATTTCTTAATTTTAGGAAGTTCTTTGAGCCAAAACTGATCTCTCTATAACTTACACTCATTCATGCTAGTTTTCCTCTTGAATGAAGGATATTTTTAATCCTTCCTTCTTGTTGGAAAATCCCTCCTTTCAACATCTAAAGACAGCTACCATGTTTTCAATCCACCCAAGTTTGCCCAAATCTTCTTCCATGTAAAAATACCTGGTTACTGAAACAGACACTTTTAAATCTAGTTTTGAGTACTGCTATCATGACAGTTACCTCCTTTGAATAGATTTCAGCACGTTCATAAATATGCCAAATTAGTTCTTACTAGAGTAATTAAAAAGGTACCAGGAATAATAACAAAGCACATTTCTATGATGTATTAGAATCTAAAAAATGTTTTTTGTCATTTTATAAATGAGGAAACTGAAGGCCTGAGAAGTGACTTGCTCAGGGTCATACAGCTAATAAATGTCCTAAGGCAAACTTTGAATCCAGGTTTTTAAATGAAATAATATATTTAAGGACCACAAAAATCAATCTAAAGTACAAAGGTATCTGATTGGTGAGTTTCTGGATATTCACTCTCACAAGAGTAGCTGTGTTTCTTCCTACTGGGAACTAAAACATACTGTTTTATAAACTACCCCCAGAGAGCAAATCTTTATGACAAGCATCTTCATTAATCTTATTATTTCAAGTAAAAATGAGCTAGAAAATACCCTCAGAGACATTGCACATTCTTCACATTCACCAAAAGGCTCTTGTGGTAGTTTTTTCTGCTTTTTAATAATGGTTCCAAATTGATTACCTTCTCCCAGAATTTTTCCAAGAGTCAGGAGATTCCGGTCAATCACAACATCCTCCAATTTATCCTGTAATTCCTCACTGACACCCAAACTTCTCACTGAAAGAGAAGCACACAAAGTAATTGTCAACATCATGAAGGTCTTTTTCAATCAATCATTTCATTCAACAAGCATTTATTAAGTGCCTACTATGTGCCAAACAACCAGCCAGGGATGAGAAGAAAGGTAAAAGACAGTCTGCACTCTCAAGGAGTTTACAGTACAATGGGGGAGACAGCAGAAGAACATACTTGTTTTAAAACGATATACATGAAAAACGATAATTGTAACTTACGAAACTTTTCTCAGTATGAGGATAGTTGAAGGGAATATAAATGTATATATATATATATATATATATATATACACACACACACACATATGTCTATACAGGAGGGTTTATAAGCATATGAATACATACATGAGTGTGTGTATATATGTGTACAGGTATACATAGACAGAGGGCACAGGATCAATTGAATAGGAAGGGATTTAAAAGGTGAAATTGAGAGATGAGAGAGGAATATAATAAGAGGAAACAGGGAGAGACAGAATAGGATTAATTATCTCATATAGAAGAGGCAAAGGATAACTGTTACAATGGAAGGGAAGAACAGGAAGGCAAAAGGGAAAGGGTCAACCTTACTGTCATTGAATTTGGCTTAGGGAGGGAATGACATACACTCTAAATTGGGTATCTTGCCCTA
>CM053595.1:203720886-203743334 GCA_028646575.1 Pseudocheirus occidentalis | reverse complement strand
ATGTCCATTGTGGAGATGTTCTGTGTAACTACACATATATGGCCTATATTGAATTGGTTGTCTTCCCAGTGGGGGTGGGTGATGAGGAAAGAAGGGAAAGAATCTGGAATTTAAAATCTTAAAATCAAATGTTTAAAATATATAATTATTATTATTATTTATATCAGCTGGGAAATATAATATATAGGCACTGGGGTAAGGAGATCCATCTTGCCCTACCAGAAAGTCAGAGAGGTAATGGGGGAGGATACAGGAGAGAGCAGGTCGGGGGAGGGGGCATACAGTAGGACTGCTGTTTTGGGGTGGTGGGTAGGGGAAAGATGGGGAGAAAATGTGTAACTCAAAATATTGTGGAAATGAATGATGTAAACTAAAAATAAACAAAGGTTACTTTTAAAAAAAGAGATACATACAGGATAAATTGGAGAAAATTTAGAAAGAGAAAGTCATACATTAAAGAGGAGTCAGACTGGTAAGGGTTAACAGTTTCCATGACACAGACATTGTTACCCAGAAATAATGCCAATTGTAATTATCATAGTGGATTCTGGTACAACCCAAATGACAGGAAGGAATGCCTTCAGGGCCCAGATGATCATTGGAAAGGTTAGTTTCTCAGTGTTAACATGCTGGGCTATAACAATGTAGCAGTGAGTAAGGGGGGATAAAGAGAAAACTTTCTTTTTGGCTTACTTGATCATACCATGATCAGTCAATGTATTTGTTAAGCACTTAGTATGAAATGAAATGGAATCAAGTGTTTACTGTGTGCCAGCCCTGTGACAGACCCTAGGAATGCAAACAGAAATGTACAGTCCTCTTTGCTCTCAAAGAGCTCAAATTCTAAATGGGTGATGCAACACAGCTACGAGGTAAGAAGAAAGGCCTGGTGCCTTGTAAGATACCACCATGGGTATTGATGAAGTATAAAACATGGTTCCTGCTTATGAAGAGTTTACTTCTGGTGACATCAAAGAGACACATAAAAAGAGTACATATGTGCTTTTTCTTCTTACGTTACTTTGCACAAGTAACCTCTTTAAGCCTTAGTTTCCTCCTTAGTGAATAAAGATGATGGGCCAGATAACCTTTTAGGTCCCTTCTAAAAGTGAGGAAGCAGCTAAGCTATGCTGCGGATAGAGCCCTGGCCCCAGAATCAGGACAAGTTCAGTTTTGGCCTCAGACACTTCCTAGCCATGTGACCCTGGGCAAATTACTTAACATCTGCCGCCCTCAGTTTCCTTAATTATGAAATAAGGATCATAATAATGATGGAATCCTAATCAAGCTGCTCCCAGTCCCACTGTAGATGATCTTTATGGGATTCACTGAACAGCAAGCATGTCCTAGTTTAACCACACCACAGGCCCCATACTCGTTCATAGGCCTCAATGAAGAGTAGGCCTACCACCCCTAGCTAGTCACTGCCCCCAGACTCAATATAGCCATTGTCCCTACCTAGCCGTTGGCCCCCTGACTCAATATCCTAACTTCCTCATATATGCCTCACTGCCCCACTAGAACAGCAAATGTGTTAACTCGTGCCCCACTAGAACAACAGGTGTGTTCATGTGATCAGATGCTAGCCACTGCCTCCCAGAGCTAGATTCCTCATATTTCCCACAGAAACATCAGGTGTGTCCATGCACTCAAGCATGAAAAGCCTCCCTGTTTGGTCTTTTCTGTATACATTGTGGGTAGTAGCATAAACAGTTACACTGAGGCTGGGACCCTTCCCCTATTACCTAATCCCTTCACAAACCCCTCTTGCCTTTTTAATATTCATACTTTCTGTTGTGTAATCAGCATCATTATATTGTTAAATATAATGTCTAAATGAAGTTGCTGGTTCCTCTAAGGCAGTAGTTCTCAACCTGTGGGTTATGTTCAATTTGTAACAATAAAAATACATCCTGCACATCAAATATTTACATTATGATCTGTAACAGTAGCCAAATTACAGTTATGAAGTAGCAACGAAAATAATTTTATGGTTGGGGGTCACTACAATATGAGGAACTGTATTAAAGGGTTGCGGCTTTAGGAACATTGAGAACCACTGCTCTAAGGAGTCTAGCCCCAGGGGCTCAATAAATGCCTGTACTTGGATTGGAGATGGTCTGAATCTGAATTCTGAGATGACCCCCACTGTAAAGGACAATGCAAGTTTAAAAGCACCTTTGCCCCATGGGAAATCAGAGATTGGTTCAGGGCCTTTTGATTTTGGGATCTCCTTGTACCCATGTGAAGATGGGGTGGTGCTGAGGGTTACAGCCCAGTTGTTAAGCTCACAAGGAAGTCTCTCACGAGACCACTCACTTGATGAGCAGCAGCTGAGACGACTGGTTTGGCCCTCCTCCATTGGTCCATACCCCTGTGCACTAGGAGATCATGCTCTAATCATGTTGCCCTTAGGGTATAAAAGGAGAACACCCATTATGCAATAAAGGACAGCTGCTGCACAATTCTCTAGCCTCTGGTCTCTTCAATTCCTCCTGAGAATACGCCTAAGACTGATCCTTAGGCTACTGAGGTGAGCGGCCATTACACCCCACAATGCAATGTGAAACCACAACTACCACCTACCATGCAAGGATGTGGGGTTTGGTACATAGTAGATAATTTATAAATGATTGTTTCCTTCTTTCTAGCTATAAAACTATGATTCTATCACTCTTCTACTCTACCTCCACTATACACAGTGATCTTATCATCACCCTGACCCAAAAGTGAACCACTTCCATGTCCTTTATTTGATCATAATCTTTTATCATAATCTTTTCCCTCTATACTCCTCTTAAACCTACTCTTCAATCTCTCCATGACCTATAATTCCTCTATCCCCCTCTACTATCCTAAGACATCACCTTTGTTTTGGCTATCCCTTTTTCTCTTCCCAATCTCAACTCCTTAGTGAACCATTTCAATTCATTACCCTCTCCTCTCAAATCTCATTTCCTTGTCCTGTTGCAATCATGCCTTGACAAAATACAACCCTAGATTACCCTTGCCACCTGCCCTCTTTGTTCCTCTTCATGTACTCTGTCAGAACAGAGTCAAAGGAAATCACAAAACCAGGCTAATGAGGTCCTCTACACATTTATGTTAGCAATTTTCAATCAAGCCCCCAGTGCAGCAAGGCAATCCTACTACTTACTCACTAATTGATTCCTATCTCAACACAGTGATTTTTCAAGCCTTTTCTTTCCTCCTTAAGCTTCCCATGTCATCCCTTTTCTTCCCTGCTCTTCATCTCACATCACTCTGACATCATCCCACACCACCTCCATCATTCTAATCTCTGATGAGGAGGTGATTCTTCGGCTTGCCAAGTCCACCCCCTTACACATGCTTCATCTCATTCTCTTCCTTCTTTAGAGATTGCTTCCTCCATAATCCCTACTCTCTGTCCAGTCTTCCGTCTCTTCCCTTTGCCATTTCTTTCTCTACAAACATGACCAGGTCTCACTCATCTTCAAAAAACTCTCACTATATCCTAATGTACCCACTATCTACAGTCTTATAACTCTTCTCTTTATCTCAGCTTAACTCCAGAAAAAGTCATCTACACTCAATGTCTCTTCTCATTCTCTTCAGATATCTGGTTTGTGATATCATTCAACCGAAATTGCTCTCTCCAGATTTATATGGCTTCCTCTCAGTCTTCATACTTCTTGACCTCTCCTAGTGGTTGGCATTGTCATCCACACACATTTTCCCTGATTCTTTCTTCTCTCTGGGTTTTCGTGATACTGTTCTCTGGTTATTCTCCTGTCTCAGTCCCCTTTGTTGGATTCTCATCCAAGTCACACCAACAAATTGTGACTATCCCCCAAGTCCTGAGCCCTCTTCATCTTTCCTCTTCTCCTATATTATCCCACTTGATGATTTCATTAGCTCTCATTGGTTCAATTATCATCTCTATGCAGATGATTCCTATATTTATATATCCATTTCTAATGCTTCTCATGAGCTCCAGGGTCGAATCACAAATGCCTTTTGGACATCATGAACATGATGTCCTGTGGACATCTCAAACTTCACATGCTCAAAGCAGAATTTACTTTCTTTCTCTCCAAACTCTCATTTCTGAACTTCCCTATTTGTTATAAACCTTAAGTTAGCGCTCTTGCTTACCACATTTATCTAATCTACTGTCAAGTCTTGTCGTTTGTTACACTTGTAACATCTCTCATAGACAGCACCTTCTCTCCATTCATATAGATACCACTCTAGGCCCTCTCATCACCTAATTTCTGGACTATCACACTAGCCTGCTGGTTGGTCAACTTGCTTCAAGTCTCTCTCCATTCCAATCTATCCTAGCAAAGTGATTTTCCTAAAGTGCAAATCTAACCATGTTACCCTGCTACTCAGTAAACTCCAGTGTTTCCTATTACCTACAAGGTCAAATAAAAAGTCCTCTATTCAATACATAAAGCCCTTACCAACTCTAACCCTTCCTACCTTTCCAATTTCATTACACTTTACTCCCCGCCCCCGCTCCATACTCTATAATTGAGTAACACTGGAATTCTAGCTGTTTCTTGAACATAACATTCTACCACGTGACTCTGTGCTTTTCACTGGCCGTGCTCTGTTTCTGGAATGCTCCCTTCCTCACATTCTCTCCTGACTTCTGATTTCCTTCAAGACTCAGCTCAAGTTTCACTTTTTACAGGAGGCTTTTCTCATTCCACTGATTCTCCTTCTGATCTGTCGGTTAGCGTCTTTCCCCTGAGGTAACTTTCCATCTGTTCACCCTCTCATTCATATATGTGTGTACACACATGCACATGCACACACATACATAGGTAGGTATATGTGTACATATTATATGTGTATGCATGTATATGTATATATACATGTATATATACTATTACATACACACATAAATATAAAACACAGATAGATAGTTTTTCACGGGGACTCTCCTGTTGAAAAATGAACTCCTTGAGGGCAAGAACTATGTTTTGTCTTTCTTTATATCCCCTGCACGAAGCACAGTGTCCATGTAGGTTCCTTGTAGGTGCTTAATAAATGCTCATTGACTAAATGGCTCTCTGCCTATATACCCCATCATTACATTGTGACGACCTTTTTACTGAAACCTAGAAGTTCATATCACATTGTATGATTCCTTTTACGTTTTTTCAGAAGTAATTCACAAGTCCTTGTGATCGTGTCCCCCTCCACTACAATTCCAATTAGCTTAGAGCACTCTGAAAGTGCTCTAAGGAAAGAAGAAACCATCATTTTTACCAAAGACTCTAGGGCTTCTTGAGCTTTTTCTACTTGTGACCCTTTTTCAAGTTTCTGCAGCATTAGCTGATGCTGTGTGGGTGGTGCAAAGCACACAAGCACTGCCACAAAGACCTCAGATTCATTACATGTTTGATTTTGAATGAACTTTTGGCTGTTTCACATTCAGAAACCTTTAACTGTTATCAAATTTTTCATGATCCCTCATGGGGTCATGAACCACAGTTTAAAAATCACTGTTCTAGAGAACAAAAAATATTCTGGGATTTGAAAACAGTTACCAAGGAACCAACATTTGAAATAATCCTTGAGATTAAGTCTTTTAGGTTATTCCTTTCTATGACAGATGACCAAGTTTTCTAGAATTGGCCATTCTAATGCTTTAAGTTCTGAAGCTTCAGATTCTATTGTTCTGGTTTCCTAGTTACTACAAGTGTATGTTTATTAGCTCAGCACCTCCAGATTCAAGCCTAACCAAATAGTTAAGAATGTGCAAAACAGAGATAGATGATAAAGCCCTTACTCTTACTAGTTTCTATTTTCAGTGCTTGGAATTCACAGTGTGGTAAACTACCTCACTGAACAGATTTCAACTGTCCACAATTTGGTCGAGAAGTCTTAGCAAGTTCTTTGAAGCACAGGGTCTCCTCTGGCACACAGCAGCCAGAAAGTGTCACAATCAGTTTCTGAAGGCAGGTCTTCCTACCTCCAAGTCCAGTACTATATTCCTTTAATATACCACACTATTCAGAGCTGTTCCTCCACTTAGCTGGTATTTCTTAGAACCCCAACAGACTTGGGCTTGTGCCAGTCAGAAAAGAACTGAAAATTCTTCTGAGGAAAAATGAAATAGCAGTCAACTTACAAGTGAGTTCAATAGCTTGCCGAGAGAAAGTCTTCTTTGGTTTATAATTTACAACCAATTGTGAATCCTCCTCTATGAAGGCATTCCTAAATAAAATAAAAGACACATATAGATATGATAATCTTTTTGGAAAACTGAATTCATAAAACAAAGATAGGAAATGTTAGTGTTAACCACAATGCCTCCCCCCCCCCCATCCACTTAGACTATTTCCTTGGAATACTGGACTTTTTGCCTTATTTTGCTCATTATGATGCCTCTACTCACTTTCAAACTTCCCTTCCAATTCCCCTTTATTTGCTGTCCTCTGCCATTAGAATGGCATGCTCTTTGATGGCTGACACTGTGCATGCTTGTTTTTATTTTGTATATCCAGTTAAGCTCAGGACCTGGTTGGTACCCATTGTTGTTCTTCAAGTCATTTTTTAGTTATGTTCAACTATTTGTGACCTCATTTGGGATTTTCTTGGCAAATATACGTGAGTAGTTTGCCATTACTTCTCCTGTCATTTTAAAGATGAGGAAACTCAGGCAAACAGGGTTAAGTGACTTGTCCAAGGTTACACAGCTAATGTCTGAGGACAAATTTGAACTCATGAAAATGAATCTTCTTGACTCTAGGCCTGGTACTCTATCCACTGGATCACCTATGCTGGTACATACTAAGTACTTAATCAGTGTTTAAGCAAATGCATAACTAATTATGGCTGTTGCTCATCAGACTCTTCTTTTAAAAGATAACAATTTTCTTTTTGCATCATTGACCCCTTTGCAGACTAGTGAAGTTTTTGGATCTTGTCTCAGAATAATGTTATTAAATTAATAAAATAAAGTGCATTGGTTTACAAAGGAAATCAGTTTTGCTGAGAGAGAAAAAAATTTCAAATCTAACCTACAGATCCCTAGTTAACTCCTATTTCAAAAGAACCTCTCCTCTCAAAGACAAACTGTATTTTTCATTCTATTAAAATTGTCTATCTTCTTTCTACTGCCTTTCCAAGTTTGCAATGCAATATTCAAATGACTTGAACTGCAGGAGCCAAAAAGGACGGAGAGTCATTGGTCAGGTCAAAAATCTTGGCTAAGTAATGTGTAACACCCCTCCCCTCAGCTTCTTCCTTCTACATGTAGTATTTTTGGTGATTTGTTCGCTGCAGACTAAAATAGTAACACTATGTTGGTGCTGTGTCAAGAAGTTCCTGTGACCCAATATATGAGTTAGACTTTATTTCTAAAGTTTTTTTAAACATACAACATGATTATTTTAGAATGAGTTTTTAAACTGGGCTCCATGGACCTCCTTTCTCTCCTCATCTCTCTCCATCACTTAGCACAGTGTCTGGTACTTAGTAAATGCTTAATCATTTATTTTTTGATTGCTTACCTCCCATGGATAGATTTTAGGGGATAAGTGAACTTAGATGGGGAAAGAGATTACATCTTTATTTTTATTAGCCAGTAATTGAAATTTAGCATTTCTTTCTATTGTGAGTGTAGGCAACATTTTTTTTTTCAGAACGAGGGTCTATAAGCTTCACCAGGCTGCCCCAGAGTTCATGATCTAAAAAAGGTTTAGAGGAACTTGATGGGACAGGCAGACAATGACAAATTTCCTTCTGAAAGGAGGAAGGAAATAGAATTGGAAAGGATAGCAAGCGAAGGAAGTAGTGAGGTATTTATGAGATTAGTGGAAAGGGATGTCTAGCCTCCAACAGCAATTCAAGCCCTTGACTACAGCCACTTGAGTGGGCAAAAGATACTAGACAACTACATTCCCTGATTTCTGCCATGCATCTAGGCTTTCAACTAGCATTTCTCCTAGTGTCTTCTATGTGCAAGAATTTATTTGTCCTTTATTTCTTTGGTTCTGCATTTGCTGATCATTCAGTCTGGGTGACCTTCAAAGAATAAATCTAATCACAAAGTGAGAAATATTACTTCTACCTATTAGATAGCTGCCATGATGCTAACCTAGGAATTTTTGCCCAGTTGGGATAAAAATATTTTGTTCAAGTACAAATTCTTAAGGTCTATCAAACACAAGGGTCCTGCCGCTAAATCAGTGAAGATCCCTCCATCAGAATGGTTCTTAAAGACTGAGTCTGTTTTGTTTTCTCTTTGTATCCTCAGGTACATAGCATGATATTCTGCACATGGTAGAAACCTAAGATATCCTTTTGAATTGTATTAGAGTTCAAAAGTCTCAACTTAAAGTCACTGATTTTTGGAGTTCAGAGGACCTCACACATCTTGTAGCCCAACCTTTTCATTTTACCAATGCAGAAACTAAAGCCCAAATTATTGCAGCCTGCCCACTAGGGATGTGTTCTAGTTAGATTATGCAAACAAGAGACAGATTTTTCTACTTTATCAAACTATACACTCATTGTTCACATATTGAAACATGATACAAGTAAATCAGGGGTTTCCAAGTGGATAACTGATAGCTACTAGTTAGTGTCTAAGTCATATTAAATGAGCATAGGCAGGTTGATTGCCACCACCATTTCCCATTTCCCATAGTTTTGAGGATTTCCAGGGGGAGGGAATGCCACGGGAGAGAAGTATCTGGCAGTACGTTCATAGATGGTAGGGAATGAATTTGGGTCCCCCATAACTCACTGTAATTAACTGAAAGCTCAGTCTTTTCCCCTCCTTTCTTCCTCTATTAGTGAACATAAGACTTAACGTAAGACTTACTTTTTTAAAGTTCTCATCAGGAAAAAGTTTGGGACCTTTACAGGAGATAAATTGGTTTTTGTAGCAAAATGACTTAGCATTTAATATTTTTCTCAAAATTAGTTATACATAAATCTAGGGCAGTGAGGTGGTGCAATAGATAAGAGTATTGGACTTGGAATCAGAAAGACTCAGCGCCATGAGTTCAAATCTGTCCTCAGACATTTATGTGATCACATCTAGCTATGTGATCCTGGGCAAGTCACTTAATCCTTAATGCCTCAGTTCCTCATCTGTAAAATGAGCTGGAAAAGGAAATGGTGAACCACTCCATTATCTTTGCCAGGAAAACCCCAATGGGATCACAAAGAGTTGGACGTGACTGAAACAACCTAAGAACCACAACAACAAACACCTATGCTAACGCCAGTTTTGTACGATTTCTAATTGAAGAAATACGAATTGGGTTTTTGATCATTAAATAGTATTGTTACTATTGATTCTCTACCTCTGAGAGTGATTTTTAGGCTTGGTTTTCTACCAAAATCAGTGGTAGTGAATCACTGACAAAAAAGTTAATATTTGAGAATCTGCATAAATAAAGGCAATTTAAATATGATTTGATAGATTGGTCAGCCTAAAGATTACTATATCATTGACTACAGGATGATTTTGACTCAATTAATTAGACTGGAAGCAGGAACACATCAAAATGACTAACCAATAAAGCATTAATATGTAATATTATTTTCTTTCTTAATTGAAGGGAAGGAGGAAGAGGAAAATAGAAATGATTGAAAAATAATTTTATAAAGATATAATATTATGTATTATCATTTGTTTTAATGTTCATTTTAACTCTAACTTACCCAAACTTTGTTTCTTGTAATCTCTTTCTAATAGCTAGAGATATATAAAGAATTAGCCCAATAAGAATAATTCCACAAACACATCCAAGGATGATTATGATTGGATCCGTACTCCCCAGTGCTGGAGTTGAAGAAGGAGCAAAGTCTATTAAGCCTACAAAACAAAGTCATGTTCAAATTAAAAGTCTAAAACATCTCAAGTATTTTAATTAAATAGAAAATAACAGTTAGTACTGCTCTCTCCTCCACCCCCTACACCTTCATCTTTTTAAAAGCTGGTGATAATTAATAGAAGAAGGAATGAACTTGCTCTATTTGGTTCCGGGGGCAGAAATAAGACCAATGGAAGTTGCAAAGAAGCAGATTTAGGCTTGATGTAAGGAAGAACTTTCAAACGTTTTAAGCTATCCAAGAATGAAATGGCCTACCTCCAGAGATGGGGGTTCTTTCTTACTGGAGGTCTTGTCATTTATATTATAGGAGAAATTCTTGGTCAAGTATCAATTGAACTCAGCAGCCTTGGAGATTGCTTCTAACAACTAAAGTTTTGTGGTTTTGTATCTTGTTCACAGAGTTTTCCCTACCTGGAAAACACTTTTTGTGTTCATGAAAACTGTTAAGATTTTCATGTCCTCAATTGCCCTGGTTTGTTAGTAATAGTAGAAAGGGAAAACAGGCATCCAACTGTATTCAGGCTTTAATGAATCTATTCATTTTATCACATAAGAATGAGGTGAAATAACTTTAAAATTTTGTAAGCTTAGAGTAAGGAATTTACCACATATGATGAAGATAAAAGCTCCTACATTCTTGGACTTTATACTAATTATTCTGTACCTGGTAACCAATGTCTCTTTAGGAGAAGTCCAGGACATTATGTTTCCATTTGATAGGCACACATTCCTTATCTGAAACATTCCCACCTCATAACCCTCAAATCTGTCAATCTTCCTTAACTTCCCTAATTCTGCTGAAGCCACCAGTATCCTAGTAAACTAGATTCACAAACTTGGAATCATCAATTCTCAATCATCTCCACTGTTCTCCATCTCTCACATCAGAGCAATTGCTGAGACTTAATTATAAGGGTGTCCCTAAAATCTGGACACATAGTAAATTTCATTAACTATGCATATTTTCAAGAAATAAAATGAATGAAATTTTCAACATTTTATTTAATTAGCATAAATGAAATTTCATAGGAAAAAAGCAGACACATAGAAAATCTCATTAATTAAATGTATCTCATTAATATGGAAAATAGCTAATGAAAGCTTTTATTCCATATGAAACTGTCATGGCTCAAATTTATGCTAATTAAATAAAATGTTGAAAATTTCATTTATTTCATTTCTTGAAAATATGCGTAGTTAATAAGATTTTCTATGTGTGTCCAGACTTTAGGGACACCCTGTAGATCTCTTGTAGCCATTCCCTTCTTTGTACTCACATGGACACTGTACTTTATTTTAGACCCTCACTGCCTTTCACATGTACTATAGGAATAGCCTCTTAATTGGTCTCCCTGCTTCCAGTTTTTCCAATTTCATCCTCTACCGAGCTATGAAAATGTAAATTCCAAAACACAGATCTGACATCACTCCCATACTTAAGCTAGAGTGGTTCCCTACTGCCTCTAGGCTAAAATACAAACTCTTCTGTTAGTCCTTTAAAGTCCTGACACAACCTGGCTGCAACCTGTCTTTCCATACTTACTGTTGTCCCTCCTGACAAACTAGCTTCCTGTATTGAAATTACATCTCCCACTTCCATCCCTTTGCACAGGCTGTCCCTCATGCCTTCAATGTGCTCTCTCTCTCTCTCTCTCAGAATCCCTATCTCCCTTTCTTTCCTATTGCTCTCATTAGTTAATGTTCTTGTTCTGCCTTTTTGTGAATTGCCTGTGTACAGGTGGTTGCCCCTCTTTAGAATATAAGTTCCTAAAGGGAATTTTTGCATCCCTAGAACCTGCCACAGTACTTTATATACAGTAGGTGTTTAATAAATGCCTGTTGAGTTCAATTAAACTAACTAATTAAATTATTAACTCTCCTCAGACTCAGGATATGCCCCAGCATCTAGAACCTGCAAAAAGTCCTATTTTAACCCCCCAAAACAATGTTAAAGTGGGAAAGATGGGTAGATACTCCTTATTGCCCTAGGAAAAGTCAGTTAATGCAGGCCTCTGCTCCTAGACTACTCCTGCAATCAGGTACAAAGACTACTTTCTTAAGCAACCAGCAGAAAAGGACACTTCTCCCCCATCCACATTCCTGTCCCCTCTACACCCTCCCACAACCCCAGCCTCCCCACCTCTATTAGAAAAACATAAGCTGCTTGAGGGAAGATCCTGCTTCATATTAATCTTTATGTTCCCAAGAATTAACACTGTGCCTGACAAGTGGTAGATGTTTAAACACACTTACTGATTGATTGATATCATTGTATCTACACAATGCACACATAGCCCAATAGCAACGGGCCTAGAAGCCAAACATTTAAACATGTCCAGGATGGGTCAAAGTCAGAACAAAAGCGGTTCCACTAAATTGTGAAATCATAGGCTGTGTACTAGGGCACCTGATGAAACATTGAGACTTCATGCCTGTAGAATTAAAGACAACACACCAAACTAGTGCATAGAACCAGGCTTTTGAATCAGTAAGCCAGCGGTACCCCAATAGGGAGAGAGATATTTACTTGTTTATAAAGAATATCACATTAAATTAAGCAATCCAAAGGCCATTTGACCTTTCCAGCAGTAATACTGGAAGTAGTAATGGATTGAAGTGTCAAGTAGCATTTCAAAACCAACCCCAAAGGTAAATATTTGGATAGGTCTGTCCCTTCCTTACTAAACTAAAAGATCCTGACATTTCCCTCAATTCTGGTTTAGCAAGTTAAAATTCTGTGATCCTTAAAAGTACTTTTCTCCACCCCAAGGAGTCAGAAAATTCAAGGAATAAAGGCAAAATTTCTATTCCAAATATACTTGTCTTTCTAATGAACCATATACTTTTTTTAAAAAAATTATTTATTTACTTTTAGTTTACAATACTCAGTTCCACAATCCCTTGAGTTCCAAATTTTCTCTCCCTCCTTCTCTTCCCCTCCTCCTCACTATGGCAGCACAGGTTCTACAAATACCTTCACATTAAACATTAGTCAAGCTGGAAAGAAGACCTATAACCAATAGAGTGAATCCCGAGAAAGAAGAAACAAAACAAAACACAAAAGAGAGCAAGTCATTTACTTCAATCTGCATTCAGACTCTGTATGAACCATATACTTCTGTAAGACTTGCAGAACAACCAGAGGTCATTTAAAAGTATTCTAACTTAGTACTTTATAACTAGGAAAAATAACGATTTTATAACTGCAAAAAAAGTACTTTGACACTGACTTCAGTCTTAATCATTCCCTAGGCCCATAACATATTTAATGTCAATGTGGTCACTACCTGGGACATCACTTTCTGGAAGCAAATAAGGATACTGGGTCTTACCATTAGCTGGAATGAATACATCCACTGGGTCACTGAAAGGTCCAATTCCCCCTTTAGTGATAGCAGCAATCTTCACTGTATATGTAGTGTTAGTGGCTAACACCGAAATAAAAGCAATGCTGTCATTCTGCTCAACTTCTTCAGAATGTTCCTGCCGAGAAACAAAAACCAACGAAACATTGATGTAGCACAATGGTACCTTTCAAAGACTTCACAGATTTAGATCATCAGGTCCAAACCCTTCATTTTCCAGATAAGAAAACTAATGCCTAGTGAAATTATTCCCAATGTCACTCAAGAGCCATAATTTGAACCCAGGATTCTGGTTCCAAATCCAGGGCTTATCTCATGCTACGGGCAGGGTTGGCATCTTTTGTAGTGTCTTTTTTTAAAACTATAAACATATAAGCAGGTTTATTTCTTTCTCCTCTGTTTTGACAAATGAAGTTTTGCCATGGCATTTAGTAAGGCCATTTTGATGCAATAACGAATTACTAAAACAGGGAATAATGACTCATAGGATTTAGAGCTTTAATGGGTCTTAGTGATTGCCTAGTGAATAGATTCTAGTTCTACTCCTTCATTTTACAGATGGGAAAGTGTAAGTGTAGGAGTGGGGGAAAAAGATGAGGTGGTGGAGTGACCGGGCTTGTCTTAAGTCATACATACAAGTAACAAAAGAAAAGCAGGGGTTTGAACCCAGATGCTCTGATACTCAATGCTCTGCTCACTGTATCACACGTGGTTGCCTCTCCCCAAGAACTCAGCAAAGATTAAGTGATTACACATGGTTTCTCTCTGTATCTATCTTTTTCTCTCTCTCTATCACTGTCTCTCTCTTCCTTTCTCTTCCTTTCCCCTCAAGTGTTCCTTCAGTAGTTCTTCTATATGGACAACCTTTTATATGGTTGAAGAAGCCTAGGAATCTGAGACTAATCTTTTTAGGACAATGTTTTGTGGGAGCAGAACAAGGAATATATATATATATTTTCATCTAAGCCAAAATTTGGAGCTAAGTTTTGCTAGGAAAGGCATAGGGCAGCAAAAACTTGAACCCTGAAACAGGACTCTCTACCTCTGGGTGTAGGAGCCCTGGTTTCACACCACAAAAGGGAGTAATTTCTTTTTTGAAGCAGAAAGCAGCATTTAGGGCACCTAGCTGACAGTATCAGAGGCTACTGAAGCCAAATCCAGACTGAACGATTTCCATGGTACTCATTCTCATGCCCTTCAGTCTTGTGCCAGTCACTTGTCCTGGTAATTTTGCAGGGTGGAGTCCCACCCTATCTATAAGGAAAGGACAACCACATCTAAGGGAGAATACGTGCCAGTCAGCCAAGGCTTTTTCCTAATTCTGAACTGGTAGCAGCTGTCAGGAACCAAAAATATACAACCAAAAGGTTACTTAAAAAAAAAAAAAGGATCACCTTAGAAACACTTCGTTTCTCTTGCTTAAGATACTAGTAACCTATGTGCTAGGTACTGTGCTAAATAAGCATTTTACAGATAATTATCTCATTTGACCTTCACAGTAACCTTGGGAAATAGGTGCTAACATTATTCCTCTTTTGACAGTTGAGGAAACTGAGCCATATGGAGGTTAAGTGATTTGCCCAGGGTCACAAAGTTAGGAAAGTGTATAAGGCCAGATTTAAATTTAAGTCTTCCTGACTGCAGGCCTAACACTCTATCCCTGATGCATAAGCAAATTCATAGCACTTCTAATGTGCCTTGGTGATTAATCAATCAAAAATCATTTATTAAACAACTACAACTACTCTTCATTTTCCATCAGTGTCTCTGCTGGGCTGACTCCACAGAACACCAAGATTCTCCCAGGACAAGCCGATCACTTGAAATCTCATGACCAATATCCTCTCAGCTCATTCTCCCCTCTCCCCTCTGACTGGGGGACTGGTTTCTTGTTCAGTACTTTTTCAGTCCTGACTCTTTGTGACCCCATTTTGGGGTTTTCTTGGTAAAGGTACAGGAGTTATTTGCCATTTCCTTCTCCAGCTCATTGTACAGATGAGGAAACTGAGGCAAACAAGGTTAAGTGACTTTCCCAGGGATACACAGCTAGTCTAAGGCCAGATTTGAACTCAGGAGGATGAGTCTTCCTGACTCCAGGTGGCACCCTGGGAGAGAAGAGCAATATATTCCTCCTAAAACCTTCCTCTATAGAGGGTGCAGAACTTTCCAGGTAACTCTCTATTTTACATCAGAGGCTCTGCTTTGTTTTGACTCCTCAGAACATCATCCCCTCACCAAGTACTCCCTGGTGGTCTCCCCAGCTTTTCAGCTTCTTTTTTGCATATGGTCTTCTCTTGTGAGATTGTAAGCTCCTTGAAGGCAGGGACTGTGTTTTTCTTATCTGTATCCCCAGTACTTAGCAGAGTGCCTGGCACACAGTAGGTGCTTAATAAATGTTTATTTAATTCAACTGAAGTACTGTGTGGCAGGTTAGTTACTAGGATACAAAAACAAATGCAAAAAACAGAGCCTGCCCTCACAGAACTTCTAGTTCAACACAAGGAGACAATAGAGAAGTCTGTAGAAAATCAATACAAGGTGATTTCTAGGGTTATGACAAATACTGTACCACAGGATCTGGAGATGGAAGGGATCTTAGCTTGTATGTAGTTGAATATTATCATCTGATGTGTGAGAAAGCTGGGACACCATAAAGTTAAGTGACTTGTCCAAAGTCATATGAATGCAGCAGAGTCAAGATTCAAATCCATATCCCTGATTCCAAATCCAGGGTTCCTTCCACTCTCCCCCACTGTCTCTATGATTTGTTTCTCTAAGATCTCCTTTATCTGGGTGCTACATAAGCTCGTATACTACCCTGCCAAGAATCTTCCTAAACAAAGGCTTAATATGTTGACTGGTCACTGTAATTTCATACTCTCAGGAAAAAATATAATTAAGTACAATCATTCTTTTTTTCCCCCCCAAACACATGCTGTCATTTCTTAAGCCTGAAGTTAGTCAGCCAAGCAGCTGAGAAAATGACTAGCGCTATTTTGCAGCTTACTGGTGGAAAATAACTGATTGTTGAAATATTATACAATAGATACGCTGACTAACAAGGAATACAGTAACCTCCTTTACATCTGTTCACAAATCTCTGCATATAAAATGACAAAACAGTGCATTGTCTACAAGGGAAATGGGTGCGCAGCAAGAGGAAATCAGGGCACAGCTGTGAGGGAACTGCTTCAGGACCCACTAGCAGCACCTCTTAGCATGCCTGGTTGTGAATTATAGCTGAATCTGTTTTCCTCCCCTTCTAGATCGTCAAGTCCTTGTTGCTGAGTTGTAGTTATGTCTCACTCTTCATCACCCTCTTTGGGGTTTTCGTGGCAAAGATATTGGAGTTGCTTGCTATTTCCTTCATCAGCTCATTTAACAGATGATTACTTGATTAGGGTCACACAGGCAGTGTCTGCGGCTGGATTTGAACTCAGGTCTTCCTGACTCCAGGTCTGATGCTGTATCCACTGTACAACCTAGCTATCCATTCAGTACAGAATTGACACTTAATAAATGCCTGCTGCTTTTTTGTTGTTGTTAAAATACCTATTAAATAAAATAAATCAACGTTTCTATAGCACTTTAGGTGCAAGGCACCTTCCTAGGATGATAGATTTAGAGCTGGAAGTAACCTCAGAGACCATCTAATTCACACTCCTCATTTTACAGATGAGAAAGCTGAAGCCAAGCAAGAGGTAACTTGCCCAAGGTAGGATATGAATTCCTGTCCTTTGATTCCAAAGACAGGGTTCTACTTGGTGTATCACACTACTTCAACACAGCAGCCCCCTGTGGTAAGTTGTGCAACTATTATAATCCCTCATTAACATTTAAGGAAACTGAGGGTCAGAAAGACTAAATGACTTGCTCATAATCACACAGCTAGTAAGTATCTGAGACAAGTTTTGAACTCCTGATTCCAAGTCCAATTGTGTATTTTAGAGGTGTCCAATTCTGCAGCCTGAAGCACTCTCCAAGTGCAGCCAGAAACAGATCACAATGTAATTGTGAAATATTTAATGAAGTAAATAAAAATACAATAAAGCAGAGATAACATTACATTTTAAAACTAAGTCAATATATGGCTTCAGAATAAGGAGGAAAATTAAAGTTACCTCAGCTCCTCTGATATCATTAACTATGAAAACCTAGGTAAGTTATTTTTCCATTTCAGTCTCTTGATCCTAATCTGTAAAAGAATTTTACTACCTTGCAAGGAAGCTAAGGGTTATTCAATTTGTATTAGTCTGCACACTGAAAGGTTTGCAAAGCATTTGGGAAAATATTCCCATTCTCTATTAAACCAACAGGGATGGAACCCTCATAACTACTTGCAATGTGATGCTAAGAATGGTAAATGATACTTATTTTAGTAGAAACTGGCCTCCTTATGGTAGAAACAGCAGTATTCACCAGAAAATTCCTTTTGATAAGTAGAGACCCCCTGTAAGCACTTTAAAAATACCATTTACAAAAAAGGAAATTATACTAATTCATGTACAGCTTTTTTAAATGAGGCAATTACACTAATATAAATATAAACCTATATTCTCAATGCTCTACATTTAGTACTGTATTAGGGAAAGAGAACTGAACTTAAGAGGAGGATTAGAATATACACACTACTTACCTCAGAGGGTTGTTGTAAGGAGGGCATTTTTTAAAACCTTAAAACACTATAGAAAGGGGTAATGTTACATAGAGTAAGAAATGTGGAAGTATAATCAACACTAAACTGCACAAAAAGACCCACATATTGACTTAGAAAACCACTTATTAACATTATCTATGTTCTATTGTATTTTTATTTATTTTGTGAAATATTTCCAAATTACATTTTAATCTAGGCAGTCCCATGTTTGACACCTCTGGTCTACACAATGATTACATTTATTTTAAGATTAAATATTACTGGCTCAAAGTGGTAGTGAAGTGATCATGGAAAGAGAGAACTGATCTCATAACCAAAAAGAGCTGGGTTCAAGTCTTGTCCCTGACAGACTAGCTGTGTGACCCTGGCTAGTCACAACTTCTTGGTACTCCAGACAGCTTTCTAAGACTAAAGCTGCGAATCTTCATTAGTAGGTGGAATTTCCTTATTTATGAGTTCTCTATGCCAAGCAGCTAGGTGGTGCAGTGGATAGAGTGCTAGGCTTGGAAAGAAAACCTGAGTTCAAATCTAGCCTCAAAAGCTTCCTAGTTGTATGACCATAGGCAAGTCACTTAACCTCTGTTTGCCATTGGAGAAGGACATAGCAAACCACTTTAGCATCTTTGCCAAGAAAATCTTATGGACAGTGATCCAAGGGGTCATTAATAGGCAGACATGACTGAAACAACTGAACAACAAGTATTAATGAAATATCATCTCCACTGCCTATACCTTTAAGTCATTCAGTCAATAAGCATTTATTAAGGGCCTACTATCTGCCAGGAACTGCCCTAAGCTCTCAGGAAGACTGGATATAGAATTTAAGAACACTCCAGCACCATCATGATTTACTTACCAATTTTTTTTTTATTAAGACTGTTTACTTCTCTATAAACACAAAATCCACAAAATCTTTCCCAGTCACATGATTTTTGAGGAAGTTCTGAGTAAATCCTACATAATATGACTCCCTAGTCTTCTTTCATATTATTCCCTTTCATAATTTGCTATTATTTCAGTGAGACTGGCCTGACATCAGTTCCCTCTACACGAAATTCCATTCTCCCACCTCTGTCTGTCACTTTGTACAAGTGATCTTGCATGTCTGATTTACCTCTCAGAACCCTCAGATCAGGTCCTACCTTCTGTAGGACGCTTTTCCCAATAAAAATTTTATATTACTCTGTATTTAAGCATACATGCATGTGTTGTTTCCCCAAAAAGGTCTGAGGATTCTTAGAATCCTTAGATCAGGCGTCCCCTTCTGTAAGATATCTTTCCTGATGATAAATTTATATTACTTTGTATTTACTTTGTATTTAGCATCCTACACACATTTCCCCCAGAAGGTCTGAGGATTCTTGAATCCTTAGGTCAGGTGCTACCTTCTGTAGGTCATACACATCCCAAAAAGAATGTAAACCCTTTGAGGCAAGAACTGTTTCATTTTTTGTCATGAATTCATAGCTCTAGTATAGAGCTTTGTACAGAGCAAGAGCTTAATAAATGTTGAACTGAAAAAATGAAAACATAGGAACTTGATTACACACATATCAACATTTTCACAAAGCAATAAGGAATGTTTATTGTAAAGATGACAAATGTAAAGAAAGGGGCACTGTATCACTTTTATATTTTTTTCTGTGTTTTTCTTATCAGCTGCACGGGTCTAATAAAAGTCAGATGTTCTGTAGCAACTTTATTGTAGAGGCAATTTTATTCTTTCTTTTATCACCAAATCAGCTGATTGGCAACACTTGCTTAAAAAAAAGTTTCAGGCCTAAATCATCTTTCCTGTACTCTGTGATTCTCTGAGCTCTATGCCTATATTAATGTGATGTCATCAGAAAGTGATAAACTTAGACCATATCATCTGAAACTCCCCAAAGAAATACTGAATTGAGGTAATTTTGTGCCCTTAGTTCTTTCTAGAGGACTGATACGGTGGGATACAATAGAAAATCTCTGGAGTCAAAGGGTCTGGGTTCATTTCCCACCTCTGATACACACTATCTTTGTGATCTTGGGCAAGTCAAATACCTGCCTTGGTTTCCCCATCTGTAAAATGAAAGGGTTGGATTAGATAGCTGTAAGATATATTTTCCCCAGCTCTAAATCCAGGACCCTACAAAAACATTAACTTTGAGAAACTGCAGTTAAATCTGTTTTAGTTTCATAGATACAGAGCAGAAAGGGACCTTAGAAGACATCTAATTCAATCCCCCACCTTTTCTTTTAACAAATGAGGAAACTGAGGCTTACAGGGGTTGTTATTTGTCCATTATCTCGCACTAGTGTATAAGACAACATGACATACAGAGGACTCCACATGATAGATTCCTCAAATAATTCAATCCCAGGAAAATCTGTCACTTCAAATAAATGTGCCTCTTTCATTAGGTGATGAGAAATATATAACCCCAAACATTTCACTTTCTGCTTGTCCTGCAGACAACCTCAGGATTCAACTATAGTACCCAACACCCTGAGTTTCTGGAACATCTATTATCTACCCTCTTTAATGTGTTTTTATTGTTTATATTTTGTTTGTCTTGTTTTATATTAATTTATACATATTTGTATATGTGTATGTATTTGTAGGTGGTACAGTGGATAGAGCCCTGGGCTTGGAATCAGGAAGACTCACCTTCCTGAGTTCAAATCTGGCCTCAGATATATACTAGCTGTGACTCTGGGCAAGTCACTTAACCCTGTTTGTCCCAGTTTTCTCACTTGTATAATAAACTAGAGAAGGAAATGGCAAGCTACTCCTGTACCTTTGCTAAGAAAACCCTAAATAGGTTTATGAATACGTCATAAAGAAGCTGGATGTGACTGGAAAACAACATGTTTGTAAGTTGTCACAGATCCTTTTTTAAAAAAAGAGAGTACATAAATCACTGGAGAAACAACTACACACAACAATGTTCTGTAGTTGAATGGACTGTAACAAGGAGGAGGCAATGCAATATATTCTAAATCCCTTCCTACTGTGTACAATTTCCCAGCTGACGTCACTCAGGTGAATACTGACAATCTCTGGCACAGGGTCTCTTTCACCACTGTAAGCGGTAATAACGTGACACAAGCTTTCCTTTGGAAGAACCAATCAACCAACCAACATTAGTTATCTATTTCCATCACAATGAATCGAATATCTGTGTTCTCATGGCAGCATCACTTTAGAGCTAAAAGGGACTTAGAGTGGTCCTACTTCAAATTCTATTTTTCAGAGGAGGAAACAGATCTAGAAAGGGTTACTTCTGATTAGTCGGGTGGGGTGGGGGGAGTCAAGATGGTGGCATAGAAGCAGCAAAGTTTTGCAGCTCTCACACAGCCACCTTAAATACCCATAAAATACGAATCTAAACAAATTTTAGGGCTCCAAAACCCACAAAAATAGAGAAAACACATCTCTTGCTGAAGGCAGCTCTGCAGGAGGGGCTTATCGTGGCAGGCTGAGAGCTGAGGCCAGCCCAGCCCAAAACTGAAACCACAGCCAGGCCCCAGGGCAGATCGGGAAGAGCCACAGCTGGAGTCTACAGGAGAGTGGATCAGTGGCACTTGGGGCAATCTCCACATTTATCAAGTCAGGAAAAAATAAGGCTAAGAGAAAGGTCAGTGGAATTCCAAGCTAAACTTGGGGGGAAAAAAGCAGTTCAGCCAAACTGCCCCCCAGGGCAAGGAAGCAGCCCAACCCAGCTGCCTCAGAGTTCCTGGCCTGCAATAGCAGGGGGGCCAAAGCAATTGATCAGAGGCCAAAGGCTCTTGTGCTGAGTGGCCTGGATCCAGATTGTGGTCTTGGGTGGTGGTCCTGGGGTGCGCTTTCAGCTAGCCAAAGCTGGTGGGGGCTGCAGCACCAGCAGCTGTGAAAATGCCAGCAATTTGGGACAGAGCTTTCCCCTCTGGAAGCAGAATTCCACAGAGCTAAAAAAAAAATCAAGCAATTAATTGACTGGCCAACAAGAGGAGAAGGAAGCAAAGTAAGAAGAGTAATCAAACTCTAGAATCCTTTTTTGGGGACAAAAAGGATCAAAGTATGGAGCGGGAGGAAGACAACATAGTCAGAACTCCCACACCAAATGCTTCCAAGAAATATGAAGATTGCTTACAAGCCATAGATCAACTTAAAAAGGACTTTGGAAACCAAATAAGAGAAGTGGAGGAAAAATTTGGAAGAGAAATGAGAACGATGCAAGAAAAAGTCAACAACCTGACTGAAGAGAATAACATCTTAAAAAAGATATTAATTCAAATGGCAAAAGAGGCCCAAAAAGCCAATGAGGAGAATACCTTAAAAAGTCAAATTCGACCGATGGAAAAAGAATCTCAAAAGCATTCTGAAGAGAATAATTCCTTCAAAATTAGAGTGGAGCAAATGGAAGCAAATGACTTTATGAGAAATCAAGATACTATTAAACAGATCCAAACAAATGAAAACATAGAAGGTAATGTGAAATATTTCCTTGAAAAAACCACTGACCTGGAAAATAGATCCAGGAGAGACAATTAAAAAATTATTGGACTACCTGAAAGCCATGATCAAAAAAAGAACTTAGAAAGCATCCTTCAAGAGAT
>CM053595.1:203702402-203720386 GCA_028646575.1 Pseudocheirus occidentalis | reverse complement strand
ACTTCAGGAAGAACAGAATAAAGGGGGGGAGGGATAGGAAGGAGGGACATATGATCACTGTCACAATATGTCCACTATGAAGATGTCCTGTATAATCACACCTACACAGCCTGTATTGAATTGATTGTCCTTCCAGTGGGGGTGGGTGACAAGAGAGGAATAGAAAGAATCTAGAATTTAAAACTCTGCAATACCTGCAACTAGGAATTAAGATATACAGGGGCTGGGATAGGGAGACCTTCCGTGCCCTACCTGAAAATAAGAGAGCAGAGCAGGGGAGGGGCTTTACAGTGGAATTGCTGTACAGGGGAAGACAGGGAGAAAATTTGTAATTCAAAAATGTAATGAAAATGAATAATGTAAACAAGAAAACAAATAAAATTTTTAAAAAATGAATGAACCTATGTCTGCCTCAGTTTCTCCATTTGTAAAATGGGGATAACAACACCAGTTTCCCAGGGATGTAATGAGAATAAAGTGAGATGTTTGTAAAATCCTTTGCAACCTTAAAGCATTATATAAATACTATTTATTATTAACATAATTTTTATTTGTAGAAAGATAACCCAAATTGTGGATCGCTCAAATTCCTTTATTTTTCATTCACTTTCTGTTACCAAAATTCAGTAACCTACTAGCACTTCTACGTGAGCATAAAAAGAAAAGGAAAAGAAGCAGAAATTTAAAGTCTACTTAGCCTGGTAAGAACTCTGGCTGCAGGTTTAGTTTTGTGGAAGGACTGTGATTAAAATGAATGGACTCAGAGGAGAGACTAGAGCTAGATATATAGATCTGGGAGTCTACAGTTGCACAGTTAAACTCATGGGAGCTGATAAAGTTACCAAAGAAGGTAAGTATAGGCAGGGGTGGGGAACTTGCAGAGTTGAGGTCATATGTGGCCTTTCTAGGTCATTGGGTGCAGTCTTTTGACTGAGTCCAAGTTTTACATAAAAAAACTTTTCATTAAGGGGAGAGGTTTACCATCGCCTTCTCTGGCTCAGTTTACAGGTATGGAACTGAAGCAAACAGAGTTAAGTGGTTTATCCAAGATCACATAAGTGATCTGTAAGTATCTGAAACTGGGTTTGAATTCATGAAGATGAATCTTCCTGATTTTAAGTCCAGTGCTCTATCCACTGCACCACATAGGTTAAGAAGAGCTGTGTTCAAATCCAGTCTCAGACACTTCCTACTTTCTAGCTTTGTGACCCCAGGCAAGTCACAACCTCTGTTTGCCTTAATGCCCTGGAGAAGGAAAGGGCAAAATACTTCAGTATCTTTCCCAAGAAAACCCTATGGACATTATGGACATGCTATGGATCATGAGTCATAAGGAGTTAGACACAACTAAACAAGTGTCACGAAAACCCAGAGAGAAGAGAGTATCCAGGAAAAAAGAGCTGTCAACAGAGTAAAACAGACAAGTCAGGAAGGATGAGGACTGAGGACAAAACACTAGTTTTTCAATTAAGAGAGCACTGAGAACTTTGGGAGAGAGCAGTTTCAGTTGAGTAATGAGGCTGGAAGCCAGACAGAAACGAATAGAAGGATGAATGAGAGGAGAGAAAGTAGAGGAAGCAGGTCTAGATAACTTTCTCAAAGGGTTTAGTGAAGGAAGGGAGGAGAAATATGATAGCTTGAGGGAATGTTAAAGTCTAATGAAAAATTTTTAAAGATGGGAGATGCTTAGACACATTTGAAGTTAGTAAGAAAGAACTAAAACATTCATAGTACTGTTTTTTGTGGTAGCAAAGCCCTGGAAACAAAGTGTATGTCCATAAGTTAAGGAATATACAATAGCTCTACAATACAATAGCTATAAGGAATAGCTACACAATATAAGTAGAATGGAGTTTTTACTTTGTTATAGGAATTCAAAGAAACATAGGAATATTTCTATGAACTGATGGAGAGTAGAACCAGAAAAACATCTAAAAAGTTAATACATAAAATGATTGCAACAATGTTAATGAAAGGATTGTTAAAAGGAAGTCAAACGCTGAGTAACTGTACAACCAGTAATGGTTCTAGTGAACAAACAATGAAGGACATCTCCTTTCTATGGCAGAGAGAGGGTAATTTCTAGGGCAGAATATTGTATACATTGTCAGAAGCAATCATCATATTCGGTTTTTTGCTTAACTGATTTTCTTTTCTATAAGGAAAGGTTCAATTCCAGGAAGGGGGGGGGGGGTAATTTCTGATTTGAATGTGATTTTAAAAGCAAAAAACATTGATAAAAATTATTTTTAAAAATTAAGCTAAATTAACAGGCTTCATCTGTGGATATCAGCTTTTATGCTCATCCTCTATCCCAATAGCAGAGAATTATGGGCTAACATCTTTATGTGCTTTATGAGGTAATTAGTAAACACATAATTGATACTGTATTCAAAATGTGGATTTATCATCATGTGAAAACATCAGGAAGGTGATAATTAAGCAAACACTTCTATTCATAATCAAAGAACTAATAATAAGACAATCCTCAGAATAATACAGAACCTACTTTCCTCAGGGGGAAAAAAAAATTTTTTTTTTGGAGGGCAATTGGGATTAAGTGACTTGCACAAAGTCACATGACTAATTTCTGTATTGAGTGTCTGAGGCTGAATTTGAACTCAGGTCCTCCTGACTCCAGGGCTGGTGCTCTATTCACTGCACCATCCAGACTCCCCTAGGAAAAAAAAATTCTGATGTACTTTGAGCCAGATATTCCCTGGAAACTGAGTCAAGGAATGGTTAGATAACTGTTCAGATTGTTACCTGATATACCTAGAAAAATAAACAAAATAAACTCCTTTGATACCTGAGAATTAGAACTTATAAAATAAAAAGGGTTTGATTAGATTGTCTCTATGGTCTCTAGTATCTCCAAATCGTATTATTTCAGAAAATAGATTATTACAGAATTTTGCTAAAAGGTAACTTTAGAAACTTGCATTCTGTCTTATTAGAACATAGGACTTTGAACTGTCCAAATCTAAAAGCCAAGAAAACAGTACACTATGATAACATTCTGGATTCTCAAGTAGTTGATTTACAACCAACAGTGGAAAATGCACACTGCCAGTGCCATATTTCCAGATGTGAATTAAAATATTTTCCTTTTAGTATCAACTCCATGGAAAACTGATTCATTTTCAAGAAATGGATCTTTTGATCTTTGTGGTGCTTACCACACTCTGCAAAATAAAGGTACCACATTTCATCACAGCAAGGTAACATCTCATCATAGAGGTTGAAGTCCTTAAGCTGGAATTACGGAGGGAGTTAGGAAGAAGGCCTTTGAAATAGCTCTCTAAAAACCACTATAGGAATGCCATGCATTTTTCTCTTGACCTCTCACTCTGACCCATATTTACATAAATGTCTAGTGAATTTAGTTATCTGGTTTACCAGCCCACACCAAATCAGAAACTGTGGGAGGTGAGGGGAGCAAGGCTCGTAGCACAGGCATAGAAACTCAAGAATAGTAGCAACCAGTGGCCAATGTTTGTAGAATACAAGTTATTCCCCATCAGAGACTATGTTCTGTAGATCTTTGTATCCCTAGTACCTAGACTAGAGTAAGTACTTGATCCCTGATTACCAGTCTTAAATTATTCTTAAATTATAAAGTGACTCAGGTTCTGAGAAAAACAGCTCAGAATCCATTTAACAGTAATTTAGGGTGGAATTTAATTTTTTTCTTTTTACTGCATATTTTTGGGGGTAGTGGGGTACAATAATATGTAGTTAGTTGATAATGGAAACACCTTGCCAGAGATACATGATCTCAACCACGCTGGTATTTATTTTGTTTTTTAAATAAATGCCTTTTGTTTTCACACAAGTTATTTTCTAATGTAGTTCTCTGTATCCCTCTACCTTGTAATAAATCACCAGCATTATTATGGAAAAAAGGCTTTTGCAGCTATGGGTAGGAGATGTATTCTTAACCAAAAAAGAGACAGAAAAAAATTTCAGAAGATAAAATATATAATTTCATGACACTAAATTGAAAGTTAACTGTACAAACAAAATGAAGGCACATAGGCTAAGAAGGGAAGTAATTAAATGGGAAAAAGTCTTTGTTTTTAAATTTCTTAGGTGAGGGTTTGATACCCAAGTATACAGACAGCTAAAAGATGTATATAATCCTAAAAGTCAATAGAGCAGGGGCGGGGAGAAAGAGGAGGAAAAAGAAAGGGAAAAAATTGATATGATAAATTTATTTTATATTTGGAAGGAATATCAAGTTGTACGTGGTAGATTTGCAGTTTCTTGTACAATCTTTTTTTAATTATACTGTTATTGAAATGCTTTTTTTGTTCCACGAATTGAAAATTTTTTTAAAAGCCAACAGATCAATAGTAGTCACATGATAGGAACAAGTAACTCTCAAAAGAAGTGTAAACTATTGATAACCACATGAAAGAATGCTCAACTGAGATGGGCCTGTGCATGTATTCTCCACTGTCACTGGGTGAGACAAATCATGAGTGTCTCCACGCACCCCTGCCCTTCCCTTGGTTTGTTTCTGCTTCCCGTCTCCACACCCACCACCCTGACCACCAGTGCTTGGGCTTTTGGTTGGCACTTTGTCCATAGCTTAAGCAGCCTGAGGAACCCTACAGGGTGCTTCCTCCTGCCCAGAATGCCCCTTGGATGTGGACACATATGCATGTCATGTCAGAAATGAGCCTAGGAGCTCCTGTTCTTTTTAGAATGTCTTGTGGATGGCCTTCACAAATAAACACAATCATGGGGGGAAAATAATGCTCAAATCACTAATATTAAGAGAAATGAAAATCAAAGGTATGAGGTTTGACCTCATACCTTGAAAATTGGCAAAGATAACAAAAGATGGGAATAGTCAATGTTGGAGGGACTATGGGAAGATAGGCACAATAGTACATTGTTAGCAGAGTAAACTCATTTAAGAAAGCAACTTGGAATTACGCAAACAAGGCTACTAAAATGTGTATATTGTTTGCCCAAGACATTGCACTGCTAAGCTTATATGCCAAAGAGGTCATTGATTAAAAAAAAGTCTCCATATAAATCAATATACTTATAACAGTACTTTTTGTAGTAGCAAAGAACTGGAAACAAAGTAGATCCTCAATGCTTGGGGAATGGCTATGTAGTATGTAAAGGCAGTAGAATATTATTTTTATACTGTCTAAGAAATGACAAATATAATGAATAGAGAAAAGCATGCAAATAATTACATAAACTGGTACAGAGAAACAGAGCCAAGAAAACAATATACACAACTTTATCAATATAAATGGAAAAAAAACCCTCCAAACATTGAAAGTAAATTGTTAAAAAAAAAAACCATAATAGATGGTATTATATACTGCTTTAAAATTTGCAAAGCACTTTATAAATATCTCATTTTACTATACAACAACCTTGGAAGATGGTTACAATTATTATCCCCATTTTGCAGAGCAGGAAACTGAGACAAACAGAGGTTAAATGACTTGTGAACAGTCATACAGCTAATAAATATCTGAGACTGGATCTGAACTCAGGTTTTCCTGATTCCAGGTCTAGTACCATCTCCGTTATATCACCAAGCTGCCTTTTAAAATCACAAAGAACATATATGGACCCAAAGAAAAGATATGAGAAAACGCCTCCTATAATTCCTTTGCAGACATGGGAGATACACAGGTGTGAAACATTGCATATACTTCCAGATTTTTTTGATACAATAATTTTCTTCTCTTCTTCCTCTTTTTGTTAAAAAAAAAATTCTCTTTTAAAAGGGATACTTCTCTGAGGAGGAATATGGAAATACTGGGGGAGATTTAAGGCATATAAATAAAAAACAAAATATCTTCAAATCTTTAAAGATGGAAAGGCAAAAAAAAAAAAGCTACACTGCTTCAATTTTCACAGCTATCCTCTCTCCCACACCTTCTGATATATTTCATAGACCTACAGTCTGTGAAAAAGTTTCACAGACAATATGAGCAGCCTGTCAAGTCACCACCAGAAGCAGGGAGGCCAGAGCATTTGTGTATCCCAGCAAGAATGTAAATAAAGCAACTCTCAAATCAGTTTGTAAGAAAAGACTTGGGAAATAATAAGTCATGAATTTCAGACATTACACAATGGCTCAAAGTGCAAGAAAGTCACAAGGTAATAGAAACTTTTCCCAATTTCACTGTGTCTGAGCCATGTAGAACTGAAAAGAGGAAATGAAAATGTAATCTTGTGTTTCAAGGAAAAACTTGAATCATTTAATATAACGAAATATCTTCAAATGTTTAGTTCTCTACATTGAAAAATACTTTGGAGATGGTGCAAATAAGTGGGATATGCACAAATGTGCTAATGAAATAGATAACTTATGAAAGAAACAATTTGTCATCTGTCTTTTTATGGAGAGGGATTGTTGTTTTGGTGGCAGATTCCAAGCCTTCAGTCCATAGCATTATTCCATAAATCTGAAGCTTTATCACATACCACAAACCTTCAAGAAAGATCTAAAATCCTGTTCAAGATCATAGTAGTCTATATCACTGCCAAACCAGGAGAACAAAGAGACTTTCCACCTTAATTATGTAACTGAGATAATAGCTCCAGATACTGTCAAACAACTTATTTTCTCTTTCTCATAAGCTCACAATAATACCTTAGCCATATACTATATCTCAGTGTATGATCTGATTCTCACAGTGATTCCATAGGACAGGCAGGTTAATATTATTCTCATTTCACAAGTAAGGAAACTAATTTTATAATTATACCAATAGCTAACATCTGTAAGTGTTTTACAAGTATTATTTCATTTTACTCACGACGACCATGGGACATAGGTGTGGTTAATATTCCCATTTTACAAAGGTTTAGAGGAGTTAAATGACTTGTCAAGGATAGCCTGGTGAGTACATATCAGAGGCAGGATTTGAACTTGGGTGTTCATAATTCCAAGTCTAGTGCTCTACCCATTGTGTCAACTAGCTGCCTAATTATGATAGCCTGTGTTTATATAGACCTTTAAAGACTTCATAAACATTATCTCTTTTGAGCCTCACAACAACCCTGAAAGACCAGTAATAAAGGCAGTATTATCCTCATCTTACATATAAAGAAAGTGAGGCTGGAGCCTAATTCGACTCAGTATTTCATCTCTAACAGTCATGCCAAGGGCAATTTTATAGTAGAGTTGGGACAAGTTAATTACCTACTATGATGCTGTTCTCTAATGTTGAAAATGTAGCCACATATGTGTGTATGTAAAATTGATATACCTTAAAGTTTGCAAAGTGATTTATGTATGTTTGAGTAAAATAAAATGTTAAAAATTACAGTGCATTAAAGTTAAAGGCACCCTCCAAATGTAGGAGACAATGGTTGTCCACATACTCTTAGAAGGCAGCTACAAGTTTTTTCATTTTTTATATGGCTCCTATCTGGATGACTTCAGGAGACTCCTAATCAGTTTCCCTGCTTCCAGACTATTCCTCTCTCTAATCCATACTACACACAGCAGCCAAATTAATATTTCTAAAACATGGATTAGATGATGTTAAGCCCTAATCTAATCAATCTAATAAAAAAAACTTCAGTGGCTTCTTATTGCCCCTGGGATAAGCTACAATAGAATCCTCAGCCTGGCATTTATAGGTCTGTCTATACCAGCGGTTCTCAACCTGTGGGTCGCAACCCCTTTGGGGTTAAACAACGCTTTTACAGGAGTCACAGGGGGCACCTAAGACCATCGGAAAACACGTATTTCCCATGGTCTTAGGAGCTTCCTCTATCCGTCTCCATGCGGGTCCACCCACATACAGACACGCCCATAGGTCAAGGCATTTGGAAGGTTGAGAACCACTGGTCTATACAATGTAACCCAGGACTATTTTTCCAGCTTTATTTTATGTTACTCTCTTTCACAGTGGAGGTACTTGAGGTTTCCTGAATTGAGTTGAGGAAAATAAATCAAGTCTATTCACAGACAGGAAATGGTCAAGAAAGCACTTAACTAGGGAGACTAGGTGGCGCAGTGAATACAGCACCAGCCCTGGAGTCAGGAGGACCTGAGTTCAAATCCGACCTCAAACACTTAACACAAAAAAACTAGCTGTGTGACCTTGGGCAAGTCACTTAACCCCAATTGCCCTACCTTTCCCCTCCAAAAAAGCAAAAAACACAACAAAACAAAAACCCAAGGGGGGAGTGGTGGTAAGAAATTGCTTAACTACAACTATCATGAAAAGGCTAAAATATCAAGTCAAAAAGGGCACATTGAAATTTATTTTTTCCAGTTTAGACTTACAGATGAGTCCACACCCTGCCACTCGTACGATAACATATAGCCCATCAGGTCACCATCCTGGCGCTTAAGTGGAGGTTTTTCCCATCTTACTTCTAAATTATTACCGGATCTATTCAGAAATACTGTAACATTCAGAGGTGATGCTGATGGAGCTGTAAAACAAACAAACAAACAAAAACTAAAGCATTAAAAAGAAATTTGGTTACTGACTGCCAATCAACAAGCATTTATTAAACACCTACTGTGTGCCAAATATTATGTTAAATCCTAGGTCACAGAATCATAGATCAAGAGGCCTCAGGGGACAACTAGTATAATTCTCTAATTCAACAGATGAGGAAATGGAGGCCCAAGAGGTTAATGCAAACAGTAAGAATCAGAAGCAAAATCTGAATGGAAGTTCCCAGACTCCAGAGCCAATGCACTTTCCACTCCAGAGCCAATGTGCTCTCCACTGCACCACAGAAAGAAAAAAGTGACAGTCTCTGATCTTACATTCTCTTAAGGGGAACAACATTTACATGGAAACTACAGCTTTGACAGTTACTACTACAGAGACTGCATATTTTTATTGTCCTTTTATGAGGAAATAGATCTTAGAAGAGAGACAGTTTAACTGCCATGTCTGGAAAAAGACTTATGTGATGACCAAAAGGACTAAGCAAACTTCTTTTCTGGGGAAAAAAAAAAAACTCAACTCAGTAAGTTTATTGTCAATCAAAAAAACAGTTTGAAGAGATATTTTGTGAGAAAACTTGAGTTTAACTCATTCCATGAAGAAGGTATCCTGAATAGAATCTTTCGAAGACAATGACCGCTGTATTGAGTGAGCTGAATAGTGGTACTATGTTTCCAGAGTTGAAGAGAAATCAGCAGTTTTAGTTAATGATTAGAGGTAACTCTGGATGTAATCTTTCTCACCATGATATAATGTTGAAATATTTAACTATTTATCTTTGCTTGTTATTGCTTGTTACCCTGTTAACAAATTGTGTAGCCAGCAAAGCTGATTGAGCCTATAATAAAAAGGAGAGAAGGGGGGAATAGAGAGAAAGAAGAAAAGGGGAAGAGGGAAAGAGAAAAAAAGAGAGAGAAAGAGAGAAAGAGAGAGAGAGAAGTTATAGTTACTCTGGTTTATAAAATGGTAAAGGTTTACCACTGATCAATGATTTTGCATGTCTATTAATTTGTGAGAAAATATTAGAATGTCTTTTGATTATCTTAGAACTTGGCTAGAAAATTAATATTAAAATATTTTTTTTAAATATTAACAAGTCAAGTATCAAGCAAATTGAGGGAAGGTAGGGTTGATATAGTTGTCAACTTATATAATATATATACTGCACAGCTCACCTGGGTCGGTTATATAAGAGTGGGTCACTGTCACTTAAAACTTGCTACATGCACATGTAGATATATACTATGTAAATACCAACATATATTGTGTGTGTTTGTGTGTAGTTGCAAAATAAATATTAAGTTAATTTGGGGGGGGGAATGGAGTGAGGAAGTATCAATAGTTTAGTGAAAATAAATGAGCTTTGAAGGGGGCTAAGGATTCTGAGAGGTTAGGATAAGAAGAGACTACATTCCAGGTATGGGAAAGAGTCTGTGCAAAGGCAAAATGATAGAAGATTGAATATCACACATGATCAACAAGGAGGTCAGTTTCACTGGGCCATAGAGGACATGAAAAGCAATAACATTTAATAAGCCCAGAAAAGTAAATTGGAGCCAAATGTGGAAATGCTTTAAATGCCAAACAGGAGTTCACATTTGACCCTAGATACAATAGGGTCAAATACTGGAGCCTCTTGAGTTGAGAAGTAACATAGTCAGACCTATGCTTTAGTATGACTTTGGCAGTTGTGTGGAGTGTAGGCTGGAGTGGGAGGAGAGATTTTGGAGTAAGGGAAACCAAGTAGGAAGTCAGTATCTCACTTATCAAGATACATGGACTCAAATAACAACAACAACAAAAAAAACCAAATATTTCTTTTTAAGTTAACCTTCACTAAATTAACCACAAAGTTTTAAATTTTGCTTCATTTCTAATTAAAAGGAACTTCACACTGAGAGTTATTGACAGGAGAACAGAAACATGTACAACGGATATGAGCAAACTGTGGCATATTACCAATGATGACCAGAGCATGAAAAATAGCAGGAAAGAAATCATCAAGAAGATGTTTGACTAGACAGGAAGTCAATATTTGTAATGAGGCTTAGGGGTAGCAGAAATGGATGGGTGGGTGGGTGGCTCAAGTGATAAGTTATGGGAAAGCTTGTTGTTTAGGTACAGGCTGGACTAGATGATCTCTAAGATACTTTCCAACTCTGAGATGCCTTGACTGTCAATTAAGTTGTTGGCCTAATGGAATGGGAATCTTGCACTGATATATCCAAAATGTTATTTTAAAAAACTCACAACAAAGTCTTCAGCATATTGATTGATCCTTCATGGGGAATTTATAGAAAGACACGGATAAACAAGAATAATAATGAGTAATTTATATAATTCTTTAAGATTTGCAAAGCACTTTACATGTTAAATCATTTTTTCTTCACAACAACCCTCAGAGTTAGATGCTTTTATTATCCCCATTTTATAGATAAGAAAACTGAGGATGAGAGAGCTTAAGTGGTTTGTCCAAGGGCATACAGCTAGTTAATGACCAAGGCAGGATTTGAACTCAGGTCTTTTGAGCACTCTATCCATTGTCACCTACTTGCCTCTATGTATACTATGAGAAGTCATGGATAGGTTGTGATCTGTACTGGTAGAAAAATCCATACATATGAGGTCATGGATACACCCTATCAAAGTGGGGCCGCATAAGGAAATTTACCCATGTGCTTTTCAGAAACTTTGACCAATCTAAGATGATTGTAAATCCCTACTCCGGAAAAAAAAAAATTGAACCCAGACAAAGAATAAACATTTGCAGATCGATTTCTTATGGGGCTGTCATAATGGCTCCTCGATACACATACATCCAGAGATGTCAATGATGAAATATTGCATCCCTTGTCAAAAGTCTAAAGTCTTTTGATGTATTTTGGTAACTGCGATACTCAAATATGAGGAGTCTTCTAAGGCACCATATTAAGTAGTGCTGCTAGCTTCAGCACTGAATAACAAATGGGACTCTACTGAAAAACAAGACTGAGTTAGTTTTAGGGGAACATATCTCTTAAATATATCCAATATTCCCTTATCTTATAAATAAGAAAATTGAGGCCCAGGAGAATTAAGTGACCTGAGGCATATAGATAACATATATGTAATATAGGCAATGCATACAGGTAATAATATAGGTAATAAGTAGCAAATCCAGGATTCAAAAACTGAATCTTATGACTAAAGAGTCCAACACTCTTTCTGTTACACCATGATCTTAGAGAGAAAGAGAGAGATTGTAACTGAGGATAATTATAAAGGAGCTGGAAATTATCTCAAGAAGAAAATAATACAATTTCAAACACAGTGAACACACCTCAGTGCTAGGAAAAGAAAAGAGAGAATGTCATCTTAAATTGAAAAGGAAACTAGAATTGGGAATGCCTCATGGAAATCTCGAAAAGTGTTAAGTGAAGTCTTGTCAATAGTATTACAAATAAATTTCTAACTAGTGAGTCAGTGATCAAAGATGATGGAGTCACAATTTAACAAAAACTTACTATCTGATAATTACCTGAGGGTGGGTCTGAACCTATGATTTCATTAGTTTAGGAAACTTCCACTGTGGACTTTTCCTTCACAGATAAAGACAATTATCTCATCTATAACTTAATAGTCTTTTAGACTTGCCTAGAGTTCTGAGAGGTTAAATGATTCATCTGTAATCACACAGCTAGTATATATAAGAGTTCTTCCCCTTTTTTTGTGTCATGGGATGCTCTCTAGTGAAGTTAAGGGTCCTTCTCATAATAATGTATCTAAAGTATAAAATAAATATAAATAAT
The DNA here is from genome assembly GCA_028646575.1 of Pseudocheirus occidentalis. Lineage (NCBI taxonomy): Eukaryota > Metazoa > Chordata > Mammalia > Diprotodontia > Pseudocheiridae > Pseudocheirus > Pseudocheirus occidentalis. The sequence continues at coordinate 203,708,139 of CM053595.1, read as the reverse complement.
ATATAAAATAATATTAAATATTAAAAAAAATTTTTTAAAGTATAAAATACATAGGAGAGAGGGTAAGAGACTGAGTTGGAATAACTTGCTCTGTGCAAGGCAGTATGGTAGAGTGCAGCGGTTCTCAACCTTCAGGTTATGTTCAGTTTGTAACAATGAAAATACATCCTGCTTATCAGTTATTTACATTACGATTCATAACAGCAGCAAGATTACAGTTATGAAGTAGCAACAAAAATAATTTTATGGTTGGGGGTCACCACAACATGAGGAATTGTATTAAAGGGTAGCAGCATTAGGAAGGTCAAGAACCACTGGTATAGTGGGTAGGAACTGGCCTAGGAACCAGGAAGACCTGGACTCAAGCCCTGCCTCTGACATATACTAAGTGAACATGGACCAGACACTTAACCTTTTGGTTCCTTGGGAACTTGTAGAGATTATAGATTATAGATTAGTGGTCACTTGGTGAGAAACTGAGAATTCCCTGCATCAGTGAAATAAGAGATCGGGACTTCTTCCTGTCAACAAAATAAACCACTTGCTATGTGACTTTGGTATAAAATAACAACCTCAGTTTCCTCAGATATGAAGTTCAGAATTTGGACTCGATATTCTCCAAAAGTCCTTCCAGTTCCAACTCCTATTGTCAATCTTCCACCTGAAAACTTTCCATGGTTCCCTAGTGTTTCTGCAATAAAATTCAAGCTATTTATGCTGGCATTTAAGACCCTTCACAGTTTGGATCCTGTCTAGCTTTCTGACCTTATTTCATTTCCCATTCCATGCCCAGACACTCTACGTTCTAACCAAAGCAGTTCCTTCCAGCTACCTTCCAACTTTATATATTCATGTCAAGAGCCCATGGCAATCTGTCCTTTTGGTAGAGGTGGATCTTAGAGACCAGAAATAATCAGAACATGAACGACAGCCAGATTAGGAATCAGGATAGGATGTATGCAAACTTCTTGAAAAGGAGAAAGGAAGCATGGAGAACAGCCAGTATCTCCTGATTACGTTGTGCAACTAGATTCCTGACTTATCCCCATTTGGCTTCCTGCCTAGTTATTATTTTGTGTTTGTGGTCACTTTCCTACAATGTTTTCCAAAATATAAATAGTTTTGAAAGTTTCATGCTTGGATTTGAGAGCAATTCCAGGGATGGTTTGTCCAATAACCTGCTACTGGGTTCAAAACAAAATTCTTAAATGATTCTTCCATGATTCAGTCAATTCAACAAACGTTTGTAAAGAGCCTATTCAATGTAACAATAATTTTTAAGAGTGTAGTATAAAGGCAAATTCTTTACATTGACCCTTAAGGTACCCTAAACCTTCCTTGGACTAATCTGTGCAGCTCCAGTATGACAGACCAGTAAGATGTCTCTAACAGCTTCTACCAATTCTACTTTCTTATACAGTTTATTGAAAATAGAAGATGGTCTTCACCATCATCTCAACTTATTCCATAGTTTACAGCAATTGAGGGAAAGGAAGTGCTGTTTCTCCTAAGTGAACAAATTCCTCATCACCAAAAGATGACATTTTTGGGTCACAACAAATTCCAATATTATTTAAACTCTCCCTAATCTGTGACAGCAAATTCTAGAAATATGTAACAATGAAAAAAAGACTCAAATACTCTGAAATTAGAAGCCTCCTGACATCTTCTTTCTCAATAGCAATTATATAGCCTTCTCACACTTTGACAACTTTAAATCATCATTTGAAAAATCAACTACATTCACAACTAAAATAAATATTTGATGCCATCTTTTATGAGATACCTTTTCTGATTCCCCCTAGTTGTTAGTACTATAAACTAGGCACCTTGGACCTCTAGTCTTACTTCACACTAACTCATTCCCAACCTACCCGCAAACTAGGAGTTCTAAAGTTCCCAGAAAATTTCACAATCACTTCTACTAGAACTCATACTCTCTCTCAAGGTTTTAGGTTAATTTAGAGATGGATGGGGTATACTCCTACTACCCACCACTTTATCTCTTGAGCTACTACTAGTATGCTTCTCATTTACACAAAAATCAATAATGATAATGTTATTTCCTCTTAAACATAAAACATTTGAGAAGATAAAAGAAACAAAAATCAAAACATTATTGTGTCATGCTGTCCCACTAATACATGTAGTGTCTATGGGGGGAAATGGGCACAAACTTACAGAAACCTAGCAAAGAAGCTCATTTTGGGGGAAACCTACATACACTCCCAAGGCAAATCCTAAGTCTGACCTTTAGATCTAAACGCCCGTGGTCATTTTAAAAACAGTCTGTATGACATGAAGCTGATTCTCTGCTAGTTGTTTCTCTTCTGGTCCTTACCACTTCTTCTCTTGCATGAATGAAGCAGTGTCAAGCTCTTTTTACTCACAACCACTATTAACAAGGTACTGAGAAAAAGTGTTATACTCTTTCAGTGACAAAGCAATTCCCTTATTCTGGAGAAATGAAAAACGCATCAGATCTGCAGATATCAGGCAACTCTAAGGCATAGACCCGTTGCTGAGCTGCGTAACTAGTGAAAGCTTCTTTGAACAAGGGGAGTTTTCTACCCTGATGAAATCACAGGATCAGACCAAGAAAAAAAAAAGTTCCAGGGCCACACATTATAAACTCTCTTTCCAGTTAGTTGTTTTAAAAGTATATGTCACTATTCATAATGGGGTTGAAGTGAGATAATGTGGCAGAGTCAGCATAAATCCATCCCCATTCACAAAAATCAAATCAAAAGTACATACCCTAACGCCTAGTGAATATAGGAGGTAAGTATCCTCCATCTCATCTCCACACCTCCAAAATTAAAGACAAAAACAAAATTTTACTTTCAGATTGAATTGCTATTAATACTATTCTGTATAACTGTCAGCTAGTCTATTTTCTTTATGTCCATTGTTAATTACCTCCTTCAGTTGTACTGGCCAGAATCCAAGAGCTCACTTGAGACCAGCCTACTTCATTCATGCAGGAAACACCAATGCTATAATTAGCCAAGGCTTGCAGCTGCTGGATTTGATACAGATGAGGTGATGCAGAGGTATTAAAGATCATGACTGATGCATTAGTAAATGGACTGACTTCCTTAACCTAAATCAAAAACAAAAATTTGGACTAGCGTTAGCAAGTTATCTGGAATTTTATCTTTGATGAACTGCGTTAATAGAGTTGGCACGTATTTCCCTTCCTCTCCGCTGTAATGAGAGACCTGTTTTCCTGTAGGGCACACATCTTACCTCTATGAACGTGAGTCATTCACACTGGTTAAATCTGCCTGATATACAGAAGGAAAATGCTTTCCACTTGCTCTGACAGTGGTAGATTACAGTGAAAGGAAGGCAGTTTAAATGACAGTTGTGATACATGGAAAAAATGAGTGGGTTATTTTCCCTCCCCTTTTAATTAATGCTTTTATTATTTTACTATTCTTCAATGTTGACAGACATGACCCTCACATTCAATAGTGTTTGGCATTGCTTTTTTTGTTTGTTTTGCACAATACCCCTGTATTGAACTTTTGATTTGCACAGGATAGGCAGGCATATCGATGGGTTGAAATTTGCACTGACAGAGGGAACTCCCAAATCTAGTACTTTAGAAAGTATTTTCTGTGTGTTAATAATACACTCCCATTATGTGCAAAGATTTTACTTGTTGGCAGACTGAGAGGGATACTGAACTGGTAAAAGAGTGAATGAGAACAAAAAAGTGAGAGGGAAAGAAATATATTGATGAAGAAGAGGCAGTACCACACACTATGGATAAAGAGTTAGTTGGCCTTCACGTAAGAAAGACCTGTGTTCAAGTCCTTCCTTTGGCACATACTGGTTGTGTGACTGGACAGGTCACTCTATAAGGATTCTAATTTATAAAGCAGTTTAAGATCTATATTGGTAGAGGGGATTCTCTAAGGGAGACAAGAAAGGGATTATTGTCCTAGCTTAATGGGTGAGAAAATTGAAGTTAAGGTCAAACAATATGCGCAAGGTCACCTGCTTAGAAAATGGCTGAGCCCAAGCATTTAAACTCTCAGGCTGGTGCTCTTCCTAAGTCATACTAATTATCAATAGAATAAGAGCATGGATTTGGGGGGGGGGGGTTGGGGCAGCTATGGGTGTCATAGGACTGAAATCAAAGAGGGAAAGGGAGGTTTTACACATGTATAAATCAATGAGAATATCAATACATAAGATTAGTCCATTATAATTATTATATATAACATATAATTAATCATGTAATGAAATTAATAAGATGTATATATATGTGTGTGTGTATACACACACAAACACACACACACACACACATAAACACACATTTGACTCAGCAATATTCCTATTAGGACTATGAACTAAAGAAAAGGAGGAAAAGGACTTATATGTAAAAAGCATTTATGGCAGCTCTTTTTGTAATAGCCAGAAGTTGGAAACTAAAGGGTTGTCTTCCTGTTGGGGAATAACTAAAGAAATTATGAAATTATATAAATGTAATGGTATATTATACCATAAGACATGATGAAATGGGCAGTTTTAGAGAAAACTAGGAAGACCTGTATAAAGTGATGCAGAATGAACTAAACATAATCAGGAAAATAATTTGTACAGTGTGGTTGGTCAGTTATTCAGTCATGTCTGACTCTTCATGACCCCATGGACCATATTGTTGTAATAGCAAATAGTTTATCAGGTACTTAGCACTTAGTAACTTAGGGGTAAGTATGGAAGGTGTGAGCCCTGTCCACTGTTGAGAAGGCGTGAACTCCCCTGTTGACATGGAAGAAGGCTATTAGCTGAAATAGGAGGCCAGTGCTGTATATAAAGAAGAATTCTAGAAACAGAGAGACAGAATTGGAATTCTCCTGTGGAGGAAGCAGGATTGTCTCAGCATCCGGGAGCTGGGCTACTGGAAATGAGTTGGAGTTTTCTTGAGAGAGAGAGACAGAGACAGAGAGACAGAGAGACAGAGAAAGAGAGAGACAGAGACAGAGACAGAGAGAGAGAGAGTTTCTCTCTCAGCATCTGGAAGCTGACTAAGAAAAGAGATGGAGTTTTCCTGAGACCAGAATCTGGTGAAGGCCATCCAGAAGGCCAATATTCCTTCTGGGTCCTAGGGCCAGCTAAACTTCTGGAAGACTGAAGAAGCATGACCAGGATAAGACTTTGTTTATTCATGGCCTGGCTGATCCTGGAGTTCCAAGCAAGAGAAGTGGTGAAGGGTTTAAGATGTGTTGGACCCTGTGAACTTCAGTGTGTGCCTGGCATTGCCCTAAGGACTGAAAAAGGACCTGGGAGCTGTCTACCTCTCAGGACTGGACGAGAACCTGGCAGATGTCTGCTTCTGAATCCAGGTGACTGTTTTGTGGATTCAGGAGGGAGCTGGGACCATGGAAGGGGATCCAGGGAATCAGAGAGACTACCCAGAGTCAAGATGAAGAAAAGGCCTCCCCTTGGACAAAACTGAGGTTTGCTGGAAACCAAAGGGTGAAGAGTTTGTGTGGTTTTCTAATGACTGTATTAGTGACTAATGATATTTAGTAATTGGGAATCTAGCTTAGTGACTGACTGCTAGATGAGTGATTGATTAAGTTCATGGTTGCCCCATGAGTGGAAGATTGATATATTGTGAATTGATAGATTGAATGATTAAGTGAGAAGGGTTTCCCCCTTAGGGAAACCAGGTGATTATTCTTTTGTTCCTTGTTCTAAATATTTTGGCCACTGTAGTGAA
>CM053595.1:203683916-203702302 GCA_028646575.1 Pseudocheirus occidentalis | reverse complement strand
GTGGCCATTCTAATGTTAAGCTGTTATGAACACTATGTTGTGACTTTCTGTGATAAGATATAATGTTGTGAATATTATATTGTGAATATTTTACTGAACCTTGATTTGTAATGGAATAAACAGAGTGTTCACTATTACTGTGTAATCTGAACCTTAAAAGCTGTTCACAGTAGCATTATTTTGGGAATCTGCTTGTGCATGGCATTATAATTGTTCATGGGGTTTTCTTGGCAAAGATATGGGATTGGTTTGCCATTTCCTTCTCCAGTGGAATAAGGCAAAGAGAGGCTAAGTGATGTGTCTAGGGTCACACAGCTAATAAGTTTCTGAGACCAGATTTGAACTCAGGTCTTCCTGACTCTAGGCCTAGAGCTCTATCCACTGCTGCCTCCTAATTTGTACATTAATACCCTTATAAAGAAAAAAAACCAGTTTTTAAAAACTTAAAATTCTTAGCATTGCAATGACCAACCAGGATTCCAGAGAACTGATGATGATGTATTCTACCTACCTACTGAGAGAGAAGATGGGCCCAAAATACAGAATAAACTTACATTTTTGGAACACAGCCAATATAGGAATTAGTTTTTCTTTATTATGTATCTGTTAACGAAAGCTTTGTTTTTATTTTTGTTTTCCACTGGGGGTGCAAAGGGGTCTTGGAAGATAAGGGAAGTCAGGGACAGGGTAGAAGAAAGAAAGAAAGAAAGAGAAGAAGGAAGGAAGGAAAGAAAAGGGGTCATTAAAGCACTTTTTAAAAAACTGCACCAAAGAGAAATGAAAGGCCAGAAAAACAAAAAAACAAAGAGGACAGTTTTAAATGTTATATGTTGAATTTATTATATAGTTAAAAAGAAAAAGCAAGTGGTACATAATATACATATTCAGTTTCATGACAATCCTCTTCTTCCATTATACTATGTATATTGAAAATGTCTAGTTTATTTGGTGGTTAAATTTAGAATAAAATAAAAATGTTAACTTAAAAAGGAAACAATTCAAGTAATTACATTCAGATTCACTCACTATAATGTAGTAAGATGCAGTTCTTGGAGGCAGGAATATGTGGGTTCCATTCCTGCCCCAGATATTAGCTAGAAGACCACCAGTCATCTCTCCTCTCTACACATCAGTTTCCTTATCTGTAAATAAAGGGTTTGGGCTTAATCACCTGTGTAGTCCTTAGAACTCTAAAGCTCTCTGATCCTTATGATCCTATGACCATTACTGATCCTGGAAAAGAGATGATGAAGCACACTCCCAAACTTTCAGCAAGGGTGGGAGATGATGTATGAGAAGTGTTGCTAATGCAGTCAGACATAATAAATGTATTGGTTGGATTTTTACCTCTTTTTTTGTTACCAAGGATGGTTCAGTAAGAGTAGGGAAAGCTATACCAGGAATTTACAATAGTCCAAAAAAGTCTGATAAGACATTAATACTTTTTAAAAAATGAATAGTAGAAAAAAATTAATCCATTGAAGACTAACTTCTCTCTCCCACTTTCCAGCTGACCCAGTTAATGACCCAGAGCAAGCTGTTTTGTCTTGAATGAACTTCTCTACAATTTGATATAAATGATACTTAATAAAGATGATTCAGTGGCTCCATACTGGCTTCTAAGATAAAATACAAGCTCATCCATTTGGCATTCTTTAAAAGACTTTACCCTTCATAATCTGGCTCTAGCCTATTTCCCCAGGCTGATTATACATTAACCATCATGTACTCTATGCGCCAGCCAAACCATCCTACTTCTTGTTAACCTGTTTCTGTGCCTAGCCTTATGCCTACAATGCTCTTCTTCCTCATGTTCATCTCGAGGAATGCCTAGCTCCCTTCAAGACTCAGTTCAAGTACCATCTCCCACCAGAGACCTTTTCTGGTTCCCCCAGTTGTTAGGGCCCTCTATAATTACTCTGTATTTATTTTGTATATCTTTTTCATTTTCTTACCTGTGCTTATGTTGCAATCTGTTTCCCATGCCCACCTCACATCAACTCTAAATTCTTTGAGAACAGGGACTGTCTTGTTCAGGGAAGGGGAACCTGTGTGGCCTTGAGGCCACATGTGGCCCTCTAGGTCCTCAAGTATAGCCCTTTGACTGAATCCAAACTTCACAGAACAAATCCCCTTAATAAAAAGATTTGTCGCTTACTAACTATGAGACCCTGAGGACGTTAACTGTCTGCTTCAGTTTACTCATCCATAAAATCAGGATAGTAATAGTACCTGCCTCCCAGGACGGTTGCAAGAATCAAATGGAATAATGATTGTAAGGTGCTTGGCACAGAGGAAACTCTATGTAAGTATTAGTTATCATTCATCAGACTCTGAGTCCAGGCCCTTGACTCCAAATCCAGTATTTGTTTCTCTCCACCACAATTCTTCTACTTTTCTGTTCTTTCCCAGAGTGACCCCCTAAATCATAGCGACAGCTAGGAATTTATGTGCCAGAAATAGGATACACAAAGTTAGATAACAAGGTGACCCACCACCCCTTTGGAAGGAGACAGAAACATGTAGCGAGGAAGGCCATCGCATGAAAGGGAGCTGGGTAAGGAAGGAGTGACACTCATCCCAGTGTGTTCCTATTTAATTAAATATTTAATTTATTTAATTAAATATTTAATTATTCTTGCCAAGGAGGAGCTAGTTTTGTTGTTTCTATGCTGTCAAAAGATTGCAATTGCTGACAATGCCCTCTCTCAATTCTATATCCTGGGGCAAAGCCCCAACCACCTTACCCTAGTGATGACTCTGCCATCAACAAAATATTTCATTGGAGTTCATATCTAAATTTGCTACTGATGTACTCATGTGCTCTCAGATGTCTTGATGGTACCTACTCTGCAGTATGTTCAACTGTTCCAGTTTTTACTTGGTAACAATATGCTAGGGGATTTTAAAGTCACGTAACTTATTCCTGTTAGTCATGTCATTGTAATCCCTGTATACAGTGTAAAATATCATTATTCTTACTGTTGGATATCTAAATCTTATTCTTACTTTAGAATATCTAAATTCTGGCCAAACTACTGTGAATACACACTTTTGGAATTCCAAGTGTCCTCTGTATTAATAAGGGAAAGCAATCAGAACTGGGACTTCCAGGAAAGGAAAGAGTAAAGTCGCCTCTCCTGGATGGTAGTGTTTATGAGCTTTGGGTTTTATCCTATGACTCATGCTCATATCAGATTATACAAAGCTGCCAAAACTTCATTAGTCTGACAAGCCACTGGAAGGAGGTGCAAGAAATCATGTGTGCTAATCCTGTGGGGATTCCTGGCACTTGCTACGTATTACATTTTGTTTTGGGGCTTTAAAGGCTGTACCTACTTCCTGGTGACCAAGCATCAAAAATTAAATCAAAGGAAACTTCTTTGTCCCTCCACCTCCCACCCTCATTTCCTGAGCTGCTTTTTCAGACACATATTTTTAGGCAAAGGAAGGGATTTTGGAGAACATAATATGGGATTATAAGGATTCTATACATCTCCTCCTGATAATATGCCAGGGAAAGAGAAGATAGGAAATTTAAAAAATGTTGTATGGCACAAATAAACAGAAATGAAAGATGTGGCCCAAACACTGCTATATCTTTCACATGCTGGCACAAAGGGAAATACAAGGGTGTGTCTTGCTAGTGTTTTTATTTGAATCTCATCCAAACCATTCATTTGTTAACAAGTCATAATCTAAAAGTATAGTGAATTGGTCAAACCCCTCAAAACCATACATGGTTTTATAAGAATAAGAATACACTATTATAATATAGTATGAGAATATGTTAGGTTCAATGAAGCCAACTCAATTTAAGCTTTAAGCAGAAAAGGGGTATAGAAGAGGTGGTCAGAATGGATGGCAGGGGCATCATGGACTCATGAGGCTATGCAGGGTCTATGTAGGATCTAATCCTTAGCATTAGAAGCTAAGGATAATTTTGAGTGGTGGCGTTGACATCATCCCCACGTCACAAGCAAAGATACAAGGCAGGTAACATTTGTTTTTGGAGATCTCTGCTTCCCCCTCCCAGGGCCAGTGCCCTCAGATTATTAAATCCTCTTGCTTCCCCTACTAAGTCCTGCTCTCCCATAATAATAAGTACAACCATAATTGACATTTATGTACCACTTTATAATTTGAAAAGCACTTTACATACATAATATATCTGACCCTCATGCGAGGTGGCTACTATAGGCATGACTATCTTTATTTTACAGATGAGAAAACTGAGATTCAGAGAAGTTAAATGACTTACAACTTTATCACACAAGCTATTGTCACAGGCAGAATTTGCACCCAGATCTTCCCAATTCCAAGTACAGCCCTCTACTACAACACAGCTACACACAAAGTTCCCACTTTGCAAATTACCTCACACACAACTGAACTTTAATTCTTTTAGTGCATTTGACTCCTTTCCTTTTATCCCTATACCCACTTATCAACTCAACCTTAGGCAGCTTAGAATAATAGTGATCAGGAACCTAGTCCTTTATTTCTGAAAAATACTCAGCCCTTGTTATAAAAGAAACTTGGAGACAAGCTGGTGAGTTTCAAATAAATGGTGGAGTTTGTTAGTATTTTTTTCTATTTTTTTGCTTTTTGCTTTTTGGAGGGGGAAAAGCAGGACAACTGGGGTTAAGTGACTTGCCCAACATCATGCAGCTAGTAAGTGTTAAGTGTCTAAGGCTATATTTGAACTCAGGTCCTTCTGACTCCAGGACCAGTGTTCTACTCACCGTTCCACTTAACCACCCCATTAGTTATTTTGAAGAAATTTATTCATTTATAAAATGGGAAAGCAAACTTTTCACTATTTCACAAGTATAGTATGTATGATATTTTATTAAAGCATAAATAGTGCTTTTAGCTCTCTGAAGAAAGGTCCAACATAAACATAAAGTGAAGCTACGAAGACAGTATTGGAAGTCTGTGCAATGTAAATTGCTACCATTTAACAGTGTGTAGTAGGTTTAAAAATTAAATACATCAAGAGTTAGGAAAAGGTATTTCACCAAGTTAAATAGTCCCAGCCTATCTTTCCAGGCTTATTTCATATCACTCTCCTTCATGCACTCTATATTTCAGCCAAAATGGCCTATTTGCTGTTACCAAAACTTTGTACTCCAAACTCACAACTCCATGTCTTAGCATGAGCTATCTCCCAAGCCTAGAATGCCCTGCCTCTTTACTTTTCAGAATGCTAGATTCCTTCAAAACTAAGGTCTTATGCCACTTTTATGGGAAGCCTTTCTAGACCCTCTTAGTTGTTAGGATTCAAGTTTTCTCCCAAAACTATTCCATAAATATAGATATACACAGATCCCATATTAACATATACATATATATGTATATGTGTGTGTATATACATATACATATATACATATGTGTGTGTGTGTGTGTGTGTGTGTGTATATATATATATATATATATATATATATATATTCCTGTCCAGTAGATATATAGACTTCTCAAGGGCAAGAGGTATTTTTTATTTTGTCTTTATACCCCTAGCACCTAGACACAATGTTTTGCACATAATGAGTAAGTACTTTAAAAATGCTTGCTGGATTGGACTAGATTAGAAGTTGACCTATCTTAACAAATGCCATCATTTTGTTACTCTTCCAGTTGAAAACTCTTTGAAGCAACTGTTGGAAAAAAGTAGAAGAAATAGAGAAACAAATTGTAGAAAAGCAAAAATGTGTAGAGAAACGAATTCCATTTGGCATCAAGAACGCAACACCAGGATGTCAGCTTTCATAGCTGGTCTTGTTCAGGAAACTGAAGGAAGACATTTCAATTTGTTTTCATCAATCTGAGGATCATTATGTAAATAAGATCATCAGGTCAGCTAGATGAAAATAGAGAAGGGCTCCTTCAAACGGAAGGTATGTCCATAGGGAGACCACTGAATCACTCATATGGGTGATGCTGGTTTATATTAGAAGACAGATATTTTTCAGAGTGAAGAGCCAGGAGGCAACATGGAATAATGGAAAGAGTTCTGGATCTGTCATCAGGAAGACTTGGGCTCAAATACTTACTAACTATATGATCCTAGGCCACTCATTGAGCCTTAATGTTCTCGTCTGTAAGTTGAAGTTAATAATGGGTGCTGTGAGGATCAAATGAGATCATGTATATGAATGATCTACAAACTTTAAGGGGCAGTTGGATGGCAGAGTGGGTAGAGTATTGGGCCTGGAGTCAAGAAGACCTGAGTTCAAATCTGGCCTCAGATACTGTGTGACCCTGGACAAGTCACTTAACCCTGTATGCCTCAGTTTTCTCCTTTGCGAAATGAGCTGGAGAAAGAAACGGCAAACCACTCCAATATCTTTGCCAAGAAGACCCCAAATGAGGTCTCGAAGAGTCGGACATTGCTGAAAACGACTGAACAACAAGAATTCAAACTTTAACGAGTTGTATAAATATGAGATGCTATTTATAAGAATGGAAATAAAACATAGATGGCCTTTCTAAGAGAGAAAAAAGTCTAGACTTCCAAAGTGTGTATGACTGACACTTACATGAATACTGCAGTTGATGAAAGGAGAATAAGCATCAAAGCCTGGCACCCAAGAGACCAGGAGGGTGTGTGCAGTCCTATTCTTGATGCTGACTTCACGCGGCGCAGAAGGAAAGGCTAAGGGAAAAGATAAAAATCAGACAATATCGCAACGACAACAATTTTATATCCAAGTTCTTCAACAGCATGTAGGTCTTCAGAGAGGTGGAGAATTACTAGAAAAAAATATATACAGTCAGATAAATAAAGCTCTAGCATAGATTTTTGTACATTTTTCTGTATATAGAAGGGTAGAATCTGACTGATGTAAAGGCAAATCACATTAATAAAATGCATTTTTTAAAAATATATGTCAAACAGTCACATGGTCATTGTCAAGTCCCCTGGTGCTTCTTATGGGGAAAAAAATAGCAATTCACACTTTGGAAAAGGAACGTTCAATTCAAAGTATATTCATTAATTACCTGCTTTCTATGTGTAGGCACCATTTTGGTCACAAGGGATACAAAGATACATCTGATAAGTCTCCTGCTCTCCAAGAGCTAACAACCTCACTGATAGACCAAGAACTATCATAAACCCAAAAAAAATTTCCAGCAACAAAGAAATAGTCCCCAGAGGTAGAAGAACAGGCATGCATAACATTCTTAATGAATATTTAAGGTAGAACTGAAACCTGGTAATTTGCTCTCAGGTAGAACTGAGACATAAAAGACAGTCTACTGAATGAATCCCAGTTTCCTTCAACAGTATAAGAATTTTACCTGATGTAGAAACAGGTCTGAAAATGTAGATCTGCTTGCAGATAGGCACATATCTGAAATGTATGTACTTCTATCCTCTAAATGTAAACTAAGTTTCAAGATCTGGAACTTTTTTCCCAGAGTTGAATCAAGATTTCTGGTATTAATGGAAAGAGGGGAGAAGGGGAGAAGAGAGGGGAGGGGAGGGAGTCATAATAGTAAAGATTTAGACTCAGATTTAGAGTTCAAAGGGACCTTAGAATTCACTTCCTTCAGTTGCATCATTTCACAGACAAGGAATCTGAGAACCAGAAGCGACCAAGATTCAAATGTAGTTTCTCTGACTCTAAATCTACCAATCTTTCCACCCCACCCAGCCAAGGTTCCCTGGAAAGATTTCATCCCTTTTCAGCTCTTCTATAATCATAGTCCTTGAGTCTTCCAGATATGCCTAGTAAGAAGACAAAAGTGTTTGTTTTTAGGACTTTTACTGCTAACCTAAGCGCATAACAAAAACTCACATTTATATAGTACCTTAATGTTTACGAAGCATTTTCCTCACAAATCTGTGAGGCATTTTACTGATAAGGAAACAGACCTAAGGAGACTACAACACTCATCCATGTTTATACAGTTAGTAAATATCAGAGCTGGGCCTCAAACTCACATCTGACTCCAAATTGCAAAGGTTAGTTGAAGGGCTCTATTAAAAGCCTTAAAAACTACCACCCACAAAAATAAATCAGTCCTTAAGCCTCTGCATTAGAAAAGCTCAGAGTATGGTAAGTAGGTAAAATCAGCATTATATTTGACTAACCCAACATCAAGTAGAATTCATCCTAAATGGGCGGCTAGGTGGCTCAGTGAATAGAGCACCGGCCCTGGAGTCAGGAGTACCTGAGTTCAAATCCGGCCTCAGACACTTAACACAAAAAACTAGCCGTGTGACCTTGGGCAAGTCACTTAACCCTAACTGCCCTCCAAAAAGCAAAAAAAAAAAAAAAAGAATTTAAACAACTGAGTGATAGTTTGTTTGCAAAGCTACCCTAAATCATTCAGCTTTGGAGTACTTGAACAGTTATTGGCCTTCATAGGTGAAAGTGCACTGCATATACAATAGTATATTTGGCTCTGAATAAAGGGGCTACCTGGGAAAAGATTTTAAAATATATTAATGGAAAAATCTTTTTCAGATCATCTCATTAGAGTAGAATTTGCATAAATTCACAGCTGCATGGTCTATTCTAAGCACCAACTAAAGAGTGTTTATCATTTCTTTACAAATGCTACTTATTTGGGGTTTTTTAAAAATCTAGAATATTTGAATATTCTCAGTTTTATATCTTTATATCTCCTCCCTGCCCCCCCCCCATGGAGTCATTCTCACTCATGGATTCTTGAAATTCCTAACATTTCTCGTAGAAGTTATAATAATGGGATGTGGACTGAAGGAAGGAAGGAAGTCATACAGTCCCTCTACCATGAACTTTCAGTTTGATCCTTTTACATCAAATGAACCTTCTGAAAGGGCCCTTTAGAAACCTAGATTTCACTGGCTTGTTGAAACTGAAAGTATTGGAGTATCCTTACCAGGACCCTTAGGTAACTAGTATAATGATAAATTATTCCTGATTTTTCTTAAATGTCATCTAAAGATAAATTATATTAACTTAAAGGATAATAAACATTTACTTTTAATATAGTAAACAGGATAATAAATAAAAATAATTAAATTATAAGGTACTTATGTATCTTACCTTGGATAAGATATTCTACTTTCCCAGAATTCCATTTTTCTAGTGTGCAATCTATCTTTTCTGGTTTATCATACATCATTGCCCATCATACATTCTTAGATCCAGACAAATTAACTTTCTTGCTATGTCTCATATTTGATACTTCACTAGGTGATGAAGTAGAGTTCTGGAAACTTACTAGCTGTGTTACCCTGGGCAAGTCACTTAACCCTGTTTGCCTCAGTTTCCTCATCTGTAAAAATGAGCTGGAGAAGGAATGGCAAACTACTCCAGTTTCTTTGCCAAAAAAAAAAAAAAACCCAAACAAACCAAAAAAGATGTCACAAAGAGTCAAACATGATTGAAACAATTGAACAACATCAAATAACACTCCAAGTGTTGGTGAGGATAAATTGTAAAGCACTTTGTAACCTTTACAGAGATATATTAATACTAGTTATTATTATTATTATTATTATTATTATTATTATACTTGATCTCCATCTCTGTGATTTTGCACATGTAGTCTAGCATGCCTAGAATGCACTCCCTCCTCACTTCTACCTCTTAAAATCCCTAGTTTCCTGCAAAGCTCAGTTTAAGTACTTCCTTCTACATGAATCTTCTTCTGATCCCCTTTGCTAGCTAGTAATGCCTCCCCCTCAAAAAAATTAACTTGCATTTATTTTGCATGACCTTATTTAGGGCATATGTGAGTAATCACGTGCAGAATAGTGCTTCACATCAGTTATCTAGACACTTATTCTCTAGGTTTACTTGCCCATTCCAACATATCCTCACACTGGCAAGCATGAGTCCCCAGAGAAGAACCACAACCACAAGACTACACTCAAATCCTCTCAGGGTTATAAGAAGTAATCCTATTTTGAGGGACATATTTCCCCTCCTCAACCTCTATAGTTCTTGAACCCTCACCAGCACACTTAGATTTACACTCATGATGATGACACATTAGATCTTAAACTTAACCTTTTATTCAAAAATAAGGTGAAAAAAAATAACATTAAAGGCACTCAAAGTAAATGCAGTAATAATAAATCTATCACAGTGCATATACAGACTTGAGTTATACTCTCCCACCAATTCAGTATCTGTGGAGGAGAATGGATATACACTTATGGAAACCTGGAAGAGGATTATGTGAGTAATCTAGTTGTTCAAGATAACTGAAAACTGAACTTCAGGCCTTGGTGTCATTGAACTGTTCAAGAAAATCTATACCACAGGAAATTGCTAAATGCTCTCCCCTTCTATTCCTCACTATTCTCCAGCTAGGCAAACTGCTCTGAAACTGAACAAAGTATTTAAAAGCTTTTCCAATTCACAATAACTCTCAAAAGATAGCTGAGGAAGCTTAACATTCTTAAGTTAGCAATTTCCTTTAAGGTAGAAAACAGCAAAGTTCATTAGTCTGGCTCTCCCTGATCAATGAAGACAACCCCAGACAACTATTCACTCATTGATTCTGCATCATTCAATCAGCTAGTAGCAAATATAACTCCCAGTAAAGATACTGGGTTGAAGTTCTGAACAAAGCAGAAATTCTTCATGTCCCAGAACGCTACTATGACCAATCAGTTTGGAACAAAACTAACAGCCAAGTAGCTACAGAACTTGTCTTCCCCACTCTAGCCAAAGGTGGTAGAAGAGAACAAAACAATATGCATTTCTGAGAAACTTCACCTTTCTCACACACCCCATAGCAAAGCTTTTGTCTAAAGAGCCTGGAATCTCTATTCTACCTTTCACTTTCTTCACATAGCTGCCCTTCCTTTTTCATAACCTCTTGCAGCATGTTCAATCTTCATTCATCAGATTTCTCAATCTTTATCTACTATTTTAAGTAACTTTGTTTAGAACTTCCTGGTACTCATAGACTCACTCTTCACTTATGAGGTAAAAACTCACAAACCCTTTATTACAAAATTAATGGTTTATATTTAATCATCTCATTGACTCCAACCAGTTATTTGAATTTTCATTTTGTGAGCTTTATCCTCTTAGTCCTTAAAAACAGTATCCACAAATGAGCTGAGGAATCATAATATCCTGTAGTTCCAACTAAAAAGGTTCAATTTAATAGTCTGTGTCTCTGATAACTGCATTTCTTTATACTTGAATTTTAGCAGTTTTAAATAAAAGTGCTTTCCCTGACTCTTTTAAACCATCAAACTGATCTCCCTCAAAAGAAGCATAATTCTACACCAACAGTATCAAATTCAAAACCCAAATGGATCTCCATGGGCTATATATTGCCTTAGAAAGCCACCATTTAACATGATCTATGTTTTATTGTTCTTAATTTGTTTTGTTAAATATTTCCCAATTACATTTTAATCTGGTTTAAGCTGTACTTTGGAGTACTGGGGAAAGGGGAACCACATCTTTGATAACTCTGCTCTACATTCTTCATAAGGTGATTTAAGCTTTTATATTTATGATATAGTTCATTTTCCATTCCAAACTACTCACAGCCTACTTGAAACCTATATTTCTTTACATGAAAGTTTTGTTTGTTTTTTGTAAGTTTTATATCTACATATACAATAGTATATTATACCAAAGGTTTTTTTCCCTATTACTTTAATGCACCAAACTGGTGACCTATATAGAAAGAAACAATAGACTACACTTTCTGTGATGAAGCCACCCTGATGCCCTAGAGTATGACTTTGGAGGAGTTTCACATAGAGTAAGTCACAGTTCTAACCATACTGAAAACTCTATAGCCTGCTATGGCTACAGAGAAACCTGCTTAAGTTAATGGATCTTTATGAGACTTTGGCTCTGACACACAGCACACTCAGTGACCAAATGGCTCTACTTTTTCCTTCTGCCTCCTAAGTGGAGATATCCCCCAAAGTGGGGATGCCTTTCCTTTCTTTTCTCTACAGCCTCTCCCATAGCTATCTCATATACTGCCATAGTCTCAATGATTATCTCTAGAAGAAAAACTCCTAAATCTATCTTCATCCTTGATCACCCTCCTGAGCTATAGACCCACATTCTACCCCCTACACATATCTATCTCAATACACCACCAGCACCTTAAACTCAACATGTCCAAAACTGAACTCTTCATCTTCCTCCAAAATAATTCTCCTAACTTCCTTTTTTTTTCTATTAATGGCATCACCATTCTTCCAGTCATTCAGTTGCAAAGTCTTAGTCAGCTTCCTCAATGTCATCTATTCCTGTAATTGCTCTTTCTATTCTCACTGCAACTAACTTCTTGCCTGCTAACATAATAGCTTGATATCCCCATCTACAGAGATTCTTCCTACCCACAGGTGCCAGATTAATCTTCCTAATTCATAACTCTGTTAACCTCATTCCTCTATTGAAAACTCTCACAAGTTTTCTACTTCCTACAAAATAAAATTAAAATTCCTTAGCCTAGTATTCAAGACCCTCAGTCTGATGCCAACTTACTTTTCAATCTTATCTCCTGCTACTTCCTTGCATTCCAGCTCTATTCCAGGACTTCTTGCCCTTTTCCCAAGCATATCCTTCATTTTTATACATTTCCAAACCAAGGAATTTGTATCTGATCCTGGAGATAATAGGTTCCCCACATCTAGAACATCCCTTCTTCCCTAATTCTCCAATGAAATCTTATGTCTTCTTCAAGTTCAAATACCAGTTACTTTATAATTCTTGCCCCATTCACCATTCCAAAATAACCTCTCACTCTTCTGAGCTTTTATAGGAGTTTGAACTTTTCCAAATTTTTTTTAAGGTACTTGCATGCCCTGCATAAGGTTTGAAGAATGTATCACCCATGTATTCCTGTCCTGCTGAAACTTTGAGTCCTAACATGTGCAATTAATTATCATTAAAAAAAACCAAACAAACCTTTGTGCCAAAGTGAGAGGAATTTGGGGGTCCTAAAATATGTTCACATAAAAAATGCTAGAAAGAATAATTTGCTGCATCCTTCCTCTTTATCCCCTTCTCCCACTATTCTTACTTCATGCCACACTCTAGCATGGCTACCTGGCCTATCTGCCTATCCCCAATCCTAGCTCTTGTCTTATATATTCTCTTTTCTCTCCTTCCCAGACTGTAAGCTGCTTGAGGACAATGACCAGGGGTTATCTCTGCATTTCCCTCAGAAACTTGCCTAATATGAAGAATAACCTCTCAATGAATGCTTGCTGAATTATCATAGAATCACAGAATGACAGAACTAGGAATTACGGGATACTAAGGGCTTAAATGAATTATTTCAAATATCAATTATTTTATGATTCTCCTTCCATCCTCTAGTCCCAAATGATCTCTTCCTTCTCTGAGCTTTTATACCATTTTGTACCTCTCCATGTTGTATTAAATTCATGTTAGTGTATTTGTACAGTTAGATAATTAGTCCTGGCTAAACATCTTTGGGAACAGGAACTCTTTCATTTTTGTGTTTATATTTCCAGGGCTTACTACAGCGCCTGGCACAAAGAAGGCCCTTCCTTAATAAATGCTTGCTGATTGACAAAAAAAAAAAGATAATTAGTTAAATTATTGGTTGTAACTAGAATATGGGTTTCTTCTAAGTTTAATGCAAAAAACTCTATGACATTCTGCTTCCCAATTGCAAATGCCCAAATTATATAGCTTCAGTCAAAATTACAAGTTGTCAGGGGCAAGTTTCAATAGACCATGATTGATTTTTAAAAACTTTCTCCTAATCTTACAAAGTCCCACTAAAGAGGAAAACTCTTGAGCATTACAACTGATATATGTATCAAAGTGTGATTTCTGCGAGAATGAGAGATGATTTGCAAAGAGATTCACTGAAAAGTGATTACTGCCATTTGGACCTTCTGTCATGCAGCTTTGGTCCAGGGTTATACCCCTGCCCTATCTCCCTACAAATCTATAGGTCAAGTGGAACCTGAGACAAGTAAGTGTTACAGTGCTCAGATCACTTCTACTCACCCTTAGCTATCGTGTAACCATAGCCCAGGGGAGATGGCGGTGGGAGGAAGGGGAGGGAAAGAGTGTGGTGGATTGAAAAGGGAGTAACTGACTCATTTTCTCCAACCCCTCCCTCCAACCTCAGGCAAACCATTGGCTGCTGCCTTACTCAAAGCTTTGGTTTGCCCTGGCAAACAACACAGAGCCCATTCTGCAGAGTCCTCAAAGAGCCTCTTCTAGGAATAAAGGTTGTTTTTCTCCTATGTGGCTAGGGAGGAGAGTGTCCTCCTTACATAGCATAAGGCAATATGCAAAGCTAGGAAAAGAAATAAGTAATAGTATCTCTCCCACTTACCTTTTATATTAACCTGTCCTTCCTTGGATACAGTCAACCCTTTATCATTATGAGCTTCACAACTAAATGTTGCTGGTTCAGCAAGACCTATGGGAGAAAGAAGATCAAGGAGAATAAGCATCAGAGCATTACCAGCGTAAAAAAGAAAAAGATCTTGGAGACGAGTTAAACTCCCTCAACAACAGCAAAGAAACAAATTATGTTTGTCCAAACTGAGCATCCAAAACTCTGGAGTATTTTTCTATTTCTGTTTTTGAGGGGGTTCATTCTCTTGAACCCTAAAAAGACAAGCTTGTTTTGAATGGTTTCTGGTTTTTAAAAGAAACCAGCCTCAAATGAAACATTACCCTCAAGAAAAGGGGTACTATCAGTCAAGTTCTGTTCTGAAGAGCATTTGCCAAAAATGGGAAGAAAATCTTGTACAGTCAGACCACTTGTGTTTCCCTGACACTGCACTTTTGAACAGATACAATGAATACCAAAAATGCTTCATTCTGGTTTCCAAATACCGAACGGAAGGGTGGGAGGCCCAGGCTCCAGTATCGTGAACAGCTGCAGCCAGCATGACCTCCCAGGCCATACAGTATTCTGATAACAGGACCATGAAATAATGTTAAATTAGGAAAAACTCTCAAGTCTCTTGAATTTATCAGAAAGAATCATCCTCTAGAACACATTATCTATTTTACAGGGACGCTGTGAGTGGAATGCGGTTTAAACACCAGCAACAATGATAGACAATGCTTTAGACTCCTAAGCAATAAGATATTACTGCATAAGCCCAAGGCTTGGCTCTCACAAAAAGAATTCCACACAAGGAGAATTTCCTAGCAGTTCAGAGTGCCACCATTTAGAAATATCTCTCTGTTTCTTTCTACTATGCACCTGCGAAGTCAGTGTACCTAATTAAGAGGAAAATAAAATGGGGATACTGATGATATATGATCTACACTTCAGGAAGGACACTGATAAACTGGAGCTTGTCCCAAGGGTGTCAACCAGAATGGTGTAGGGTCTTTTAGCTGGGAATGTTATAGTGGGGATTCTTTTATGGTATAAGGTTGAAGTAGCTGACCTTGGAATACCATCTCAACTCTTGAGATTTCATGAGTCTTCTTTCTTTCTTACATTAGCTATCTTTAAGGAAGGGCCAGCTTTCAGAACATGAGTGGGAGGCACAAAGTCTCAGTCAGTTTCCAAGAGATAAGTGGGTGGTTTGCTAGACAATAGTGAGACAAAAAGGCTGCAATGGAAAGAAACCAGGCCAAATTGGCATGAAAGAAGGGCTATGCCAGTTTAGGAGATAAGAAAGCTGATTGTCAGTAGGCACTCAGGTCAGTGTTACTAAGTGTTGCCTGCCCAAAGAGATCAAAATATATCTGAGGAAAGTAGCTAGGAGGGAAAAAATACAGATTTAATGGATTTTGGCTTCTCATAGTCCACCCAAGGAGTAGGAAAGGTTGCTACAAAATGTATGTGTGCTGATTTTGATGCTTGTTTATAAGGCTAGCTTAGGCATTAATGGAGTTATCTACAAAGGGAAGGCATTGGCAGAAAATTCCCTTCTCATTAGTGTGTGGTGGATTGAAAAGGGAGTAACTGACTCATTTTCTATAGCATACCCACCACAAGTACCTTCCAGCAAGGTACTTGACTTGGTGGGTATGCTATAGAGGGGATTCTATTTCAATTAAAGGTTGAACTAGAATACTAGATGGACACTGAATCTCTTCCAGTCCTGAAATTCTTTGATTCCATAATATTAAGAAGTAGGACTGGTAAACATGAGAAAATTTAGATTTGGCAGAAAATAATTTTGTTTTCCTCTTTATTTTTATAAAATGTGCAGAAAATGAGAGCAATCTAAAGTTAGATGATATTGGCATGGGACACAGGCAAAAATTCAGAGCTGTCTAGAAACAGGTTTCAGAATTAAAAGGGATCTCAAGAGTTCTCTGGTCCAGAGAGTTCTAAGTGTCTTAAGGACTCAAGACGAAGCATACCTATTCCACGGTAATGATCTCTACAGTTTCACTGAATATCCTCTTCATTTCTGCATTTGATGTCATGATACAGAAATATTTATTTTTTTATCTAAAATAAACCTCCTTTTCTTAAAATACACACCCCTGCCCTCCTGTCTAACTCCTTTACAAGCACCAATAACTAGGGCGCTTTATGCAGAGTACCTCTGAAACAGTTTTAAGGAACAATGAGTAACAGAATGTTCCCTTGACAATTAGAGTTGCTGATAGAAGTCAAATAATGTTTTGTGCTTATTTGTTTTTCTTTTTTAAGCAGAGTTAGATCAATCCTGTGGGCTATAGCTTAAGCAATCCTATTAATGAATCAGATAAACAATTCTCCACTTTTGTGCTAACATTAACTTTCTTATTGAAACAACCAATAAGGAAGAATTAATTTCTGTTTTACTGTGACCTAGAACCTAAAAAGTGAAATATAGAGGGGCAGCTAGGTAGCTCAGTGAATAGAAGACTGACCCTGGAGTCAGGGGGACCTGAGTTCAAATGTGGCCTGAGACACTTAACACTTACTGGCTGTGTGACCTTGGGAAAGTCACTTAACCCTAATTGCCCTGCCTTCCCTCCTCCAACAAAAGACAAAAAAAGTTAAATATAGAGCTGTAAATCACAAGAAGTTGGTTTCTTACTAAAAAAAAAAAATACAATTTTAGATGTTTAAATGTGGGATTATTGCAATTTGTGTGTTCTAAATTATGTGATTACAGGGATAATCTCACTCTGTTGTCTGAAGGTCAAAAACAAGGGTCTTTGAGGAGGGGAAGAGAACAAGCCTCCCTTGTGCCAGGTACTGTGCTAAGGGTTTTAAAAATATATCATTTGATCCTCTGTTCACTCTGTGAGGCTGGTGCTGTTATGATCCCCATTTTCCTTGTCTTTAGCTAGAAGACTGAGATAGACACAGGTTGTGACTTGCCACCATTAGGAAGGATTTGAGGTAGGATCTGAACTGAGGTCTTCTTGACTGCAGATCCAGCCCTCTGTCCATTGCACCCCTAGCTGCCTACTTTACCTTTACAAGGTAGCTGCCTACCCTGACATTACAAAGAAGTATGCTGGACTTCAAAATTTTCTCACAAGAAAATTAATATGTTTTGGATGTCAAAGAGTTCCAAAGCACCTTGGATCACAGTCATAACATATAGTGACATCAAAATTTAAAGGGTATTGATAGCATGTGAACCTCCTTTAGAAGTAGATAGAAACAAGGAAGCTTGGCATCTAGGAAGAATGATTATTTAAAATGGGAAGATATTATATGGGGCTCTTCCACTCTACTCTGTCACCCATCAACAGTCTCATCTCAAGAAAGCTCCTCCATGGAACTCTCATCTCTGCCCATCACTGGATAGTGTCCCAAAATCTCTCTCCTTACAGGGCTCTGTCCTCCCTCAACAAATGAACTTGCCTTAAAATGTCATTTTGAGGGTACATTTCATGCAGTTTATCCAGGGAACAAAACTACTATGGCCCTTCCTTTTGAGACCTGATAGTTTGCCATGAAATCTGTTCAAGCCAGAGACCTAATGTAATGCCATGCACCAGCAGATTCCCAAAAGAATGCTACTATAAATAACTTTTAAAGTTTGGATTACACAGTAATGGTGAACACTCTGTTTATTCCATTACAAATCAAGGCAAACATTCATGATACATCACAACATAATATTTACAACATATCAAAGTACAGTACAATATTCAGTTTTCCACTCATGGGACAAATCATTAATCATTCAATCAATCACTAAACACAGTCATTAGAAAACCACACAAATCCTCCACCCCTTGGTGTCCAGCAATGCTCAGTTTCATCCAAGGAGAGGCCTTTTCTTCATCTTGACTCTGGGTGGTCTCTCTGGTTCCCTGGATCCCCTTCCATGGTCCCAGCTCCCTCCTGAATCCACAAAACAGTCAACTGGATTCAGAAGCAGACAGCTCCCAGGTCCTTGTCCAGTCCTCAGGGCAGTCCCTTGCAGACACTGAAGTTCACAGGGTCCAGCATATCTCAAACCCTTTACCACTTCTCTTGCCTGGAACTGA
>CM053595.1:203609088-203676938 GCA_028646575.1 Pseudocheirus occidentalis | reverse complement strand
GGGGAGGGGCTTTACAGGGGGATCACTGTTTTGGGGTTGGGGGAAGGGGAAAGAAGGGGAAAAAATTTGTAACTCAAAAATCTCATGGAAATGAATGATGTAAACAAGAAAACAAATTAAACAATTATTTTTTTAAAAAAGATTTTAAAAATTAAAAAAATAAGAAGACCTCAGTTCAAATCCTGCCATAGATACTAGCTTTGTGACCTCTCTCTACTTCAATTTCTTCATTTGTAAAGTGGGGATAATAGTACCACCTACTTCATATGATTGTCATAAGGATCAAATAAGAAAACATATAAAATTCTATGCAAAGCTTAGTGCTATATAAACGCCAGCTCTTAGATATCATCTTTATTCCTTTGCCTGCCAAAATATACATGACACAGATATGGCCACCTAAGTTGAAATACTTCATGGCAGGGGGTGGCTAGGTGGCATAGTGAACCAAGCACCGGCCCTGAAGTCAGAGGGACCTGAATTCAAATCCAGCCTCAGATACTTAACAATTACTAGCCGTGTGATCTTAGGCAAGTCATTTAACCCCAACTGCCCCATTCCCCACCCCCAAAGCAAAACAAAAACTGAAAAACTTCATCACAACAACTCTCATTTTCTGAATGACACTGGATATTTGTACATATGGATTCATTAACCCTAGGGAACTGAAGGAATAACCATTGAATCTAACTCATTGTTTATTAATATTTGCTGGATGCAAGACATTGTGCTAAACTCTGAAAATACAAATACAAAAATAAAATAATCCCTGCCCCTAAGAGCTTATATTCAATGAGGGGAAGGGTGGAGAGTAATATAACTCATACATCCAGATAAGTAAATACAGAATAATATGAAGAGAGAGAGAGCACAGGCAACTTAGCCTTGAAGAAAAAGTAATATCTGAGCTGAATCTTGTAGAACACTAGGGATTGTAAGAGAACACAAGGAGTAAGAACCACATCTCAGAGTTCTCCACCTGTGCTTAACTCCATCTTTCTCCAGCTGATGGCTGTTGTTCATGAAATATCTACTTGTTCCCCAGATGGTGTCTCAGCTGCTAATTTCCTATAATTCTGCTATGAACCAGTAACAAGAACTACCTAAGACAAGAGTTTCCACTATACTACACTGTTATTTATTATTTTATAGCTATTGTTGTTATTCGAGCTCAAAATTTTCACTTGCCTGATCTAATGGATGTGGGCATTCCCTCCATCATCTGAGATCCTAACTCATTCCCTATCTTGGTGTCTTCTTGTTCTCATCTTTTTCAATGGAGTTCAGAAAGAAATGTTCTGAAACAAGTCATTCTTCTGCTGTTATTATCATCTCACACTTAGTGTTCTACAGACTATAGCAGAAGTGGATAAAATTCTTTTTGTGGTTGAGTAAAAGTACTAGTATCCTGGGCCATCTTCAGTTGTCCTAATGAATAATCTGGTCACTGGATCCAGGTGGCTCTGGAGGAGAAAGTGAGGCTGGTGACCTTGCACACAGTCCTAACTCACTCAAATTAAAGTCAACTGCAAGTCATGTCATCATCTCGCTGATGTCATGGCCCTCTTCAAGAAGAAGGACCAAAAAAAAAAAAAAAAGACAAACACAAAAGTACTAGTATGTGAGTTCATCCACTGTAGGACCACTGAAAAGATCCCTGGTACAACTCTTGTAGCAGAGAGGGCCACAGGGATGATATGTATGCACTCCCTCCTTTTCCCATGTGGTTTTGATCCTTGCTTCCAAGCTCCCTCCCCACAGCAGCCACACTGACACTGGTGGTGGAGGTCCACTGCTGCCCCCTTTCCACAAGTGCAAAATCCCTAAGTAAGGCTCAGCACTTCTATTTCTTCCTGGAGACGGTAAACTCCATGAGTCCAGAAATCATCTCTTTTATATTTGTGTCCCAACGTGCCTAGCACAGTGCCAAGCAAATAGTAGACGCTTTACTGTAGGCCAAATTTATTTTTAAGCGTGACTTTTACTTTTTCTAAGGAATATAACTTGACTTCTTCAACGGAAGATGTCTAATTTCCCTGTTAGCAAATATAAAAGAATGAATTTTCCCCCAACTGTCTCAAAATATTACCTTGGTAAGATTCAAAGGTACAGAGGTTCAGAATCAGAAACTTGCCAAATAACATAGTCAAATGACGGATCGTTATCCATAGAAATAGAGGTTCCTTACTCCAGGAATAAACCAAATCAGTTCTTCCCATGGAAGGTGCTAAAGCATGAAGACCTCAAAAGCAGTTGCTTTACTATTTTCTCTTTTATTTTTCTTTCTTGTGGTTCTCTCATTTTGTTTTGATTCATCTTTCACAATATGACTAAAGTGGAAATGTTTAATATAATTGCACATGTGTAGCCTCTATCAGATTGCATTCCATCTTCGCAGAGGGGAGGGAAAAATTGGGAACTCAAAATCTTATAAAAGTGAATGGTGAAAACTAAACATAAATAAATAAGTTATTTTTTAAAAAGCAGATGCTTTTCTTCTTTGAATACTCAGGCCCTTCTTAAATTGCACTTCATTAAAAGCTAATTTGCTGACTTTCCTAACTAGTTACAATATTTAGGACTTTTAATCTAGTCTTTATTAATCTATTAATATCATTAAATAATATTTTATTTTTAACTCAGAGGCTATGGCAATACAATACTAAGAGAAATCTGTTCAATATATTCAATTAAGTAAACCTGTTCAATAAAAAAATGTTTTTAGGCAAGACCATTATTTAGCTGATATAACTAGTTGAAATGCTCAGTGTGGTTAAATATTACAAAGAAACATTACAAATTTGGAAAGGCAAATTCTATGAACTCATTTTCCCATTGGGAAGTTCTTCCCAGAACCTCCATTCTGGGGAAAGTCCTCCGACCAGCCATCCCTCATTCTCTGGGCTTTGCACCCATGCTCTTGCTTCATTTCTCCAGCTCCCCTTGACTCTTGCTTTTCAGCTCTCCTTTTATGAATTCTCATCCCCAGTTAAAAAGTAAGCTCCTTGAGGGCAGGAACTATCTTTCTTTTTGCTTGCATTTGTATCCTCAACATTTAGCACATTGTCTGGCACATAGTAAACCCTTAATAAAATGTTTGTTGATTGACTGACTGAAGGCTCTGTCATTTTCAGAGGAATTAAAAGATCCTACTACTTATTAAAAAAAAAATCAAGAAACAACCACCTATGAAATGCCAAAAGAATATACGCCATAGGATTACTAGGATGGTGGTAGTTGAGTTTGTTTCCTACAAAGGAACCAGAGAAGTTTTTAAAAATATTTTTATATCTTTTTTCCTTTTCAGTCCTGCTTTTTCTCTTATAGTCATAAGATTGTACCAAGGACCAAGTCCAAGAACAACAAGCAGAAAGTTTTGTTTTGTAGAAAATTATATTTTGATTACTTGGTGGTGTAATTATGGGGAAAGTACTCTGGCTTTTGCTTCACAGGGCTCTTTCCTCTCTGTAGTTTTTAGTTAGTGGGTATAAAAGCAAAATAATATTTGTCTACCTTAGGAGATTCTGACCAGTAAGTCATAGCTAAAAGTTCCTGGCCAAAAGACCCAAAAGGTATAATAGGATAATAGAAAGTGTTGCAATGAAAAAAAGTAGATTTCTTGAAGTCTTTATTAAGTAAAGCTTCAAATCTGAGAATTTAGTTTAATCTTACTAATTTCCCTCCCTCCATCCCAAACTTAAACTCTAGTTCCACATTACCACCAGCTGGAGCCTCTTACCTTCCAGCACATCCAAAATGAAATTTCTTATGTGTTCCCCAAGAACTCAACTATGGTAGGAACAATATCCTAAACTCTCCACTCCTCATTCATCTCAGGCAAGGGTGGGCTTTTTTCTTAAAAGGTATTGAAACTCTTTTTGAGATTTGATTGACTCAGGGAAATAAAGGTTCAGGCTCTTGACATCACTTCTGATTGTCTGAATTCAAAAAAGAATCACCAGGGAAGTTCCAAAGGTATTTGGCTGGCAGACCACCACAAGCTATTCAGAGGAAGGGGAGCTTCAGTTGAATCAGCCGGGATGGTCCAGAATCAGGATGAGCCAAGTTCAATTGTGGCTCAGATACTTACTAGCTATTGTGATTCTGGGCAAGTCCCTTAACTTCAGTCTGCCTCAGTTTCCTCAAAAGAATATGTAATAGGGATCACAATATAATATGGATATAATAGGGATTACAATAGTACCTATCTCACGGGTGTTAGGAGAATCAAATGAGATACTATTTGTAAAGTGCTTAGTATATTTATAAAATTCCTACTATGTGCCTAGCACCTAGCAGGTGCTTAATAAATGCGTGTTCCCTTCCTCTCTTCCCTTCCTTGATATATATCCTTGCAGAATATCCTTCCCCTGCTATGGTAAATCTCTTTTTGTTCATTGTTGAATGACCTACAATTTGTTAATCATTGAATGAAATGATTTCATTTCATTCCAATATGGAACCTAAACTGCCAAAGGAGTCAGGTCTAGCCCAGAATATGATAGCTCTTCCAAACATCCGCATTTTAATTCAGGAAACTGCCATCCTTCCAGTCCTCTCCATTCACAATCACAGCACAATCCTTGACTCTTCTTCTCTCTCCCTCAGCCCCCATGGTCAGTCAATTGCCAAGCCTTGTCTATTCTCTCACAAAGGCTTTCCCATCTCTCTTTTCACTCACAAAACTTCTATGCTAACCCAGGTCCTCATCACCTCTTATGTGAACTATTACCATAACTTCCTACTTAGCTGCTTTGTTTCCTATTTCTCCTCTCACAAATTCATCCTCCAAATAAATATTCTTAATATGGGTCTGACCATATTGTTCTCTTATTCACAATTTTAGTGAATCCCCAATGCTTCCTGAATAAATACAAAATCACCAACCTAGCATATAAGGCAACAAGGCTCACACCCATCTTTCCGAGCTTATTTCTATGTTAGTCAAACTGATCCACCTCCTCACACACCATAGTCAATCTCCTACCTCCATTCCTTTTCACCAGTAGATCCCCATGCCTCCTCACTGCCACACTGATATCCCTAGCTCAGATGCCACATCTGCAGTAGGTGATCACCTTCTCCCAGGTGTTGTTGCTCTATCCTACTTATAACTACCTTATAAATACTTTGCTATGTGCATGCTACATCCCTTCTCCCAACAGAATTAAACCCCTTGAATACAGAGGTGGTTTTGCTTTTTAGTCTGTATAGCACCTAGAACAGTGCTTTGCACATAGTAGGTGAAATAATCAAGAATGATTTGGTATTTTTTTATTGATTCTATTTACAATTAATTGATTTTGTCTGATAACTGCTTAAGTCATGGCTCTGTCTCTGAACGTAGTACAGAATTCAGCTCATCTATAATGAGTTAAGTTTAGAAATCCAGTTCTCTTGCTAATTAATCAATGTTCTATTCCTGCCTCATGAAATTCTGGTATCTTGAGGGATATAGATGGCCAAAAGGGAGTTGGGATTTAGTATCTTTATACCACCAAGCTACCCTTCAAGAATGTCTGGTTTGCTCTCCATAGATGTCTGGGCCATTGTCCTGCAACATAGACTCAAAGAATAAACACTTCTTAAGTCACAGGAGGAAAAGAAGGGGTTATTTGGTAGCCCTTCAGCTCCCTACTTCCAACTAACTGCATTGTTTCCTGTACTTCAGCTATGTAACCAGTCATCTTGTCCTCAACCCCATGATATCACCCACCATGCTCTATTCTTTGTTCTGTACTCCCAAAACACATAAAACTGTTCCCCTCATTTGGGATCTTATCTTACTGGGGAAAGCTGAGATCCTATTTATTGGTAAATTTATGCTTTATTAATAAACTGAGGAACCCTGTGCCTCAGTTTACCTTACTTTAGTTGTTAAATAGGCACCTAACAAATATTTGCTCAACTGAATGAAAACTGATATGAAGAGCAAAGAAGTGTTCCAACTCCATTGTTGCCTGTCACAGCCCTTAATATTCAACCTGGATTAATTGCTTTTTGATACCAAACCAAAGTAGAGTAGTATAAAGATAGAAAATCAAATAACTGGGATTTGGCATCATTTAACATTATCAGGAAAGATGTTAAAACCAATATGTTAGATAAACTAATTAAGAGATGGCATCACTGCATACTGTCTGTCAAATAACTCTACTGTGAGCTTATAGTGATTTGTATTCTATAAAGGTTGGTGATTTTATTTTAATAATCTATACCATAAAAGAAACACAGAAACATTACGCTAATATTGAAAAAAAAAGAAAAAAGCTGTAATGTGTTTATTTTATGTATTTGCACATAGTAGGTGAAATGATCAAGATTGATTCGGTAGCATTTTTAAAATATAAATAAATGCATAAGTACTTTTTGCAAATATTATCTTATTTGGTTCTCACAACAACCCTGCAAGGTAGATATTATTATTACCCCCCATTTCACAACTGAAGAAACTAAAACAAACAGGGTTAAATGACTTCCCCAGGTTCAAACAGCTTGCAAGTGTCTGAGACCAAATTTGAATCCAGGTCTTCCTAACCCTAGCTAGGTCCAGTGCTCTAACCCGTGTCTCTAGAACTGCCTCTAATTTCTATGTTAACTTATTAATTTTCTTTTTCTAAGAGGAAAAAGTTTTTAAATGAGAAATTATTTAGTATTTATAAATGCCATTAAGAGATAGTGTAGCATATTGGAAAGAGGTCTGAATTTGGAAGTCCTGGCTTGGAATCTCGGCTCTATAACTGACAACCTGGGTGAACTTGGACAAGTGCCTTTACTGCACCTAAGTTCCTTACATGTAAAGTAAAGAAGTAGAACAAATGACATCTAAGGCTACTTTCAGCTAAAAATCTATGACCTTATGATTAATTTTTTAAAATGACAATCCTAATACATATTTATGTTCTTTAGCCATTGTTCCATTGAAGAGGATATATTTTTAGACAACTTACATAGGAAATACAAACTGTGAATAGCCATATGAAAAGATATTCAAATTTCTTAATAAGCAAAGAAATTCTGAAATCAAGACTACCCTAATAAGATATTTCTTTGCACTTATTATAAGAGCAAAAATAGCCTCCTCCCCCCAAAAAAGATAAAAAATCAGTATTGGTGGAGTGATGGGGAAACAAGAATACTAAACACTGTGGTTAGGACGGCAGGCTGGTACAAATGTTTTACAGATCAATAAGCAAATACTGATCAATCATACTCAGAGTATCCATTACTAGTACTCTGTCCCAGAAACATCAAAAAAGGAGAATAGAACCTGCCCATAGATAGATACATAATTAGAGATGCTCTCGTTCTTAAGAGTAATAAATAAATAACTGGTGGAACTAACCATTATTTCCAAACAACTGGAAAGTAAACAAATCTGAGTATATTATCATGATGGAATATTGTTGTTGTTGAGTTGTTTCAGTCTTATACAACTCTTCATGATTTCATTTGGGGTTTCCTTAGCAAAGATACTGGAGTGGTTTGCTATTTCCTTCTCCAGTTTGTTTTACAGATGAGGGAACTGAGACAAACAGGGTTAAGTGATTTCCCCAGGGTCACAGAGCTAATAATTGTCTAAAGTTAGATTTGAAATCAGGAAGATGAATTTTCATGAATCCACTGCTCTACCCAAAGGATTATGATGGTGCCAGAAAAAAATCACAAATCTCAAGCATAGAATATACCTAAACATAGTAATGTAGAGCAATATCAGCAAAATTTATTTTGTATGTACAACTATAAAAAAAACCCTACAAAAGCAAGAATGAAAATGGAAGTAAAGATGGCAAAAACTTCATACAACCCTAGAAGGAGCCACTAAAAAGATTTTCTTTGTTGCTTATGGAGGTTTATTAAAGGATGGAAGGAAGGAAGGAAGGAAGGAAGGAAGGAAGGAAGGAAGGAAGGAAGGAAGGAAGGAAGAAAGGAAGGAAAGAAGGAAAGAAGGTTACTGAAAAGGAAGGAAGGAATGGAGGAGAGGAAGGAAGGAATGGAAAGAAAAAAGATAGAAAGAGGAAGGTGGGAGAGAAGGAAAGAAGGAAATGAAAAAGAAGGAAAGAAAAGGAGAAAGGGAGGGAGGAAGAAAGAAAGGAGCACTTACCTAAAAGTTGCAATAATTGCTGTAAATTCATCATCTGAGTAAAACTGTGTGATTGCATGATGAGCCCCCAGGAGCTCCTTCCCATCTTTCCACCAAGTGATAACTGCAGTGTCTAGGTATATATTGGGCACACTGATTGAGCAATTGAATTTGATATCTTTATGTTCTGAAAGTATTACATGTCCTACTGTGTGCTTAAAGGCAAGAGATAAGCTCTTTGCATTTTCAGGCACTACCCCAGACATCTTCACAGATCTTTTGCTCGGATTCCCAGTCAACAGCAGGCCAGCATCAGATGCTTTGTAATCAGTTGACGAAATCTCTGAAGAAGGAGGCTCTGTGGCTGTCAGGTATGGTTTTCTTTCTTGTTCCACCTCAGTGTAATCTGGAAAAAAAAAATTTCAGTCTTTTTTAACAGCAGTAAAGAAATTATTTTTCAATATCCATTTAAACTTTGGTCTTTCTAGATCTTTCTCTGAATGTAGAGATCTCCTTCCACCCTGAGTCTTTACTTTGGGGGGGAGGGCAATTGGGGTTAAGTGACTTGCCCAAAGTCACACGGCTAGTTTTTGTGTCAAGTGTCTGAGGCTGGATTTGAACCTACATCCTCCTGACTCCAGGGTCAGTGCTCTATTCACTGCACCACCTAGCTGCCCCCACACCCTGAGTCTTTTAGAATTGTGTTATAACCTTGCGTTGCTGAAAAGAGTCCAGTTTATCAAAACTACATGATCTCTATCTTTTCCATGTTTGGTTTTGTTTCCTCTTTCCCATTGTTCATTCCATCGGTTACAACCATTCTATATAACCAGACTAATGTCCAAAGTGAAAGTATTTGCAGATCCTATACTTGATTGCATGCTGGCCATGGGGTGGGAGAGGGAGGGGGAGAAAAAATTTGAAACTCAAGGGATTGTGGAACTGAATCTTGTAAACTAAAAATAAATAAACAAATCAATTTTTAAAAAAAGAAATTATCTTTCTTGTATGTGGTGGTCTTTACCCAGAGGTAGGCACTTAACCAATCTGAGCTTTCATTCTGTTTAATTCTGTTGTGTAAAATAAGACTCATATCTGACCTCCCTGAGGTCAGAGGACTCTCCTGAACCTGATGCTTTCCTCAGATCTCTCTGAGATCTAAAACATGTTTGCCTTTATGATCCTAAACAGCATAATTATCCAATAAAGAAATCAAATGAACCTAGAAGAAGGCATAAGAAAACATGATTGCTGCCCTTAAAGTATGTGAAAAGCTGTCATGTGGAATAGGAATTTCTAGACCTGTTTTGTGTGGTCCCAATGGATGTCTACAGAGAAATAGATTTCAGTTCAAAATAAGAATGTTCTAATTAACCACAACTATTGACAAATACATTGCATGCAATAGACTGATTTGTTAGGTACTAAGGCCCCACCATTGGAAGTGTTCAAGCAAAAGTTTAAGGACCATCTGTCACAGTATTACAAGAAGGTTCCATATTGAGTGAGAGGTTAATTTAGTGATCACAAGTTCCAAGTGACATTCTAAGATTTTAGACACTATTAACAGAAGATTGATCCTCATATGAGCAAGTGAGCTTCTCCTCAGGGAGAATTTTGTCGCTTGGGCACAGCCCTTACCACAGATTGAGTAAATGTAGGTCACTGCTCACAAAGGGAAGAGGTTATTTTTCTTTATGGTTCAGCATAATCTATCCCTGCCAAGGGAATAAAACCTCACAGCTCAATATCATTGGCAGTACGGTGAAGTCCATGGATGACCCCCTTTCAGAACAGTGTTTTTAAATTCACAAAATAAAATACATATAATTACAAAGGAAACCAAAGGTTACTGAAAATAAGCAAACTTTTTCCAGTCCAGGTTTACAGACCCTACCCTGAAATCTATCTATGGAGTCCTTGGGGGTCTCAGGTAAAGAATCTATGGTTTACATTCTGGAGAGCAATTTGGAACTATGCCCAAAGGGCTATAAAACTGTGCATACCCTTTGATCCACCAATACTACTTCTAGGTCTGTATCCCAAAGAGATCATAAAAATGGAAAAAGGGCTCACGTGTACAAAAATATTTATAGCAACTTTTTGTGGTGGCAAAGAATTGGAAATTAAGGGGATGTCTATCAAGTGGAAAATAGCTGAATAAGTTGTGGTATATGAATGTAACGGAATACTATTCTTCCATAAGAAATAATGAGCAGACAAATTTCAGAAAAACCTGGAAAGACTTATATGAACTGATGTTGAGTGAAGTGAGCAGAACCAGGAAAACCTTGTACACAATCACAGCGACACTGTGCAGTCACCAACTCTGATAAACTTAGCTCTTCTCAGCAATGCAAGGATCTAAGACAACTCCAAGACTAAAAATGCAAAATTGCTATCCACATCCAGAGAAAGAACTATGGAGTCTGAATGCAGATTGAAGCATACTATTTTCTCCCTTTCTTTTTCCTTTCTTGTGGTTTTTCCCTTTTATTCTGCTTCTTCTTTACAACATGACTAATACAGAAATGTGTTTAATATGATTATACATGTATAGCTTATATCAGATTGCACACTGTCTTGGGGAGGGGGCAGGGAAAGGAGAGGGAAAATTTATAACTCAAAATCTTGTCAAAATGAATGTTAAAAATAAAAGTAAATAAATTCTTAAAAAAGAAATTCTAAAAATAAGAAAAAAATAAGTTACAATGGAGAAAAAAAAATCTATGGTTTATGGGAAAAAGATAAGGGGAGAAGCAGAGAAGTTTATTCTAAGAAGGTGGCATGTGATATAGGACTGGACATTCAGGCAGGACAGCCCAGTGTCCCCACCCTCCCTGGTGGAAAATGTGACTATAAGAGAGAAGCAGTTTTACCAAATGACTTCACTTTCCTTCCAGTTTTTTCAGCATCCTTTCACTGGCACTGATGACCTTGTCTCTTGGCTGCACCACAGCTGGGGGACAGTCATTAAAATTCTTTTGTCCTTTCTCATTCCACGGTAGTCCCATAGAGGTTACTCACCTTCCTCTTCCTTAACACCACCGAACCTCTATCCTTTCACCAGAGAGCTGGTGACCTCCGCATTAGTTTCATTTCTCATGGCTTTATTAACAATTGCGGGTAAAGTACTCTATGGTACACTACTTATGGGAAGGCACTTCTATTTTTCATGGACTAAGACTGAGTCTGTCTTTCATTCTCTGAGGGCTCATTACATTGTGGGGTGTTAAGGGAAGGATACTTTCACTGACTATCCCCCATGTCTGGAATTCTCTCCCTCCTCATTTCTACCTCCTTGGTTGTCTCAGTCAAAATTCCACTTTCCACAAGAATCCTTTCCTGGTTCTCCCATATTTTCTCCCAATATCCTTCCCCCTCCTTTCTCTACTGCCCCCCTATGTGACAAACAGCATTTTTAAGGACAAAAAAGAAAAGGGAAAAAATTAAGTATAACTGATACATACATCAGAAAAGTCTAAAAATATGTGCAGGTCCCTCCTTTGTAAAGGGGCGGGTAGGATTATCTTTTCATGTCTCTTCTTTTGAGTCATGATTGTTCTTTATAATTTCACATTTACTTTTAATGTTTTTGTGTTTTTCCCCCATTTACATCATTGTAGTCATTGTGTATGTTGTTTTCTTGGCTCTACTTCCTTTATTCTATATCACCTCATTGGGACCTTTTCATCGGTGTTTCTAATACCACAGTAATACTTCATTACAAATATGTATCACAACTTGTTTAACCAGTTCCCAATTTGAAGGGGATCTGTTGTTCATCCTTCATTCTCAAAGAGGACCAATGACATCACAAAGGTGATGTCTTGACTTCCGTATAAATTGGATTTAAGTGAGGCAGAGGTCAAAAAAGTCATCAACCTTGCCTTCTCCTCCAGAGCTACAAAAGTCAAGACAACTGGTGATGGCACAAGATGCAATGAGAGACACTGGTTGACAACGGGCATCTATTTTGTTTCCCCATTAATCCTAGTACCTTTCCTTTGTATGTAATTGATTTTATGTTGTTTCTCTCATTAGACTAAGGGACTGGGGGTTTTTGTTTTGTTTTTTTACCTTTCCTTGTATCCCTGGTGCCTAGAACACAGCAGGCATTCAATTAATGTTACTTCACTGACTCACAACATAGTTTTTTAGATAAACTTTAAGTTACCCGTTTCTCACAGCCAGAAATATTACGTGGAGATTTTTAAGGGTCTGAAACTTTGTTCCTTTCATCTGTCAACTCTAGTGTCTTAAGTGTTAAGGGCTTCCCCACCCCCACAACATCTCAAAATCCATTGGTCAAAGAGCAGTGGTTCTTATTAATGAATTACCTAATCTATGTCAGATTATTTAGGAATGAAAACAATGCTCTTGGAGGATATGATTGTTTCTGCTTGTACCAAGCTTAATCTCACAGCAAA
The DNA here is from genome assembly GCA_028646575.1 of Pseudocheirus occidentalis. Lineage (NCBI taxonomy): Eukaryota > Metazoa > Chordata > Mammalia > Diprotodontia > Pseudocheiridae > Pseudocheirus > Pseudocheirus occidentalis. Next base: position 203,664,425 of record CM053595.1, on the reverse strand, counting down.
ATAGGAATGGACAGGAAAGAGGAACTCAGTCCTTATCAAACTTTGTAAGAGTCCCCAAAAGAGATTATCTGAAATAGATTAAAATGTCCTGATTACTTGATTCTCATTCTCAACTCCCCACCAAAGAAAAACTTGCTAGAGAAATGAAATATAGTACTCACATTCAGGAACAGTATATACATTCCTACATTTGTCTCCCTTAAAGCCTCCTGTGACTGATATCTTGTCTAATAGGGAGGGAGGGAGAGAGGCAGACTGAATGGGACATGGGGAGAGGGAGAACCGAGGGGGAGACTGTTTTCCAGACTGGTATCTTATCAGTCTCAAGTGGTTAATAGTCAATCATGAAGGCCCTTATGATTCTGTCTCCAAGCGGTTGTATTATCAATATCATTGCCATATTTCTCCCCATGGTCCAAGATTCACATCCTAAGAAGCACCCCAAATCCTTGTCATGGGCTAGATGAAACTGAAATAAATCTAGATTCAACCTAGCAAAGAGATTGCTGAAAAGAGCAGGTCATTTTATTGACAGATAGTAAATGAAGCAGGCTTCCCCATCACACTTATCAGTAATCAGTCCTTCAGGCAAATCAAAGTGGGGAAGGGTACCAGGGAGGAACTAGAAAGCTACCCTAGGAATCAGGAAATTCTGAGTTCAAGTTCCACCTCTGGTATATATGAACTGTGCAATCCTGGCAAGGAATGTCTCATACCTATGAAATCACAGCTTTGTTTCTTTCCCCAGTCACCTCCAAAAGGAAAGGTGGAAAAATCCATCAGAATAAAGACTTTATCAGGAAACTGTCCATTATCTTAAAAAAGAATCCTTTAGCATATGCTATTTAGCAGAGATCCTCTTCCAAAATTTAAAACTGCTTAAAGCTGTGGACCACTGGATCATCACAAAAGCCATAGTGTTACCCCTTCCCCATTACTGGATCAGAAGATAATGAAACCTTTATTCTTTACTCTTAAATATTTCTGAGCCTGGACATACGTATCCAACACTATAACTGGCTGAGATCAACCAAATGGTTTTGGTTGATCCACTGATTGGCTGATTAGAGGGATATGGAGATTAGAAGATAAGGCCCGTGCCCTTAAGAATCTTATAAGGTGGTTGAGAGGACAAGACTAACACACATAAATTAATATAAGGACCGCAAGATAGCATATGAGCAAATGTGCAGCGTTGGCTTTGGACAAACACATACACTACTAAAGCTCCAAAAGGTCATTTAATCTAATCTTGTGGCTAACCAAGAATTCCTTCTACAAGATACTCAACAAGTGGCCATCCAGCCCAGCTTTGAAAGCCTAGAGTGCGGGGCAAGCCATGACCTTCAGGGGCAGTTCATTCTACTTCCAGAAAGCCCTAATTCCTAGCACAGTTATTCTTTGTATCAAGGGAAAAAGCAGTCTCTTTGTAACTTCTCCCTCAGATTCTGCCCTCTGGGCCCAAGCAAAACACATCTAATCCCTTCCCCGCACGAAAGCCCTTTAAGACAGTTACCAAGGCTTTTCCAAAGTCCCAACTTCTTTATTCTAAGCTGCTGCTGAGTTGCTATTCAGCTGTGTCCAACTCTGTGACACCATTTGGGGTTTTCTTGGCAAAGATACTAGAGTGATTTGCCATTCCCTTCTCTTTCATGACCCCATTTGGGGTTTTCTTGGCAAAGATACCGGAGTAGTTTGCCATTTACTTCTCCAGCTCATTTTACAGATGAAGAACTAAGACAAACAGGGTTAAGTGACTTGCCCAGGGTCATACAGCTGGTGTCTGAGACCAGATCTAAACTCATGACTCTAGCACTCTATCCACTGTAGTTGCCCCCTGTTTTAGGCTAGACATCTCCAATTCTTTTAACTGACTCTTATTTATCTAAGTCCTTAAAATGTAGCTCCCAGAACTAAACACAAAGCTAAATATAGAGAAATTATATAAAGCATTTTTAACCATTGATGATGAAGATGATGATAGTTTGACTAGGCCAAAATCAAAGCAGAATAGATGACAGAACCATCCGTCCCCCAGTCCAAGGCTCTATGCTTCTTTTAATGCAACCTAAGATTATATTAGACTTTTTAATTCTAGATCAGATTGTGTATATATATATATATATATATATATATATATATATATATATATATACTGAGATTATGATCCACTAAAACCCCATATCTTTTTCATAAAAAATCTATAATATGGTCACACCTCTACCATGTTGTATCTGTGGAGTTGATTTTTTTAACTCAAGTGTGAAATTTTATATTTCTCCCTATTACATTTGATCTTATTTGATTCAGTCCAGTGATCTAATCTGACCTACCTAATCTTCTGGGAATCCTGATCAACCACATAATATATTAGCATTTCCTTCCAGTTTTATGTCATCTGTAAATGAGAAAGGATCACAGTTATATAGTTTTATTAAAGTAACTGATAAAAAATATGAAACAACACAAAGCCAAAAAAGTGATCCCTGAAATGTTCCAATAGTAACTCAAAGATGGTATTATGATAGTAAGGGCCCATTACTGTGATAACTCTAACAACTTTAAAAAAAATTTTAAGACAAAAGCCTCACACTTAGTGTCCATCAAAACCTAAAATGACCAAGAATATTTTCTTTAAAAGGTCTACACTTTGGCCTCAGTGGGTTAAATTTAATAGAATTCTGTAAAGGAAGAATAGCCTTCAGAAAGGTACCTCTATAAATTTTGGCTTCTGACACAATTACATCATTTCTGCATGGGTACTGCCATGTGCAAGGACGGAAGAAAAGAGGTGAAGGTTTCATGTACATCTTCCTCAAATCGCATCCAGCTGCAGCTCATATTTCTATGTAGACTTTTGGAAGAAAAAGAGCTCTTAAAGTTTCATATCACAGGGTTTCAATAAATCTTTCAAACTCACTAGGCTTTCTTTGAAAGCAAAGTCCAAAATGATCAACTAGATATATTGTTAACTTTCAGTTTGGGATCATAGTACACACTGGGTCAATTTATAAACCTATTTTGGGGAAAAGATTTAGCCATACCAGAAGAACCTTTTGTCTTGTTTCTGTCACATTCATTGACAGAATATTTTCTGACTGAAAAACACAAATATTCTTCTATTTATTTATTTATTTTCTTTAAAAAAGCACTAAGATATATAACTATAGTACTATGCGGTTCTTTATAAGAATAAGTGTTCAGAAAAAAAATGCTTTCAGAAAGAGTTCATGCCTATATGAATATAGGTAGCATCTCACTTTAATTAAAATTGATATGTAAAAATCACAGAATATAGACTTAGCACTGGAATGAACTTTAAGGATTATAGGCTTTAACCAATTCCTCATTTTACGATGAAGAAGCTGAGACCCAGAGAGGTGAGGTGACTTGCTCACAGTTACAAGGGTAGTTATTGTAAAGCAGGACTTTAAACCAGATTCTCTGACCTCAAATCCTCTGTGTGTGTGTGTGTGTATGTGTATGCATGTTTTCTTTATTGTAATGCTGTCTCCAAAGCAAATATCACAGATTTAGGGCTGAAAGGCACTCTATTGACCAACTAGTCCACTCCCATTTCCCATTTTACAGATAAGAAAATCAAGCTCTAATGAAGGTAAGGGACTTTGCCCATGGTCAGTAAATGTAAGCGGTAGAACTAGAATCCAGGTCTTCTGGTCTACAGGTCCAGCACCCTCTAACCACTATTTCACACTGCTTCAATCTATATTATTACATTAAGAATGTCACTTCTTGGCTACAAAAATGTGCATACCCTTTGACCCAGCAACACTACTTCTAGGTCTGTATACCAAAGAGATTATACAAGCAAGAGGAGGACCCATATGTACAACAATATTTATAGCAGCAATTTTGGTGGTGGCAAAGAATTGGAAATGAAGTGGATGCCCATCAATTGAGGAATGGCTAAACAAGTTGTGGTATATGAATGTAATGGAATAATATTGTGCTATAAGAACTGAGGAGCAGGCAGACTTCATAATAAACTGGAGAGATTTATATAAACTGATGCTGAGTGAGGAGAGCAGAATCGGAACTTTGTACACAATTACAGACACATCATCTGTGTGATGACTAACTTTGACAGACTGGGCTACTCCTAACACAAGGTTAGGAGACAACTCCCAAAGACTCATGATGGAAAGGGATATCCACATCCAGAGAAAGAACTACAGTCTGAATGCAGATTCAAGCAAACTACTTACTCTCTCTCTTTTGTGTTTTGTTTTGTTTTGTCCCTTCTTTCTCATTGTTCACTCCACTGGTTATAACCCTTCTTTAAAACTTGACTAATGTTTAATGTGAAGGTATTTGTAGAACCTATATTTGACTGCATGCTGCCATGGGGGGGGAAAAAGGGAAAAAAATTTGGAATTCAAGGGATTGTGAAATTGAATGTTGTAAACTAAAAGTAAATAAATTTTTTTAAAAGAAAGAATGTCACTTCTCGGAGGACATATAGACAGAGGGCACAGGTGTGGGTTGAAAATGAAGGGATAACATCTAAAAATAAAATTAAGAGGTGAAAGAGGCACGTACTGGGAGAAAGTAAAAGGGAGGGGTAGAATAGGGTAAATTATCTCACATAAAAGAGCAAGAAAAACTTTTACAAGGGAGAAGAGGGAGGAAGTAAGGGGGAGTGAGTGAATCTTATTCTAATCAGAATTGCCTCAAAGAAGGAATGAGGTACACACTCAATTGGGTATAGAAATCTTTCTTACCCTACAGGAAAGTAGGAGAGGAAGGGGACAAAAGATGGGGGGAGGTGACCAAAGAGAAGGCAGATTGAGCAAGGGAATAGTCTGAAGTAAAACATTTTTGAGGAGAGACAGGGTGAAAGGAGAGAGAGAACAGAATAAACAGGGCAGGGGGGAGGAATAGGATTGGAGGAATATACAATTAGCAATAGTAACTACGAAAAAAATTTTGAAACAAGTTTCCCTGATAAAGGCCTCATTTCTCAAACATAACTGAATCAGATTTATAAAAATGAAAGCCACTCCCCAAATGAGAAATGATCAAAAAATAAGATCAGTTTTCTGATGAAATAATCAAAGCTATCTATAGGCATGTGAAAAAATACTCTAACTCACTATTGATTAGATAAATGCAAATTAAAACAATTCTGAGCTACTACCTCATTCCTATTGGATTGACTAATAGGACAACAAAGGTAAAAGACAAATGTTAGAGGGGAGGCAAGAAAAAATAAAACATTAATGCACTGTTGGTGGAGTTGTGAACTGATTCAACCATTCTGTAGAGCAATTTGAAACTATGCCAAAAAGGCTATAAAAACCATATACCCTTTGAGCTAGTGATAGCACTACTAGGTCTGTATCCCAAAAGAGATTTAAAAAAGGAAAAGGACCTATATGTACAAAAATATCTATAGCAACTCTTTTCTGGGGCCAAAGAATGAGAAATTGAGGGGATGCTCACCACTTGGGGAATAGCTGAAAAAATTGTAGCATGTGGTTATGATGGTATATTGTACCATAGGAAGTGATTAGCGGGGTGCTCTCAGAGAAAGCTGAAAAGACTTTATGAGTTGAAGCAAAGTGAAACGTACTGTGTACAAAGTAACAGCAATATTGTAGAATGATCAGCTGTGAATGATTTAGCTATTCTCAGCACTACAATAATCTAAGACAACTCGGAAGGACTTAAAATGAAAAATGCTATCCATCCTCACACAAAGGACTGATGATGTTTGAATGCAGATTTAAACATAATTTTTTTAGAACGTTCTTTATTTTTCTTGAGGTTTTTTTGGTCTATATTTTCTTTCACAACATGACTGTTATGGAAGTGTTTTGCATGGCTATGCATGTGTAACCTTTATCACTTTGTTTGCCTTCTCAGTGAAGGGTGCTGGGGAGGAAAGAAAGGAGAGAATTTGAAACTCCTAAGTTTTAAAAATGAATATAAAAATGTTTTTACATGTTACTGGGGAAAATAAAATACTAAATAAATTTTCTTTAAAAGTCACTTCTCATGATGATAAATGCTATCCACTTCTAGAGAAAGAACTGATAGAAATATGAATGCAGAAAGAAGAATACTATTTTTTTTACTTTCTGTACTTTTTGAGTTTGTTTTTTTCCCCCCTTTGGGTCTGTATCGTCTTCCACAGCATGATCATTATGGTAATGTGTTTGGAATGACTGAACATGTATAACCTATAAAAATTGCTTACTGTTTCAGGGAGGGGGGAGGTAAGGAAGGAGAATATTTGGAACTCAAAATGTTCTTAAAGGGGGTCGCTAGGTGGCGCAGTGAATAGAGCACCGGCCCTGGTGGCGCAGTGAATAGAGCACTGGCCCTGGAGTCAGGAGGGCCTGAGTTCAAATCCGGCCTCAGACACTTAACACACAAAAAAACTAGCCATATGACCTTGGGCAAGTCACTTAACCCCAACTGCCAAGCAAAAAAAAACTTTTTTAAATCAAAATGTTCTTAAACATGAATGTTAAAAATTGTTTTTACAAAGGTGGTTAAGTGGCACAGTGAATAGAGCACCGGCCCTGGAGTCATGAGGACCTGAGTTCAAATCTGGCCTCAGACACTTAACACTTACTAGCTGTGTTACCTTGGGCAAGTCACTCAACCCCAATTGCCCTGCCTTTCCCCTCTTAAAAAATTGTTTTTACAGGTAATTGGGAAAAAATAAAATATAACTTTTTTTAAAAATTCCACTAAATGGTTATATGCTTTTTGACCCAGTGATACCTTAATACAAATGTACCCAAAGGATATCAAGGACAAAGAGAAAAATTCCAAATATACAGAAATATTTATAACAGCATTTTTGTAGTAGCAATGAAATGGAAGGAAAATAGATACCCATTATTCAGTGAATGGATGAAAATCTTTGGATATTCATGTAACAGAACATTATTGCATGTTAAGAAAAGACAGGAAGATTTCAAAGAAACTTGGGAAAATATCTATGAACTGATTCAGAGCAAAGTATAATGCCAAGCAAAGGCAATTTCCAAGGTTCAGATTACCAGCATAGCAAACTCCATTTATTCAGCAAACATTCACAGAATAGAGAAAGTCAAAATACAGTATAACTCATTCATTTAGCAAGTAAGTTCTTAATTCAATCTAGGTACTACTCCACCCCCTAGACAGTACATTCTTTTAGTCAGTCAAAGTCTCTTCTCAAATAGAGATCAGTTTTCAATCATAAACAAAGTACATTCATATGGTTAATCACAGAGCACAAAAAAGCCAAAGGTTTCCCACCCCTGGACTCAAAGTAATTACAATACCATCCATTAACACCAAGCATTTTCTCAAAAGGGAGCAGGAAGGCACAAAAGGCCATCCACCCTTAATCCATAACAAGGTCAAGATATCATGTCAGCATTGAAAACCCAAGTAAAGGTCCTTCTTTCATCTTCACTCAAGGCAAGGCCTCAGCAATCTCAGTTCCTGGGGAGTCAACGCTCAACAAAGTCATAGCCAATGTCCTCATCAAATCACTCTCTGCCTGTAGAACAGTCCCAGAACCCCTGAAATTATCAGCAAGGCCCCCTTCCAGGATTTCTGTGAACATACAAGAAAATCCTCCTTCAGGGCTTCTGCACCAACAGCAAGGTTCCAGGACCTCTACAACAGCAGCACTGTCCTTCACCATCACGTGAATGTAGCAAAACAACATCAAAACAGACAGACAAAATACTGGCATCACAGCCATGCCTCCTCAGTTCTCAGCAGCTCTAGGTGGCAGTCCTCAAAAGTCCTGGGCAGCTCCAATGGGCTCTCAGCAGTCTGTCTCAGCAACTCAGGCTCCACGACACTGGATACTGCTCTCCCAAAAGTACTTCTTCTTCTGGCCTTCTCTGGGCTTGAGACTTTCTCAATTCATGGCTCCTCCCAGTTCAGCCCTTTCTCTTCACGTCAACAAGTCCATCCCACAAGTGGGATTCACAAGCTCTGGGTCTTAACATTCAACCCAAAAGCCAAGTCAATTCAGGGGCATCTCCAAATTCCATTACCATTACACAAAGTAAGTAGAACAAGGAAAAGAATTTACACAATGACCACAGTAATAGAAGAGAAAACACGTTAAGAGCTCTGACCAACAAAGGGACCCAACACAAATGAACCACATCTAAACCAGAAGTGATTTTCCTTGGCTCCCTAGGATGGGAGGTGAGGGAGGGTAATAAGATGCTAGAGATAAGGACAAAAAAGATCCTGGCCCTTCTCTTGCACCAGACTCCCCTGGAGCTGAACAAACTCTGGAGTTAGGACACTTAGTGGAAGAGACCATCCCCAACCCCCTTGGGCCTATGCTAGTTTGTTGTTATATGTGAAAGAATGACAAAGATCATTTTAAAAAGTAGAAACAAAATGTTATGAAGATGCAGAAAAAATACAAGGTTAGTTTTTTGTGCCATGTTATCTGTAACTCCAGCTGCCATTTCCTGCTCAAGTTTCCACTTGAGAGTCTGATGGTCGAGCTTTCACTTCCTCTCCCCGGGTCTCAGGCCCACCACTATTCTCCCTGCCATCTCCATACCATGCCATCTAGGGTTAATTCCTCCTCCTACCTCCTCCCTACACTCTTTCCAAATCTAACTCTGAGAAGCATAATCAGATCAATGCTATGAAATCAGTGGGTAGAAAGGACATGCCAATTATTATTTGCCCTCTACCTCCAATCATCATTGCCTCTCTTTTCTCTGTCCAAAACACTCCTTCCTAACACTAGCCTATGAATTATCTTCTCTTTCTAGAGTATGAGCCCCAGGGGTCGTTGGTGGCGCAGTGAATAGAGCACCGGCCCTGGAGTCAGGAGGACCCGAGTTCAAATCCAACCTCAGACACTTGCCACATTTAATAGTTGTGTGTCCTTGGGTAAGTCACTTAACCCCAATTGCTTTGCTCTCATCCCTCCAGGAAAAAAAAAAAAATATATATATAAGCTCCAAGAGGACAGAAACTATCCTGGTTGTTTATATGTGTATCTCCTGTGCTTAGTACAGAGCCCAGCAGACGGCTGACAATAAATGCTTATTCCTTCCTTCATTTATTCATTTACTTTCTCTGGGAGAGAAAAAGAAGAGAGAGGGGGCGGAGCCAAGATGGTGGCGTAGAAGCAGCAAGGTTTCACAGCTCACACGTAGCCTCAAATACCCATAAAATATGACTCTAAACAAATTTTAGGGCTCCAAAACTCACACAAAAATACAGAAAACACATCTCCTGCTGAAGGCAGCTCGGTACAAAGGGAGCCAAAACCAGCCCAGCCTGAAACCATGGCTTGGCCCCAGGGCAGCCAGGACAAGCGGCAGCTGGAGCCTTCAGGAGAGTGGATCAACAGCAGCTGTGGCAGTTTCCAGAATTATCAAGCCATAAGAAACAAGGACTAAGTGAAAGGTCAGTGGAATTCCACTAAATCTGGGGGAGAAAGCGGTCTGGCTGAACTGCCTCCAGGGTAAGGAAGCAGCAGAAGCAGTGGCGGCCCTGGCACCGCCTCCATGCAGCTGCTTCAGACGTCCCGGCTTGCACACTGCAGTGGGGCTAAGTGATCGTTCAGAGGCTAAGTGTTCTTGCATTGAGTGGCCTGGATCCAGATCACGGTCTTGGGTGGTGGTACTGCGGTACATTTTCAGTGAGCCAAAGCTGGTGGGGGTAGCAAAAAACCCAGTGCCCTCCCAATAGCACCAGCAGCTACGAAAACCCCAGTGATTTCGGACAGAGCTTTCCCCCCCTGGAAGCAGAGTTCCACAGAGCTAAAAAATCAAGTAATTTACTGGCAACATGAGCAGGCAAAGGAAGCAAAGTAAGAACAGCTATTGAACTCTAGAATCCTTTTTTGGGGACAGAAAGGACCAAAGCATGGAACGGGAGGAAGACAACACAGTCAGAATTCCCACACCAAAAGCTTCCAAGAAACATGAAGACTGCCTAAAAGTCATAGATCAGCTTAAGAAGGATTTTGAAAAGGAAGAGAGATATCAAGGAAAGTGCTCTGATTCATCTAGACAACAAGATGGTGCAGCAGAAAGAGCGACCAGCAAGACCTAGAGTCAGGAAGGTTTGTGCTCAATTCAGGCCTGAGACATTTATTAGTTGTGCCATCTTGTTGCAAGGATCAACTGAAATATTATTTCTAAAAATAATATTTGTAAACCTTACAAATTTTTAAATGCAAACAGTGCTATATCACTACTAGCTATGATTTGAGCATTTAAGCTCAATGTTGAAGTTGCACCTTGAAGATGGAAAAAGGTAAAGAGGATGAAGGAATGTAAGAACCCTGTAAGCATGAATAGCTCAATTCTACCATGGGGAAAACTTTATCTCCTTTCCATTGCCCTTAATTCAATTTTATAAACATTTATTAGGTGTCTACTATGCACAAAGCACCATTCTAGGTATTGAAAACTCAAAGACCAAAAAAAATTTTTTTTTAATTTTTTTTTTTTTGCTTTTTTGGAGGGCAGGTGGGGTTAAATGACTCGCCCAAGGTCACACGGCTAGTTTTTTTTTTTTAATGTGTTAAGTGTCTGATGCTGGATTTGAACTCAGGTACTCCTGACTCCAGGGCCGGTACTCTATTCACTGCACCACCTAGCCGCCCCTCAAAAAAATTTTTAAATAAAAAAAGTAATAATTCCTGCTTACCAAAAGCTCACAGTCTACATTCACCACAAGGTACACACTTGAGGACAGGGGATCTTACCATAATCTGACAGAAATGTAATAGTCAACAAGAAATAATTCTTATTAATGAGGTGGAGAGTACTCAGTTGAATAAACAAAACTTGCAAATGAGAGGGTTCACCCAGTTGGCTCTCAGCCAAGGCCTTGATTTCTGTCACAAGGAAATGTCCACAGAAACGTATCCAGGACCCAAAAATAATACTGGAGGCTCCTGAATAGTCTACAATGTGCATGGTTCCCTTAATGATAATTAGGGGATTGATGGCTATGCCTTAAATGCAGGCCAGTACAAAGCAGCTATTCATCAGGACCTAAAACTTGAGCACTGAAAATAGTCATTTCCTATGGTTGTTATTCTCAGACAATCGGAACCAGATATTTTGTACGAAATACTCTATTCCAGCTATTCCTAAGGAAGCCCTACTGCTTATTTAGCCCAAGGATTTCCTTCTTTTCCTTGTCACCCCAAAAGCCACAGACCCCCTCAGCATCGGTTCTGGCTTCAAGAGCAGGCCTTGAGGTAAGTAACACTTTACTTCCCTGGCAACTACCTCCTGGTATAAAGTCAGGCCCTGATAGGTTGAAGGGGCTTTCAGGGAAGATCTGAAATCTCTTCCCCATCCCCAGAGCTTCTGCCCAGCAATGATGCCTGCAGTATCACCATTCAAAATCCATCTTTCACAGTAAAAAAAAATAATTTTCTGTAAAAATGCAAATGTAGTAAAAAATTTGTATGAATTAATATATTAGTTGTTTCAAAGAATAAAAATGTCCAGAATGCACAAGGAAAATTTTGATAATGAGGGTAGGAAACAGATACAGTGCAAGGAAGGGCAAGTCTAGGTATGACACCATGAAAACATTGGATACCTGAGGTCAAAGAGTACCAAGAATGGTAAAAGGACATTACCTGCTTTACAGTACTGCTTGGGCCAGCTCTATCTAGCATTGTAAGAATTTTCCCAGTTTGCTTTGTGGTGGAGATATCTACAATTCTGTCTCCTATCTGGTTTAGAAGTTGAAAAACTTCCAGATGGAGAAAAGGAGAATAAGATGGTCTTTGAATTTGCTCTTAAAAAAAACAACTAAAGTTCTCTCTAAGAATCCTAACTTTGTAAAGGCCCTAAACTTGAATCATCTACTTTGCCCCTTTAACACCAGGGAGAACTACCTGTAGAGGTGAGCCGCCCTCTGTTCAGAGACTGCTTCTAGCAGGTCACAATTTGATTCAGAAAAGAATCAGTCATTCATTTCTCCCATTCCAAAATGTAGAAAGGGCATTAACATACTCAGTAGTCATATCACAGGGTACAGTTGGTTGGTATCTACATATGAAGATAAATCCAGTACTGTTTGGTTTCATCATGGACTTGGGCAAATTCCTGAGAACCTGGGAGGAGAGATGAGAGGAGATGCATGCAAGGCTCTCAGGGCAGGAAGAATATTGGCAGAACAGGTCTGGTACCAGAAACAGAACGTCCTGATATTTAGGACCAATAACTATTCTTAATCCTTTCCTCTAAGCCAATTTACACATACTTAACACATATCGAGTCAGGTCCATGTCCCTAGAAGTCAAACTTAGACTACAAGATGTTTACTCTGTGCCTTGATTCCCATTTTCAGATAGTTTTGATTCGTTTTGTTTAAGATCTAGAATCATTAATCTGGAAGAATCATAAGATCATGGATCTAGGTCTAGAAGGACCTTAGAGGTCATTTAGTCCAACTCCCTCATTTTTTGCACATAAGGAAACTGAAGTTCACAGATGTTAAGTGACTTGACCAAGGTCATGCAGACAGTAGATAGAAAGTAGAAATTTGCATTCAGGTCCTGTAATTTTAAGCTAGCATTTTTGTTGTTGCTGTTAGCATTCTTTACACTAAACCATGAAAACTCAGAAAACTCAGAAAAGCAATAGTTCAGTTTTAGTACAAATGGTATTATTATCAATAACCAAGGGCAAAAACATTTTAAAGCAAAACTATTTATATTAAGATTTCAAATGTTTGGAAAACCAAGATCTTTCTGTATATTTGACCTTTTTTGTTTATCTTTTCTATTTATTTAAAGTTTCCTCTAAATACATAAATACTTAGATCTAATGGGGAAAAGGTAATTTGCCAAAGGACACTTGTCAATTTGTAAATAATGGCAGAGCTAAGAGCAGACCTCATCTTCTGACTCCCAAATAGGTAGGTCTTTCCCCTATTACTTTAGCAAAATTAGCTTACTTTTTTTTTTGCTGTTCTCTGAATACTTTCAAATGATGTTTTCATCAACAATGCCTCAAAGAACTAAAAAATGTAAAAGAACAAATTACTCTTTACCTTTTCATGGCAGAGAGACCTCTATGTCATGAAACTTTCCTAAAATAAAAGAATTGGTAGTGCAGGATATAATTATAGCTCTCCAAAAGTGGAATGAGTTGCCTCAGGTGGTGATGGTTCTCCTTCACCAGAGGTTTCAAAATAATAACTATTTGAATAGCACTTCAAAGTTTGCAAAACATTTTACATAAGTTACCTCATTTGACGAAGATGCTACAGCTATTATTAATCCTAGTGAGTAGCCAATGATTCCATAAAGAATAAGTTATATTTGAACAGGAAAATATATTGTTATGAGAATTATCCCTAACAGTAACTGTCTGGGCACAGTCAAAACCTTGTCAGAACTCAGAATTAGCAAATTAGAGATGAAAATTAATTTAAAAAAACAAAGATCAAGAAATAATAATAATGAGAAAAATGTCATACAATTGAAATGATCATCTTGAATTATTTAAACTAGTTATTAGAAATTAAAAATGAGAAATGGACAACAGAAATGACATCAGTACTAAATATGATTTCATCCAGATGTTTAACTAATGTATATTAACTGCCACAAGGAGACCAAAAGCACCCCAAAACAACTAAATCAACATCCATTTTATTCAGAGAGATGGCTGCCAAAGGCAACATTGGGTTAGAATTATAAACTCATATGTAAAATTGTACAAGGAAGGATAATATGTGATTACAAGAAGTATGGTCTCATAAATCAGAGAAGCAAAGAACAGTCAGACCAGTTTTAAGAAAGCTTGGCAAGACAAACCAACTAAGCAAAGTCACTCCAAGGGCCTTTGAGTATGAACATGGAAGACTCACCAAGAGAAGAAAAATGGAAAAGACTTCCAAAAGTCATTACAAGAAATTATCTTCTGTATCAAGCATAGTAGATCCATCACACTTGAAATCTAACATTCCAGTCTCAGATGTGCTTTTTGGAGGTAGAAATGTCTCTACAGAGACCCAATAGAAAAGTAGCATACATATAAATATTATATAAATATATATAAATATACAAATTTTATATATATATATAAAATACGCATTATATATGTATATATGTGTATATGTGTATGTGTGTGTGTTTGTGTATAAAATCAGAACCATACTGGAGACAATAAAATTGTGAGGATACCAAGGAAGGTAATAATATTCAAGATATACAAAGATTGGGAAGATACTTAAAAAAAAAAACAGTAAAGATTGACAATGAGTGGGCTGTGACCTTAACAAGAGAAGGAAGGGGACAGTGCTTTGGGGAAATAAAAAAGTTATTTTACTGACCCCAAGTTTCCCATATAAGCAGAGGCCTATGTTTCAATACTATTGATCCTGAAGACGTCATTTAACCCTGTTTGACTCGGTTTCCCCATCTGTAAAATGAGCTGGAGAAGGAAATGGCAACTAACTCCAGTATCTTTGTCAGGAAAATCCCAAATGGAATCACAAAGAGTCGGACATGACTGAAATGACGGAACAACAACAAATATTGTATGGAAGTGACACACAGAATCTCACTGGCTCTGAAAAACTACAAACCAGTATCACACAGGGGACAATGAGAAGGCTCATGGTAAGTGTGAGAAGCTTGCCACATATAACCAATGAAGAACTCTGAAGAAAAAAGACTCAACAGAAATACTGAGAAGCTGCATGATAGGAAGAGAAGATGAAGAGCTCACCATGGTAAGAGTGAGAGATGATGGATAGACAGATGGGCACAGTGCTCTGTCAGTACCCTCCAGACGTCAGGAGAAAACAAGGAACGACTCCCAGAGTGGAGAACTTTGGGGAGACTTAGAGTAAGGTCATTCAGTTTGGGCCAGTCCAAATAGGCTAGAACCTGCCTCACTGGAATGAAATCCCAAATTGATTTTTAACCATCTGAGCATTCTTTGTATTCTCAGTGCTTAACACAGTTCATGACACATAGCAAGAGCTTAACAATTTTTTGTTGACTAGAAAATTTTTGAACAAGGGGACCTAAAATTGATTCACTGCTTCTTCCATTTCTTTTCAGTGTTTATTTAGACAAGTCACTGACCTCTTGGGACCTCAGTTTCTCTTATTGAAGAGGTTACACTAGATGACATCAAAGGTTCCTTATAGTTCTAAAATCCTGTGTTTCTTTGATACTCTGAATTAAGGAACCTTAGAAAAATCTAAAAGTCAGACATCCCTAGTTTCATTTGTGGCAGCAGCCCTGAAACGGTCTTATGGAATGCCTTGGGGACTGTGATGACTGATTGCCTCTCCAAGAATTCATTAAGCAAGGGCCACAATAAACACACCAAAACAAAACAGCATTCAAAAGGTTTAATTGGAAGTTAATGCTCTCAAGTTCTCGGTGAAGAAAACCTGTTCTTACTTGTGAATATAATCATTCTGGACAGAGACTCAGAAACTATAATGAGATCAGACTACTATTAGACATTTAAAGAGAATATTCCCAAGGCTTAGGATAGAAAAAAAAAAAGAGCCACTTTCCTTGAAATAAATTTGGTTCTCCTTTGTATGTTGTAATGGAAAATAGCATCACAGACCTGGCAAACTCTTCACTGATGCCATATACATTTACATTCTGGAATGCCAGAGTAACTAAATGTCAGTTGATAAACATCTATTCATCACCTATTACGTGCCAGGCATTTTATTAATTGTGAGGACACAAAGAAATACAAAGACAGTCCCTGCTCTTAAGAAGCTCTCAATCTAATGGAGAACTCAACATACAAATAACTTGTATACAAACAAGGTATATTGAAGATAATCAATCAAGCAAAGGCATTAGAATCAAGATCGATCAGGAAAGGTTTCCTGTAGAAGGTAGAATTTTAGCTGGGACTTAATGGAATCCAGAAGGTGAAGACGAGGAGGCAGAATATGCCAGATATAGAGGATAGTCAGTGAAAATGTTCCCAGTCAGGACACGGAATATCTTCTTCAAAGAACAGTCAGGAGGCCAACGTCTCTGTACTGAAGACTACGTAGTGGGGAGGGGTGTTAGGTATAAGAAGACTGGAAAAAGGGAGGCAAGGTAGCAAGGGCTTTGAATGTAGAACAGAGGATGTTCTATTTGCTCCTAGAGGTGATATGGAGTCACTGAAACTTATTGAGTAAGAGGTGGATGCAGTTTGGTGACATTATCACACCTGCATTACAGGAAGATCACTTCGACAGCTCAGTGGAGGATGGATTGGAGTGGAAAGAGACTTGTGGTAGGGAGAGCAACCAGCAAGATATTACAGTAGTTCAAATATGAGGTAGCGAGCCCCATGCCTGGATGATGGTACTGTCAGAGGAGAGAAGGAGGCATGTGTGAGAGATGTTAAAAAGGCAGCAACCCTAGGACTTGGTAACTGACTGGATACGAGTGGAGTAAAAAATGACACCTAGATTGTGAGTGTGGGTGGTGGTGCCCTCAACAATGATAGGGATATTAGGAAGAGGGAAGGACTTGAAGGAAAAATATTGACTGTGGTCTCAGAGATGTTGAATTTAAGATGCCTAGTAGGCAGCTAAAGATGAGAGACTGCAGGTCAGAGGAAAAGTTGTTGCTGGATAGATAAATCAGAGAAGCATCTGCATAGAGAGGATAAGTAAAACCATGGGAGCTGATAGCACATCAATAAGCAAAATAATATGAAGGAAAAAGAGAAGAGGATCCAGGAGAGAACCTTGGGGACAAAACTGAATGAAAAGGAAGAAGAAATATTTATTCAATGCTTTAAAATCCACACAGCACTTTTCATTTGTCTTACAATGATTCTGTGAGGTAGATACCACAGGTATTCATTCAGTTTTAGCAATGAGGAAACTGAGCTTCTGGAAGTTAAAGTACCTTGTCAAAGGTGACACTTATTCTAAAGAATAAGTGTCAGAAGAATTCAAATCCAGACTCCAAGTCTAGCATATTGTCCACTACAACAAGGTATTTTCCAGTTGTATCTGACTCTTCATGACCCCATTTGGGGTTTTCTTGGCAAAGATACTAGAGTATTTTGCCATGTTCTTCTCCAGCTCATTTTATAGGTGATGAAACTGAGGCACACAGGGTTAAGTGACTTGCCCAGGGTCACACAGCTAGAACATGTCTGAGGTCAGATTTGAACTCAAGAAGAAGTTTTCCTGACTCCAGGCCCAGCACTCCAGCCATTGCAGCACCTAGCCACCTCCCAAGGTCCCACAGTAATTGGCAAATTCCAACCAAAGTCTTCTGGATGCAAATCTGGTGCTCTTTCCAGTTTACGATGATGTCTGTTGGCCACGTCCTATGAATGAATGATTCAGAAAATGAATGAAAGAATAAATATTTATAAAGTGCTTATCATATGCCAGACTTGGTGCTAAGCACTGAGGATACAACAATAAGCCAGTAAGTCAGTCTCTACCTTCAAGGAGACATTCTAAGAGAATATAAAACATCAAGGGATACATGAGAATTGAAAAGCAATTGAGGGGGACAATTCATAGGGCAGCATGGTTTATAAATGGTTGAGAAATATGCAGAGAGACCTGCTTCTTGGCAAGACAGGGTGAAGTCCAAAGGGCAGCTTCCACATGGTAGTGAGAGGAAGAAGAGAATCAAGCCAAACACTATTGTCAGTTAGTCACAAGGTATTCATTGAGGACTTGTTATGAGCTAGGGCTAAAAAGCAGATCAGTCATTTATGACTGTGTAACTAATCAGCAATATGTTACTCTATCATTTTCCCTTCATTGTTAATGAAGTCTGTTTTACAAGGCCATCCTCCATTCATATGACAAGCTACAGGGAAGAAGGGTTTGTGCCCAAGGCTGGAGACAGAGCAGCCAACACCAGACTAGGAGGAGCTCAATAATGGAAGTTACACAATAAGGGAACAATTAAATAACATGCTACATTAACATAATGCAAAAGAGCAATGCAATTAAGACAGACAAGTATGAGGAACACAAAGAAATCTGAAAAGACTTATGAAATAATGCAAAGAAAAAAAAACACCAGAATGACAGAGCCCACACTAACCACAATTATATAAAGGAAAATCGATTAAAATGAACCCAGAAATGCCACTACAAAGTTTATACTTCAAAGAAATAAAAAGGAAAAGGCCATTTGTACAAAAATATTTATAGTAGCTGTTTTTATGGTGACAAAGAACTGGAAACTAAGCAGGGTGTTCATCAAATGAGGAATGGCTGAACCAATTATGATATATGAAGGTAATGGAATGCTAGTATTCCTAAAAAAAATGATGAAAGAGATGGATTAAGACAAACCTGAGAAGATTTATATGAACTGATAGAGAGTGAAGTGAGAACCAGGAGAAAATTTATACAATAACAATACTGTAAAGGAAAAAAAAAAAACTTTAAAAGACTCAAGAACTCTGATCAATGCAATGACCCATCTGACGATGACACATTACCTACTTTCTGAAAGCTGATAAAATAAGATAGATTTATATTTTCCAATATATTTCATCTGTTTTGCTTGATTATGTATATTAAAAAGAGTTTTGGTTCTCTTTTTTTTCATTGGGGGAAGAACAAAATGGGATAGGGTTAGTTTCAACTCCCCCGTCCCCTAAAAAGAGGGACATTACAGCATTTTTAAATGCACAGAAGAGAAGAAAGGCTTGAAAGAATTATAAGCAGAACAGCTTGGGTAGTTATATGTTGAATTTATTATATACTTAAAAGAAAAGCAAGCTATTCAAAATAGAGATTTGTAGTTTTATGTAAAATCCTACTTTTTCTGCTCTATTATGTATATGGAAATGCTTATTTCAGTTGGTGTTTATGTTCAGAATTTAAGAAAATCAAATTATTTTTAAAAAGGACAAAGAATACTGAGTTATTCTATTTAATGTGCTGAAATTAACTACATTCATATAGTTATTTAGCAAATACAGTTGGTTGCAATGTTCAGTATTCAAGTTTTTAATAAACCATTTAATTTAATAAAAATAAAAAAGACAAGCTTCTACCCCAATAGCACTGGGATGCAATCACATTAGAGAGGCACAAAGAAAAACAGAGAAAGGCCTGGATCTTAGGTTCAGCTGCCAGGACCTGCCCTCATACCTCCTTGGGTGTTTTTTCTTTATAGACACAACAAAAGAGTCATGAAAAAGAACTTTCCTTACTGCTATACCTACACCTGGAACATGCTAGCCAAAGAGTTTTGGCAGCAACATCTAGCCTCCAAGATAATTAGATCACAAAAGTGCCATGGCCCAAATAATATCAGACAGTAAATGTTTTCTTCTTAATAATGCTGTGATATAGATAGTACAAGTATTATCATCTCCATCTTAAGGATAAGGCACTTGAAGCTCAGAGAACTTATATAACCTTCCAGGGGTCACATCTCTAGTAAGTCTTAGAGAGTATTCTCCACCCTAAGCCTTCTGACTCCCAAGTCTAACATGGAAGCTGTTAGTGAAAATACGTAAGGATCATTGGGAGCCACCATGCATGAGGGTTTAAATGCCACTTTTGACCTACCTATATGATCCTAGACAGTTCATTTAACCAGCCTCGGTCTCAATTTACCTGTAAAATAAAGGAGTTGGACTAGAAGGTCTCTGAAGTCCCATCCAGTTCTAGACCTATGTTCCAATGTACTCCAAAAGATGCAGATGATATTACTCACAGAGTCTCCTTAAATAGCTGAGTGTGAAGGGAAAAAATATACCCAAGAGGGCATAAATATGCCAGTATGTAATTTACTGTTGTAAGATTCCACCTATTAAGATAAAGAATGTTTTTCATTATAGCTCTCCGTGAGGTCATAACTTTCTCAAACATTCTTTTCCTTTGGTGTAAAATTTTCCATGGATAATCTTAGTCCAAAGGTAGCTTTTTAAAAAATACTTACAGAAAATCTATTTTGCCATTGAGTCAAGAAACAACTGGCAGTAGAAGAAATTGAGGGAGACAATGAAATGACATGTTTTAGAAGGGGGAAGTCAATGTTATTTTTTTTCCAAAGGGGGAAAAAAACGCAAATGAGTTTTACCCCCTTCCCTTATCAGTTTAAAATCTGACCTATAAATTTTAAGACCTAGTCTCCCCTCCTATATATATGATGCTAAAAGAGGGGCTTGGAGATCAATACTTTGATTTATTCCAAATCTACTTTCTTATCTGCATTTTTTACAATACTTACCTAATACGGTGCCTTGCATTTAAGATTTTGAACTAAGAGGCCTTAAGGCAGTGGTTCTCAACCTTCCCAATGCCATGACCCTTTAGTACTTGTATGTGGGTGTATCTGCATGTGGGCAGACCTGCCTGGAGACAGATAGAGGAGTGGTGTCTTGGTTCCTAAGAACATCGGAAATATGTGTTTTCCAATGGTCTTAGGGGACCCCTGTGACCCCTGTGAAAGGGTCGTTTGACCCCCAAAGTCGAGAACCACTGCCTTAAGAGATCACAGAGTCCAATACTCTCATTTTACAGATGAAGAACTTAAGCTCTAGAGAGATGAGTTAATTTGCCCAAGATCACATGAGGAGTAAATAGTAGAGTGGGGATTCAAATCCTGTCCTTTAGGCTCCACATTCAGTATGCTTTTCAATAAACCATAATACTCTCCTTCCCTAAGGATAAAAGAAAATGGAAAGCAGATACCATATGAATGTACCATAGTACAATGGATAAAGGCTTGGCTTGGAGTCAGGAAAACCCTGGTTCAAATTCTAACTCTGATACTTAGCTATGCCACCATGAGCAAATCAATCATCTAACCTCTCTGAGACTCAGTTTTCTCATCTGTAAAGACGGCATAGGAAGGCCTGTAGTGCCCACCTCACATAGTCATGAAGATTATATTAGAGAATATATGTAAAACACTTTGCGAATCTTAAAGCACTGTGTAAATAGCTATTATCATTAATGCAGAAATGAAATTGAATGTTTTTCATAAACTGTCTTAACTCAGTTCTTATCACATAACCAGAAAAATATCAATTATAATGAGAGAACAGAAGACCAAATTAAAATAGGGAAGAAAATGAGTGGATTTAAATCAAAAGGAAAAATCTTAAGTTATGGCAAAAAAAAAAACAAAACCCAGCCTCGTTCAATATTAAAAATTTCTCTAGACTGAATGATTAATTTATTCAACAAATATTTATTGATGGTCTATACTGAAGACATTTAGCTAGTTGTTCTTTCCTCTAGGACAGCGGTTCTCAACCTGTGGGTTATGTTCAATTTGTAACAATGAAAATACATCCTGCATATCTGATATTTACATTATGATTCATAACAGTAGAAAAATTACAGTTATGAAGTAGCAACGAAAATAATTTTATGGTTGGGGGTCACCACAACATAAGCAACTGTATTAAAGGGTTGCCGCATTAGGAAGGTTGAGAACCACTCTTCTAGGAGAAGGGTCTGCAAGAATACCATCCTTTCAAGTCAGTGCCTTCTCCCTCAAAGCGAGCACTTATTCCTTTTACTTTGAATTTTATTTAATTTATTTACTTTGAACTCACTATCCTTTGTTTCAGCAGTCAGCCCACACCTGGCCACATACCTCCAGCATATAGAAGATACAGGCAAAGTTCCTAGCAGACCTCTTTGTAGTAACAAAATAGAAACACAGTCAATAGTCACTGATTGGGGAATGACTAAAAAGGTATGGTATATGAATATAAGAAATGATTAATATGAAAAGTTTCAAGGCACATGGGAAGATTTATATGAAAGGATATTTAATGAAATAAACAGAACCAAGTGGACAATATGCACAATGACTATAACAAGACAAATGAAAAAAAAAATCACCAAAAGGAAATTCAATTCTGAGTAATGGAAAAACCAATGAATGTTCCAAAAGAAGAGATAATGTAATATACCTCCACTCTTACAGCTGAAAAATGGGAGATTCCTAGATCAGAATATGCTTTATATGTTATTAGAAAAAGCTTCTATATTTTTGCTTAATTGTTTTTCTCTGTCACAAGGGTAGTGGTAAAAAAAGCAATGAGATAGGTAGGATGGGAAGTGATCATGATGTAGAAATAAGACAGCAACTATAAATATATGTGTGTATGGATATATACATATATATGTATATACACACACATGTATATATACATGTGTGTATAGAGAGACACATAGAGATATAGATATAGATATTTTGAGGGGGGAAGGTAGGGTAATTGGTGTTAACTGATTTGCCCAAGGTCACACAGCTAATCAGTGTCAAGTGTCTGAGGCCAAATTTAAACTTGGGTCCTCCTGACTTTAGAGCTGGTGCTCTATTCACTGTGCCATCCAGTCTCCCCCAAAATATATTTTTCAAAAGGAAAAATTATTTTTAATTGTAAAGTCTAAGAAAAAAAGGCATGTGCCTAAAGAATAACACTCCATCCTTCCTCCTCCCTTGGAAGATTAAAGATCAGAGAACCTCAAAGTCATAAGGGACCTTGAAGGCCATGCAGTGTAACCTGTACTTAACCAAGAATCTTTCCTACATTTTCAACATCCGGTCTTGACTTGAAGACCTCTAAGGAAAAACAATCTATACCTTCTCAAGGAAGCTCATTCACTTTTATACACCTCTCATCATTTGAACTACTAAAGAAAATATAAGTATTAAGCAGACACAAATATTTCAAATTTGCTAAGAAAAAAAAATTTAAGTGCAAATTAGCTTATAAGGTAGTAACAAAATAATTTCTTTCAAAATTGCTAATGGAAACTTTTTTAAATTTTTTAAAATATATTTTCTAGAATCTTTTCCAGATTGTATACTTAACACCTTACAGAGTTATAGCAAGTAGGATGGTTTATTTTGACTTTATTCAATTTGTATAATATAAGCCTCCTAAAATAAAATAACAGTAATAATAATGCTTTAAGGTTTACAATGTTCTTTGCATATATTATCTCACTGGAGCCTCATAACAATTCTGGGAAGTAAGTTAAGCAACTTATGCAAGGTCACAGAGCTAATAAGTACTTGAGGCAGGATTTTAATTTAGGCCTTCCTGAGTTCACATCCACTGCTCTGTCTTCTACACCACTTAGTTTCCCATATTTCTATGTTTTCTTCATATGTAGCATTTCTTACAACACAATAATATTCTATTACATTCATATTTCATAATCACCTTAGTCGTTCCTTGAACATGTGAAATGTGGCCAACTCTTTGCTATCAGAAACAATGTTGCTTTTAAGATTTTTTTCAAAGAGGTTCAGATAAACCCCATGATGATCTGCTTAACTGGGACCACTCTCCTTACAAAAGAAATGGGAAGTATTGAAAGGGCAAAGGAAAGAGTCATATGAATGTCATTTTGAATCCCCTCAAAAAAAACTCTTTGGGAACTGATGAACAAGTCTGAAAAACATTTTTTCCATGTGCTGAAAAAGACAATAAATTGGGATGGCTTACTTAGAGTGGAAAATAAAGATGACAGAATAAAGCAAGAAAAGGTCACCAAAGTCCCTAAGGAGACCCTTTGTGTGGAAGGAAGGAAGGGATTGCGGGACCTGGGTCAAAGAACAGAAAGTCTTAAAGGACCTGGAGGCATTCCAATCACAGAACTGCCAGAAAGAACAAGAAAGCTTCATGCTAGCCCTGGGAAATCCATTCTAAAAGAGCCATAAGTCTCTTCTAAGGGAGAAAGAGGTTAATACAGCAAAGAACCAAGACAGCAGTTACTTTAATAAAGGGAAAAGTCAAACGGAAAGATTTTTTTCTTTTTGGCTACCTGTGAGCTTACATTTAAGTTCTGTTTCAAGCCTTGTAAGCTGAAGTACTTGTAAGAAGAACTTTTGACTATTCTCTAGGAAAGTGCCTTAAACTTATATTCCTAGACGCCACCTAAGAGAAAGCACTTAAATCAGATTAACTCACGGGACTTCTTCTGGAGAATGCCTATGTCTCACTGGGATAGGGACAGATGAATCAGAAAACAAAATGAGCCCCACCCCCAATCCCCATGAAAATGTGACCTTTGTCCCATCAAGAAAGCTCCAGCATGAGAACTACACAATATAAGACAAGTCATGTGCTGAAAAATGTCCAAATCAAGGCTGTACACAAAGGCCAAATGAGTAATGTTAACCAAGACTCCTAGAAGACACAGAGAACTGCCATACAGTATAATAAAAAGAACAACAAACATGGATGTAGAAGTGCTAGGTTCAAATGACTCCTCCAATGAACAGTTAGTTATGTGACTATGGGGAAAGTCACAACTTCTTTCCAAGCTTCAGTTTCCACAGCTATAAAACAGCAATAATTATACTCATACTGTCTGTATTACAGAGTGGTTGTAAAGAAAGTATTTTGTAAAACTTACATTGTTATTCTAAAATTAGCTACTGTTATCAATACTTCCAGCTTGGTTGATCAAGGAAGGTGCTTCGTAGAAGCTGTAGCACCTAAGTGGGAACTTCTAAAATAGCAGGGTTTTGATAGTATAAGAAGCATGGTGCAGGAAAAAGGGAGCTAGATTTAGAATCAGGAGACCAGAACTGGAGCCCTACATCTGCTACTTTATATCTATGTGACTTTGGGGTAAATTTCTTCACTTTTTTGGGCATCAGTTTCCTTATATTTGAAAATGAAAGAATGGAACAAACATTTCTAATTTCTCTCTTTTCAGCCCCTTTTAATGTGTTGTTTTCCCCATTAAAATAAAATGCCCTGTCTCTAAGGGTGGGAAATATCTTTCTTTTTGCTTGTATTTGTGTCCACAGCACTTAACCAGTGCCTGGATTTAAGTGCTTAATAAATGCTTGTTGTCTGCCTGGCTCTAAAATCTATGAACCTAGGGGATCAAGAAAAAGAAAACTATCAGACATGGAATCCCCATCCTTAAAGTTTATGCATAAGTAAATGCATATATACTAGATTAGTATTTTTAAGAGTGTAGACTTTCTATTGTATATTTCCCTGATTCGTTGCTTTTTTTCAACAACTATCCTAAATTCAGACAGTTCCTTTTGCTCAAAGAATCATAGAAAGTTAGAGCTAAAAGGAAGGTTTCAGATGAAGCCCCTCCTCGTTAGAAGAAGGAAGGGAAAGGAGGAAGGACGGAAGGAAGGAAGGGAAGAAGGAAGGAAGGAAGGAAGGAAGGAAGGAAGGAAGGAAGGAAGGGAGGGAGGAAAAGAAGGCATAAAAGAAAGAATGAAATAAGGAAGGAATGAAGGGGGAAAAGAAGCAAGGAAGGAAGAAGCAATAAAGGAAGCAAGAAAAGAAGGAAGAAGGGAGGGAAGGAGGAAGGAAGGAAAGAAAGGAGGAAGAAAGAGAGGGAGGGAGGAAGGAAAGAAGGGAGGGAGGGAGGGAGGAAGGAAAGAAGGAAGGAAGGAAGGAAGGAAGGAAGGAAGGAAAGAAGGAAGGAAGGGAGGAAGGAAGGGAGGAAGAAAGGAGACAGCAAGTATCTGTGTCAAGCACTGTGCTAAGCAGGGGGGAAACAATTCACACAGGCCTGTGGGTATCCAGGGAGAGGCAATTTGGTTTGGAAAGTTACCATTATGGTGAGTGATACTATACATTCCTTGCAAAAACTTCAAGAACTGAAGGGGCAGGGTGATAAGACAGCCACAAAGGTAAGTCGTCTGGAGAGGCCAGGAAGTAGGGCAATTTATACAGTACAGTCCTTCTTAAAGTTTACAAAGCTTTTTCCATACATTATCTTATTTGAGTTTCACAATAACACAATGAGGAAGGTAACTACAGTGTGACCAATCCCATTTTTGTAGATAAGGAAATAGACACAGAGGGGTTACATGGCTTGACCAAGTTACATAGCTAGGACATGTTAGAAATAAGAGTTTAGTTCAGGTCTTCCTGACTCTAAATCCACAACATGACATCACAATACCTCCCTCTACCACGATTGTAAAGCATGTGAATATTGGTATGGATACCCTTGCCTCCTCTCTTTATCTTGATGCTACATCTTACTGGTTGATTGGTTGGTTTGTCCTTCCTTATTGAAGACGATCAAAATGATGCCACTATTTTGAAGTCAAGGTACAGTATGTCCAACTGTGGTTGATCAAACCAACATGAGCTCAAAAGGCTCTTCCACACATGGGACATAAAATAGTTTGTATGAACATGTGGAATGAAGATATTTCCAAATGTGTGCATCTCATGTTTCTTTTGAACTACTGCAATTCGGCTTTGCTCATAGAACACAGTGCCTTCTTTGATGCAGGAATGCCATGCTGAGAGGTCCTGTGCCAGTGTCTTCCATGTTTCACAGTCAATTCCAAAGTTCTTTAGAAAGACTGTGAGAGTCTTTTTTTTTTTTGCTTTTTGGAGGGCAACTGGGGTTAAGTGACTTGCCCAAGGTCACACAGCCAATAAGTATTACGTGTCTGAGGTTGGATTTGAACTCAGGTCCTCCTGACTCCAGGGCCAGTGCTCTATTGACTGCACCACCTAGCCGCCCCTTGAAAGTGTCCTTGCATCACTTCCTTGTGAGTGCTTACCTTGTGTAAGTTCTCAATAAAACAGTCTCTTAGGTAAATAGTTATTCGGCATTTGAACAACATGGTCAGCCCACTGGACTTGTGGTCTCTGCAGCAGAATTTGAATGCTTGGCAGTTAAGTTCAAGAAAGGACCTCAGTGTCTGGTACCTTATCTTGCCAGGTGATCTTCAGAATCTTCTTGAGATAATTCAAGTGGAAGCAATTCAATTTCCTGGCATAGTGCTGGCATAGGGTGCAGATTTCACAGGCATACAACATTGAGTTACACAATGGAAGTTGTTTAGTTTAGAAGTTGTTAAGTTTAAGAAGTTGTTAAGTTTAGAAGATAGTCCGATGACTTTTCTAAACTAGTGCTAGCAATGCACACATCAACCTCATCTTCTATATGTATATCTAGCCTATTAAGGAGGACGCTGGCAAGAATCTTACCAGCAATGATTAAGAAAGAGCATCCCCTATGATTGGCATAGAACTACCTATTTCTTTTTTTTTTATAGAGCTGGACAATGGAGGCATCCTTTAATTCCTGGGGGATAACCTCCTCTTGCCCTATAACCCGGAAGATTTTAGTCAGCTTTTATATGAACAGTGGACCCCCTGACTTGTAAATCTCAGCTAGAATAGAAACAGAACCAGGCACTTTGCCACATAAGAAGAGTCTAACAGTATTCAAAACCTCTTCTTCAGTTTTAAAGTTTGGCTAAAGAGGGACTGACTTCAACTTGAGGTACACAGTCAATGAATTCAGCAATGGTTGAATCATGGTCTGTTAAGAACACTATAGAAGTGTTCTTTCCATCTCTCAAGGATCATGGCCTTATCATTAATCAATGTTTCTCCATTAGTGTTGAGTAGTTGAGAAGCGCCATAAGTAGCCTTCAGAGCATCATAAAAGTGCTTTGGATTGTTAACTTCAGGGTAAAACTGAATATCATCTGCCTTCTTACTGTACCAAGAATCCTACATTTCTCTATGTGTAGCTTGCATTTTACTTTTGAAGAAGTTAAATGTTATCTTCTTAGAGATGGACAAACTATCCTGCTTGTAGACCTATGGAGTCCTCATTTTTCATTTATCAGCTTCTGAATTTCCGCATCATTTTCATCAACCAATATTGATATTTGCAAATGTTCTGGTCCAGATAAGTAAATGTGGTGCTGCACAGCAAATCTCTGAAAGCTGCCCATTCCTTTTCTGCTCCACTATTTCCAACAGTGTATTGGCTCAGCTTTCCCTCCAAGTCAGCAACAAACTGTTCATGATGGAGAAGCACTCTTATCTGTTGACATTAAGTCTTTTAGTAGTCATCCTACCTTAGGGCCATGATTTTTGTTGAATGTGAATGTTTAGCTTGGAGAGGATAAGTCTATAATTCATCCAGTACTTTGTGCCACACATCACCTTCATCATTCTTGCAGCTTGTCCATCTCTTCTCCTTAAATAACATAGACTACTAAATGCCAGTATTTGCTGTGAGGGTTCATCCATGAAGTTTTTTTGCTTTTAGGTAAAGAGAAAACCTTACTGGTGATAAGAAGGTCATGAGTTGCACAAATTTTCAGTAATCGGTGACTATTACTGTTGCTGTTTCTAACTCCACTCCTCCCAAAGAGGTTAAACAATTTGCTCAATAAATGTGAGAAACAGGAGTTGAACCCAGGCATTCTTGGCTCTAAATCCATCACATGACATCACAATATTTCCCTTTACCACAATTGTAAAATATATAAACACTGGTAGGGATACCCTTGCCTCTTCTCTTTATCTTGATATTATATCTTAGTAATTTTAAACACATATACTCTACTCCTTATCATATAAAGATTTTGAAAGCAGAGGCTCAAAACAGTAAAACTATAATAGTACTAAAGTCTTGATGATTTCAAAAAATGGAAACCAATTTTGACCCTGTCACCTCAGTGTAAAGCTAGACTCCAAAATTAGAGGAATGATAGAGTAAAAGTTCATGTGACTAAATTCAGAACTGATGCTGAAGCTAAGGACATGAATATTTAAAAACAAGTATCTCAAATAGCCTATGTGCTGAATTCCTAGATTTGTTCAAATACCCATGAACCAAAGAAGCTTAGAACTTAAAGGAATCATGAGTCCATGAACTAGTTTTGTTTTTTTTTATTTTGATACCTATTTCAATTTGATTGGTTTCCTTTATAAACCAATATATTTTATGTATTTAAAAGCATTATCCTGAGAAGGGTCTTTAGGCATCACAAGACTAAAGATGGGAACATCACCTTCAAAAGGTTAAAAATTCCTGAATTAATCCAACCCCCTTCTTTTGTAGACGTTGAAAGATGAAATAACTTTTCTAAAGAGGGAAGGGCAAGACATCATGGAATTTGCTTTTTCTGTTATGCATTTTTGGGCTCAGCAAACAGGAGAAGTAGTGAAGAAAGAAGGAAGGCTCTAGAGAAAAACATCAACAGTAGGTCCAAACAGTGCTGACACTGATTGTTCTGAGAAAGAAGGTAGAAAAGTCTACCCACTGAAGGAAAAGTTTAAGCAATAGGCAGCATGACACTCTATCTGTCTATCACCCAAAACTACCATCTCAGCCCCAATCTTCTCCAAATTTAACATGCTGAGACTCTCTGGTTTTCTAACTTAGCCCATTACTGAATATCCTCCTTCGGAAAATGTAGTTTGGGTTAGGAAAGTGGAGAAGGTCAGTAATTATATGCATAATTTAGCAAAAAAAAATTACTTTGGACCAAATTTAGCTTTACATGTATAAGTCCATTTAAAAGCACATGAAAACCCACTAGAGTAGTACTGCATGGGTGCTAATTTTGAAGAATTCAGTTCAGTGCTTCAAGGGCCTTTGACTGAGCTGGAAAATTTCCCAGTTCCATCTTGAATTTTGCTAACAGGAACATGTCAGGCTGAAAATGTTTCAAGAATGTTGGTCTGTAAATTCAAGATAGTTCAAAGCAAGGGTTTCAATAGAACAAGAACAAGTAAGGACTTTTTCTAAACCAGTTCTGGAAACAAAACCTTTATATCACCATTCTTTGATTAATAATTGTCTCAATTTTTTGTTCTTTGCCGTCCCTCTTCTCAATGGTTAATGCTACCATTATAGCTTAAAACATCAAGCAAAGCTGGTTAAGAAGTTTGAGTGTTAAAAAGTACAACTAAACATACCTGGTGGCTTTTCAGACACTGTTATCACTTTAAGAGAACTTTATTACAAATGAATATTTTGAAACTCACACCTACTTGATGTTAACTTGACATTCCTCTATAATTTGAATTTTGAAATGACCTATTTTTCCTGAAGTCATAAAATTCAAAGCTACCATTTCTAAGTCATTTCTTTGCTGACTCTGTGACATTATAAGTTAATTGGTAAAATATCTTTCAGAATAAAGAAAATGATAATAGGCTCTCCAATCTGCAAAGTTATCTAGTCAACTAATACACAAACACTTATTAAGCATCTATTATGTTTCAGGAAATGCTTTAGTCCCAGGGGACACAAAAATACAACTGCCAAATAGTCTCTACAGGTAAAAAGCTTATCCCTTCATTTTACAGATAAAAAAACTGAGGCCCACAGACATTAAGTTATTCATCCAGAGGTACAAAGCTAGAGTCTTGGACCCAAAATTAGTCTTCAAAAAAAAAGTAAGCTGACTATTTTTAGGCTTAGGTAAAAATCTTTGGCATTTTCTACCAGGTAAAATAAAACCTGTTCTGAAACAAACAAAGGAGAGCTAAGCAAGAAGAGACTTTCCTATTTAAGTTCTGGTCCTTACTCAATTACTGCTTTGCTTGTTGTTTATCCTGTCAAGAATGCCTTCTTATTTCATGTTTAGATACCAGCTACATTTTGATGAAGAAATGGCTTTAACACATTTTGTCTAAGAAAAAGCTTGCCCAGAGAATAATTAGTTAAATAAATAATTAAGTAAATAATTAAAATAACAAATAAATAATTAGTTAATAATTTCTCTGAAATTAAAAAAATTCTTCATGATTAACCACAACCCTTCCATTTTCACAATGAACAGTCACTTTCTGAGTTCTTAGGTTCAAAGCTGGAAGCTTTAGAAAGCTTTTAGTCCCTGAGGAAACTGACAGTAATACCAAGATAGATTAAAGGATTGATCCAAGGTCACAGAAGGTAGGAGGATTTGAATCTAGATTTTCTGACCACCAAGGTAGCACTCTTTCCATACTAACAGACTGTTCATAATGTGTCCTGATACATTCTGCATTTGGGAAAGATTAATTCTCTGACTATAAGACTACTTAAACCAGAATAAATACAGTGTAGACAATGGAAATAAAAGTTAGAGAAGAGGAAAGTCATTTTACCTATGGACTCAACTTTTTACTAGTTAACACCAATTAGTAGGAACCTTAGAGCCAAACTAGTGGTCATCACCCTTAGTTTTGCAACACCTCAGATTGCTCCTGTTTTCTCAAGTGTAGGGACATTTTCCCAAATCTCAAATCACTAAGTATATTTTCTGTAGTACTTTAGGTGGGCATCAAAGTATTTTACGTACTAGATTGCATACAATCCAGCTTTGGAGAGAAATTCATTCAAGAAACTCCAGACTGGTTTTAACAGTAACTGTAACAGTATAAACAGATAAGACTCCCATTTTTCAGAGACTATCTAGTTTGTGATTAAGCTTCTTATCTAGCCTGTGTCTCTGTCAATTAGCCAGTCCCCTTACAAGTCATTGGGAAGAGAATGGAATAGAAAGCAAACCAATAAATCTCTTTCTTGTTTAACTGATCCCATTAAAAGTCTGGTGGTGGGAGGTGAATCCAATTTTTAAAATAACATTTTTGAATGCTCCATGGATATTATTTATCCAGTCTTTTCCGGGGACTCTACCTTTTCCTCTCTCCTCTCTTTTCACCTCAATAATAAATCAAATTAATTAGAAATATGTATATCTTAGAACTAGGGGAAACCTTACTTTAGTATGGCCCAATTTCTACCTTTAAATATGTTTCCTGACATGATTTTCCCCCTTAGGTTTTAGTAATGAGAATGCCGTTCTCTTCTTTAGAAAGAAAACAAATACTTTAGATTTTTCAAAAGACCAGAGTTGCTGTTGCTTTAACAAGAGTTGATAATCTTTTTTTGTGTGTGTGCCACAGAACCCTGTGGGCAGTCTAGTGAAGCTGTGGCCCTTCTAAGTGTTTAAATGAATAAAATAAAATACATATTGACTGACTGAACTAGCAACTGTCAGAGGAATGATGTGAACCAAGATCTTGTTTAACATCAAGTCTAATATGTTGAAAAGATCTTTAAAAGCAAAGGCTGGATGGCCAGTTAGACATAGGAATAAAATAAAATACATAAAGAAAATACAAAGGAAGTCAATTATATTGGAATACAGTTACAAATATTAAAAAAAAACAAGTTCGTGGACCTCAGGTTGGGAATATCTTGCTTTAACAGTCACAAGAAAAAAAAATTTTTTAATTCAATTTATAAGACCTTCCCTTCATCATTTAGATCTAGGCAAAGCCTTTTATGGTTATTAAACCAAAGTCTGTTATCATGTGCAGGAGATTTTACTGCTGATTAAAAACAAAAGACAGAGTCCCCTCCCCCTTTTATAATCATCTTATTTCCCTCCTTAAAACAATGTTCACATAGTTAGGACTAATTTATTTTCAGTTCTAGCATTTTACTCCAAGGTTGTCTGGGATCAGTCTCAGCAATAGCCCTATGCAGCTGATATCTAAGGCAAAAGTTCAGATTTCTTAAAGCTTGCTTTTTTTACTTAGATATTTTGGGTTTTTTTTTAAAACTGTTTGCCTTTAATTGTCATGGACCGCTAAGTTTTCTGAATTCTTAAACTGCCACATTCCTAGTACTAAAGAGTCTAGTCCCAGGTAATGCACATGCAAAACCTTTTTTTCTACTATTCAGATACTATTCAGAATTCTTTCAGAATGCAGGATTTATATCACAAATTAAGGCTTCCAAGGATTCCTAAAAACTGCTTCAACATCATCTGGGAGCACAAAAGCTAACATTTGTAGCTATACCCTGAATCTATCAGCTAACCACATTCATCATGAAAAAAGATGGAAACCACATGTGGCACAGGAAAAGAAACCACTTAGCTAAGGAAAAACGTCTAGTATATATGTTTAGTTAGCAAAAAAGCTAAGGGGCTTTTTGTTGATGATTTTGTAGGCTGCAAATAACTCTTCTCAAAATCCTAAGGATGGAGAGGCTAACATATTTAGAAAAGTTGTTGAATTGTGCCCTTGCAACAAGAAAGCTAAAGACATAATGGATTCCATCATTATGTTGTTTCAGTATTCAATTAAGGGAAATCTACAATGCATTTCAGTACAGAATAATCACTAAAAAAAAATGTGGAAATTGAGACCAAAAGGGGATTTAAGGTTAAATTCAAGGTGATTCAAGGTTAAATATGAGACCCAGATCTTCTGACTCCAAGGTCCAGACTTCATTCTACTGTAGGTGGTGGTCTAAACATTTTTAATCATTCTTCATAGAGAGTCAGCTGAGGCATAGTGGAGAGTTTACTGAATTTGAAATCAGAGTCAGGTAAGGAAAAACTCCCTAATAATTATAGTTATACCAAAGTGGAAAGAGTTGCCTCTGGTGGTAATGGGTTCTTCTTCACTGGAGGGTTCAAAATAAGAACTATTTATATAGCATTTTAAAGTTTGCGAAAATACTTTACACACATTATCTCATTTAAAGTAGATGTTTCAGCTATTCTTAATCCCATTTTACAGGTGAGAAAGGTGAGTCTGAGGGAGGATAAGTGAGTTGTTTAGCACTGTGCCTGACACAAGGTAAGTGTTTAATAAATGCTTATTATTGATTGAACTAGCAACTGTCAGAGGAATGATGTGAACCAAGATCTTGTTTAACATTAAGTCTAATATGTTGAAAAGATCTTAAAAAGCAAAGGCTGAATGGCCACTTAGACATAATGTAGAAGGAATTTATTTAGGTATAGGCTGAGCTTCTACTTCTCTAAGCCTGTTACTCTGTAAATATTCTGAATATTTCAGCTCTGCCACTTACCTCTCTAAGCTCACTAAAATCATGAAATTTCTTTGGGCTTTGGTTTCTTCATATGAAAAATGAAGGGAGTGGACTAAGGTGATTTCTAACATCCAGATCAAAAGAGCTATTCACGAGCACACACACACTCTCCTATGCAGTTATAACTGTAACAGTTGACCTATCTCTTAACTGTATTCTATTATTCCCAATTGAAGCATTACTCGACCTGAAATAAGTAGTTACTGGCCTCCAAATTCTCCCCAGAAAGCCTGGGGCTTAAAGATATTAAAAATGTTAGGGAGTTTTTGTGTCTGCCTGTACAGGCTAGCGGTTACTACAAAGACTGACTTTTAACGTGGATTCTGCAAATTTCTTTAGTAGTTATTCACCCTCAATAATAAAAGCGACAGGACGAAGACTGATATAGGGAAAGAAAAGAATATTTCTCACCCTTTCCTTACCTCACAAGAAAGCAGCTAATAAATAATACAGCTTGCTCTCTGTTTACTAATGTGACCGAGAGCAAACTGCTCGACTATTCAGAACTTCAATTTCCTTATCTGTAAAATGAGAGGCTTAGACCACAACTTTGAAGATCCCTTACTTTGTATCTATGATAATCTTAAGGATAAATATCATCCTTGGGAAATTCTGGGAGCGCCCGGTAAGATGCCCGGGAAGGTGAGACAATTTTCAAAGCAAAGAAGCAATAGAACAGAAAGCGCTCCTCTGGATCTGGCTCTTGGAGCCCCAAGCTCCCAGGGGAGTGGAAGTAGGGGGGGGGAGAGGAGGTGAGTGAACGAGACACCGAGATGTGCTGCGTGTGCAGCGGGAGCAATCAATCAACCAATAAGCATTTTGTGAAGCGCCTACTGTGTTCCAGGTACCTTGATGAATCACAAATACCAAAGTAAGAGTAAAGGAAGGAAGGAAGCAAAACACCGGGAGGAGCCTGGAGTCGTTTGAAAACAAAAGCACGCCTGTGTTCGTGTACACACACACACACACACACACACACACACACACACACACACACACACACACACACACACACACACACACACGGAAAGCACGATCCTTCCTAGCCCCCCAGCCCCCACACCTGGACCTGGAGCCAAAGCTTGACCACCTCTCCGGGCTCCCTGCACTCACCTCCTCCGCAGACTGGCGTGAGGACCAATTGGATGAGAACAAACAGTCCCCAGTGCCTCCAGCCCAGCTCCATAGCTGCGCAGCTTCGCTCCAGGCCAACCAAAAAGTGAGATCTGCCTGCCAAGAAGGACTGCAGGGACCGACCGGGGGGCTCACAGCTGGAAGGGCCCCTCAGCGGTGCACTGGACGAAGGAACTAGGGTATCAGACAAGTTCTTGGCAACTCATCTCCCATAACTATTAAGCCCCCTACATTCACTTCCACCTTAAGCCACCCACCCCGGCTCTACTCCACTGGGATAGGGAACACAGAGCGCCTGAGGCAAGCGGCCAGACTGGAGCCACAGGTTTAGGCACCAAACTTCGCTGCTGGCATGCGAAACCTGCCCTAGCTATCACTGAGCATGCTCAGTTCTGAGGTTGTAACTCCCACTCTGCAGCCACCTAAGAATTTGAAAGGGGCGGGGGAGGGGGGGGAGAGAGAAACAGAGGAAATGGGGCGGGAAAGGGGGCTGAGCATCAACTCAGGGGTGGGCACTCAGCCTCAGCTGGGTGGGAGCAGAGCAAGTAGAGGGTCAGACAGATTTTACACGGGGAAATCTGGTTCAGCCCCATCGCGGTTTTTTTTGCCGGAGAATAATACTGTAGGCGGACTCTGACCTCAGTTAAACTTGTCAGTCGGGACATGGTGTCCAGATCTATTTTAAGTGAAGAAAAAGAAAAGCACTTTTTTACCTTCAAAAAGAATATATCTTAAAAAAATCGATCGACTCATACTTATTATAGGTTGCGAACTCCTTGAGATTAAGGATAATCTGTTGGCTTTTTCTGTATACTCAGTGCTCAGCACACTGCCTGGCACAAAGCAGATTAATACATGCCTGTTGATTTGACAGGGCATACTCGGATGGGTACAGGGGCAAGGAGAATGCAAAGACACAAAATCAGGGCGTTGCATGTAATAGGAAGAGCAAGCCTTGATTTGGGAGTCAGGATTCTGTCTTTGCTACTTGCTCCTTCCCATCTAAAGCCAAGTCCCTTATCATCTGAACCTCAGTTTCCTCTTCTATAAAATGAGGGGTTGGGATTAAGTGACTCCTTCTCACTACAACCAACCTAACTAGGGAGATAAGACACATGAAAAATAACAATGAATAATCCATATAAAAGAGCTGTACAAACCGCGCTGCTCGAGTATATAGAAATTAAATATAAATAGCTAAATTGTGTGATGGATAAATAAAGTGCTAGATCTGGAGTCAAAAAGACCTGAGTTCAAATTCTGCCTCAGAAACTTGCTGACTGTGTGACTCTGAGCAAGTCACTTCACCTCTGTCTACTTCAGTTTCCTTCTCAGGAAAGTATAATACCATGGACATGGTAAGGACAAATCAATATATTTTAAAATTAAATATATTTTATTTAATATATTTTAAAATTAAATTTAAAAATTTTAAATTTATAGAAACTCACCTCTCCTTCCTACCTTCCCTTCCTTTAAAAAAAGAAAAAAGAAAAACTCATGTTAAAAAAGAAAGAAAAAAGGGCACAAGACAAGGCACAGAGAAAAAAAGAAATCCTCACATTGGCCATGTAGGAAAAAACATCTCAGTCTGTACAGAGTACATTCCCTTTCTATCAGGAAATGGGTAGCATGTTATATTCTGAGTCCTGTTGAATGATGGGTGGTTGTTGTGATGATTAGAGTTCCCAAGTCTTTTAAAGTTGGTTGTCTATAATATTATATTGTATAAATTACTCTCCTGGTTCTGTTCTCTTTATTCTGTAGCAATTCGACCAAGTTTTCCTGGGTTTTTCTAAAACCATTCCCTTCATTATTTCTTATGGCATAATACTGTAATTCTATCACATTCATATATGGTAATTTGTTCAGCCACTCCCCAGTTTATTGGTAGCCCCTTAGTTTCCAGTTATTTGCTAACACAAAAGAACTGCAATATTTTTGAACCCATGAATCTTTTCGCTCTTTCTCTGATTTCTTTGAGGGCATAGACCTAGTAGTGGCATTGCTGATCAGTGGGTAAGAGAAGTTTAATAACCTTTTGCCTATAGTTTCCAATTGCTTTCTAGAATGGTTGGGAAAATTCATAACTCCACCAATGGTGCACTAGTGTAACCTACATCCCTTCCAATATTTCTAGTTTTCCTCTTATCTTTGCTACTCTAATGGGTATGAGATGAAACCTCTGAGTTGCTTTAATTTTCATTCATCTAATTACTAGTTACTTGGAGCATTCTTTCAAATGCCTGTTGATAGTTTTAGTGTCTTTTTCTTAAAGATGCCTTTTCATATCCTTTGACTGTCAATTGGGATGACATGACATTTAACCATATAATTCTAGTCCATACTTACTTACATAAGAGTTTCGTTTTACAAAACGCTTTATATAATCTAATTTGATTCTCATGATGGTTCTGTGAAGTACATAGAGTAAGAATCTTTAGTAATGCATAATGATACTGAATCTCAGGAAGGTTAGGTGATTACTAAGCTCATAGAGTTTGGCAAAGGCTTAGGATCACAGAACCTTCCTACCTTTTGCATCTTCTTATACTTTATTCCCCTCCACTCTGTAATCTATCTACACTGTCCTACTTACTGTTGCTTGAACACAACATTCCCCCATCTTTTCATCTTTGCACTGACTGCCCCACAAACCTAAAATGTTCTCCCTCACACAACACACTTTAGTTCCCCTAGAATCCTTCAAGATTCAGATCCTATGCTTCCTCTTGCAGGAGGCTTTCGACAGTCTCTCCAGCTACTAGTGCCTTTCCCTCTAAGATTCCCTTCCATTTATTCTGCATTTATCTTGTATATATCTAATTATTTATGTGTGGCCTACCCCATTAGAATGGACCCTTTTCAAGGGCAAAACCTGATTTCCCCCCCCCCTTCTTTGTATCCCTAGCACAAGTACAGTACCTGATACATAATAAATATTTAATAAATACTTGCCAAGTGATTGGCCAAGTGATTGGCTATGGAAGGAAACCAAGGCCCAGAAAGCCTAAGTGACTTGTTCAGATCCTCATACTCTAAATCTAGTACCAGGTCCAGAGCTCTACCCCCACTATGCTACTCTACTTCCCTATCTACCATGTTTTATTTTCAAAACTATTATTTTAAAAATTTTGTGATACTCAAACACTGCACAATTGGGAGATGGAATACTATAAATAAAAGATCACTTTGCTAAAGACCTACCATCAAATTCAAGCTCCACTTACTAGCTATGAGATGACGTTGGGCTGCGGCCCCTTATTTGTAAAATAATCAAAAGTAATGTGAACAAGATCATCTCAAAGATCCCCCTTCCCCTGCAACTTTCTATGATTCTAAGTATTATTTAAACCTTCCATATTATATAGAATATTTTCCAGTTTAGCATTCTTTCCTTTTAAATAATGAATGCAATTCTTTAAAACTCTCACATTTCCAAGAAAAGGAACTTCAGTACATTATAGTAAGACAGAAACAGTAACCTTTTGCTTTAAAAATGCTTTAAAGCTTCTTGAGGGCAGGGATTGTTTCACTTTTGGTTCTGTTTCTATAGTACTGGATGAAAAAAAAAAGATCAAGGTCTCTCACTGCATCTGGAGTTATCTCTAGTCATCCTGGTCTGTATCTTACCACTGGACTTTGTACAACCCTGAGTCACTTAAATACAATTCACTAGCAAATCATGATGTCACCTTCCTGATGGCATTGGTCTTCTTCAGGAATGAAGGACAAATAACAGCAATAGTACTGGACACATACTAAGTACTTAATGCTGTTTAATTTATTGATAGAAAAGATAAAGGAATGTTTAGATGCCAAGCTGACTTGATCCAAAATCACAGAAAGCTAATATGTAAGTAAAAGGAAGTAGTTCAAAATTTGGAATTCAAGACAGATCATATTACTCAGTAATACCAACCAATACCATAGAATCAAGAATAGTTCTAAGGGTGGCCAGATGGCT
Organism: Pseudocheirus occidentalis; assembly: GCA_028646575.1. Lineage (NCBI taxonomy): Eukaryota > Metazoa > Chordata > Mammalia > Diprotodontia > Pseudocheiridae > Pseudocheirus > Pseudocheirus occidentalis. Next base: position 203,625,739 of record CM053595.1, on the reverse strand, counting down.
CAAGGAATAGAGCACCAGCCCTGGAGTTAGGAGGACCTGAATTCAAATCCAGTCTCAAACATTTATCACTTACTTAGCCCTGTGACCTTGGGCAAGTCACTTAACTCCAATTGCCCTGCCTTCCCCCCTCCAAAAAGGCAAAAAAAAAAATAGTTCTAGATTCCCTGCATAGGGACCTTTTTAGAGGTAAACAAAGTCAACAGAAAAAAATCTTCAGTTGAAAAAAGTCAAAGGGGAACTTCAAAGTTAATAAAGAAACAGATTACAAGTGAATTTTTAAAGTGATATGTGTTTTTTACAGTCTCTCTCTATAAAAAATTTCAGATGCGGTTATTTAACAAGAAAAGTGTCACTTGTGGGGCGACTAGGTGGCACAGTGAATAGAGCACCGGCCCTGGAGTCAGGAGTACCTGAGTTCAAATCCGGCCTCAGACACTTAACACACACACAAAAAAAACTAGCCGTGTGACCTTGGGCAAGTCACTTAACCCCAACTGCCCTCCAAAAAAAAAAAAAGCAAAAAAAAAAGAAAAGTGTCACTTGTAATGAGAAAATTGCCAAACTAGGACAGGAAAGAAACAAAAGAGATTAAAAAAAAAAAAAGTTTAAATTGCAGCAGTTAAAATAGAATGAAATAGACTCTTCTTTTCCAGAGATTAAAAAACAACAACTACCACCACAGAATAGGACAATATTCAGAGTATTATACTGGAAAGAAAAAATTCAGGACTAGGAATTAGACTTGGCTTCTAGCCCTGGTTCTGCCCATAATTAACTGTTTGAATGTTACACAATAGTCAAAGATTATAAATTGCAAAGTTGTTGCATTGGCAGAGGGAGTTTCCTCAAGGAGAACTCCCTACAGCAATGAAATCACTGGTCTAGACCTCCCTCAAAAAAATTTGACCTTGGGCACGCTTCATTTTTCTTGTAAAATGATAGGAATTAGTCTAGATGCCATGGTAGGTCCCTCCCAACTAGAATAGGCTATGGGTCCATCATTCATCTTAGTCTTCTCTTTTCTAAGCTAAATATTCTTATTTATCTCATGTATTGTTTAGAGATGCTCCCCATCTTCACCAAAAAAAAAAAAAAGTCTTGACACTGTCATAGTTAACAGGACATCTGGGTAGAAATATCCCTATATAAACATTAAAATGTTTGTCCATTGAAAAATAATCTGAAATGAAATGAAAATCCCCCTTGTTTCACTCATCAGATGTTTTTGTTGGAAGGAGGAGGAAGTGACAGGAAGCGTTGGTTCCATTGTGGGTTAGACTCCCTCCTTGTACAAAGCTCCCAGGAACAAGCTCTATTTGCAAATTAATCCACACACAATCCAGAAATGCTTTCAGGGAGGGAGTCTTTTCCAGTCTTGTATACATGTGCAAAACACTGGAGACATTTAATTCTTTAATGTTTAAGCAGTCTGAGCTAAGAATCTCCTCCATCCCACTCCCCAACTTCAAGCTCTTTCAGGATAATTGTAGTCAGGTCACTAGGACATGCATATTTTAGACTTATTTAGAATATAACTCCTCTGGAATGGGAATTGTAGTGACCAGTACTCATCAGAGTTCAGCAGCTAATACGCATAAATTTTCGGACTATAAACCAATAGAAGTGCATTACGAATCCCCCGATAAACGAAGAATTAAACAAGATATATGTATTTCCATGTAGAATCCTCTTTTTTTGTTCTTTGTATGTGAAAGTGATCATGTTTGTGTGTGCATGTGTGTGTGCACATGTAATATCCTCTCACTAGCAGACAGAGTACAAAAGCCAATGTTTTAAGAACATCTCCTCAGGCTGATCGTAGAAAGGTTACAGATGACTTTGGGAAGTATCACAAAATATGCGAGTGAGATGGGAACTCATCAGCTCTCAGTTCCAACTCATAAATGAAGGAATCCTCACTATAAGTACTCAAGTACTCATCTAACCTCTCCTTGAAGACCTCTAAGGAGAGGGAGCTCCCTGTCTCTCCAGGCAAACCGCTGCCCCAGTCGATTTTTGGATAGCTCAAACTGTTAGTAAACTTGACCTGACATTAAGTATTTTTGCACTTTCTACCCATTTCTTCTGGTTCTACCCTAGGAGGCCAAAGAGAATGAGTCTCATCCCTCTTCCATGAGTCTCTGTGATCTTTTTTGTGGTTTTCTTGGCAAAGATACTGCCATTTTATTCTCTAGTTCATTTTCTAGATGAGGAAATAGAGGCAAACAGGATTAAGTGGCTTGCCCAAGGTCACATAGCTAGTAAGTGTCTGAAGCTGAATTTGAACTCAGGTCTTTTTAACTCCAAGCCTGGTGCTCTATCCACTGCACCACCTAGCTGCCCTATCTCTTTCACATGACAATCTTTCAAATGCCTGAATATAGTTATCATGTCCCAGTAAGTCTTCTTTTCTCTAGACTATGCCTGCCTAGTTCCCTCAGCCAATCCTTGTATGCCATGAATTCAAGGCCCCTCCCTATTTTGGTTGCATTCTTCTGGCCCTTCTCCAGCTTATCAATGTCATTCTTAAACTGTGGCACCCAAACACGAACAAAATGCTCCAAATGAGACCTGATGAAGGTAGAATACAGTGAAACTATTTCTTCCTGGAAGCTACATTCTAAGATCACACTAGCATTTTTTTTTTCTTCAACCACATCATACTATGTGATTCAGATTGAGTTTTCAGTCCACTAACACCCCCAGATCCTTTTCAGATTGCCTTAACTCTCCCTCCTCCATATACTTGTGAAACTGATTTTTTGTGTGCCTAATAATAGTTAGTATTTATATATGGCTCTAAGGTTTGCAATATAGTTTACAAATATTACATTATACATATTGTATTTTATCCTCATCCCAGCCCTAGGAGGTAGCTGCTAATATTATTCTTATTTTACACATGAAAGGTGTTAAATGATTTGCCTAGGGTCAGACAGCTAGTAAGCATCTGAGGCCAGATTTAAACTCAAGACTTCCCAATTCTAGATCCAAAGCTTTATCCACTGTGCCACCTAGTTGACTCTTTGCTAGGCTTTAAATAGATGCCTACTGATTTTCATCTTATTAGATTCAGTGAAATACTCTAATCCTCCCGGTGGATATTAACTATGAACTGGTCTGCTATATGTCTTTCCCAACCTTAGCAAATTTGATTAACATGCCTTCTAGGCCTGACCTAGATGAAGTCTTTATCTCTCCTTAGATAAAGTCTTTATCTAATACATTCACAAGAATTTGAAACCACTCAGGAACAAGCTCAGACCCCTTGGGCACTCCATTGGAGTCTTCCAACCATATTGACATTGAACCATTAACAACTACTCTTTGAATCTGGTCATCCAGCCAGTTGTGAACGAACCCATCTGATTGATTTCTAATTTGATTTCTAATTTCTAATCTGATTCATTCTAATCCAAATCTTTCCATCCTCTCTGCAAAAATAGTATAAAATAATTTACCAAAAATTTTGCTAAAATCTAGTCAAACTGCCTTCCATTAATCTATTAGCCTAATTATCCTTTACAAAAAGGAAATGAGGTTACTCTGTCATGACTTGTTCTTGATGAAACCATTACACACAACTTCCCTTTATAGAGACTTACCAACCATCTTTTTCAATAAAGCTTTTTGAGAAGTTTCCCAGGAATCAAAGTCAATCTTGCTGACTAAAGTCAAATTTGCAGCTTCCATTCTCTTCCCTTTTTCTGAAAATCAGGATACTTGTCTTTCAATTTCATGGTACCTTTCTGTTTTCCACAATCTTCCAAATATTAAGGACAGGGACTTAACAATTACTTCTGTCAGTTATATCAGGAACTAAGGAATGATGATGGAAAGTTCATCAGAACCAGGTGATGAATTCGTCAAGAGCAGTTAAGTGGTGTCTTTACTTACCTCGATTGTCAATTCCTTGTTAATCATGTTGTTCTATCATTTCCAGGGTAAAGGCCATTCTCTTTTGCAGAGAAAACAAAATAACAAATAGCTTTGCCTTCTCCTTGTCAGTTATTACCCTCTCATCCACCCCAAGCAAGAATACTATCCATTTTTTTATCCTCTTTCTTCATCAAATATAACTTTAAAAAAGAAAAAACTTCTTTCTTGACTTTAGCATCCCTTGCCTTCCTCAGCTCATTTGAGATGTGGTACTTAGGTTTACTGTGATTTGTCTTATGTAAAGTCTGTGGTTTTTTCCTTTTCTTTTAGTCAGACTTCTCTCTGATACATTGTGGCCAACATATTTGCAAGGTAGGGGCTCAATGACAGCTTACTGGGCAACTCAGTACAGAGATTCTCTCACATTTTTTGAGTTGGGCTTCAAACCAAAAGAGATGTGATACCTACAAAAAGCAGGTCAGAATTTTTGACACAAGATTGACACTTAATTTAAGAAGATAAACTGCAAGTAAGTTGCCCTGGAGATGACAACGAATACCCCTATGGTGGTTCTTATCTTAATTGCAAAAGAAGCCATAAATACCATTACCATCCCTCTGGCCCAGTTGTGTTTCTCATTTAAACTGCAATACCATGGAATGACTGTGCTGTTCTTATATTCCTGTTTTGCCACTAGTAAATGACTCCCTTTATCACAGCATGTTCTGGTCTAGAATGTCTGCTGCCCCTGCCAATAAATATTCTCTCTCAATTTTCGGGTGGTTTGTCACTGGTCTTGACAATCAAATCCATCTTTAGTAACTCTGTGCCTTGGATTCATTTTATAAATAATCCCTATGAATATTTTATAAACAATACCCTACAAATCCCTGCAGTGAGAATAATCTTCCTCTGCCCATGCCCCTGTGGAAAGTGTTAGGGAACAAAGTTACGGGTCAGCAAACAGGCATGCAAGAGTTGACTATCTTTGCCAGTGCTTGCCTGAATTGTCCATTAACCTCTACAGAGGCATAGGCTGAACTCACTTAGGGGTTGTCCTTCCCCCATTCCCTTCAAGTGTGCTTGCCCTAAGGTTCCAGATTCCTAGTTAAAGCTCTGAAGTTAATGTTAACTTTTAGATACTGTGCTTTTGTTTGCTATATGCTTAGACTTTATGTATTTGTTCTTCATGATATATTTACCATGTATAATTTTATATTATAATGATTTCTATATTTGTCATATCTATTTATTTGACTGTAAGCTATATGAGGTTATATATTATGTATCTCATATAGAATCTAGCTCAGAACTTAAAAAAGTATAGTTACTAAGTAAATTTGTAGTAAGTTTAAATTCTGATATTTATTATTTCCACATGGAGACCTGAAAACAGTCTCCTGCCTAATCCTCTTCTATGTGAAGAGATTTCCCCAGGATAAGGATTCAAGCCATAATACATCTCATTCCCCATCTGATATTGACTTAATTATTAGTTACTATTAATTTTAGTTCAACATATAAATGCATTATATATTTAATTAAGTTAACATTAGTGTATAATTATCATAAATCAGGTGTGTGTGTGTGTGTGTGTATGTACATCAGGATAATTTGATGCCCAGGATCTCTTAAGTAAAAGTAGTTCAATGGGTTTTAGTATGAATCTCCACCCCAAAACCTTTGAAAAGTTTCCCCCCACTAAGGGACTGGTAAATTGGCATAAACAACATTTTTCAAATCCAAACCTTTCTCTTTTTTGGGGGGTGCATTTGGGGCTATGAGGAAAATTTTGGTTTGGGTTCCATCTCCTTCTCTATATTTTGGTTTAAATTTCCTTTCTTTATCCTTTCATGTCTGCCCTCTGGTTTCCACATATTAGTTAAGTGTGAGATGGAAGAAAGTAATGGAATAATATGTCTTTACATTTAAGCCATGTGCTAACTGGTATGACACATTGTTCCTGATTTAACTAAGGAATTTGGTCATTAACAATCACTTTCAAAGACAAATAGATGGTCCTGGAGTCAGTTCTAGGATTTTGGAGAGGACTGTTAAATTTTTGGTGTGACTATTTATACCTTGTAAATTGTTAAAAAAAAAAAATTAGGGCTTAATTTAATGTTTTACTGATTTCAAGACTTAAGAAAGTGTTAATAATGCAGAACAAACTTAAATATATGTGCATTCATTTTTCTCCCTCCAGAGAGCCTGGGCATTAAATATTTACCAGAATACCTCTGTATTGATTGCTGTATAAGCATTGTTTAAGCCTAGTTGTTACCAGAATACCTCTGGACTACTCAGTAAACATTGCTTGAACCTGGTTGTTAAACATTTACCAACACACTTCTGTATTGCTCAATAAACATTGCTTGAGCTCAGCAGGAGTCTAGTTGATGGCTCAAGGAAAGAAATGATCACCAGACAGGAGTCTGATAATAAGGATGATAACTGACATTTAAGGTTTGAAAAGTGTTTTATATCCATTATCACATTTGAGCCTCATAATATACCTGAGTGTATAACTAGGGCTAAAGAAAGATCTCCAGAGCTTATTAAAAGTATTATCTCTCTCTCCCTCCCTACCTCCCTCCCTCCCACTCTTCTTCTTCTTCTTCTTCTTCTTCTTCTTCTTCTTCTTCTCCTTCTTCTTCTTCTTCTTCTCCTTCTTCTCCTTCTCCTTCTTCTTCTTCTCTCTCACTCTCTAGCTCTAGTTCTGGTTTTCGCTCTCTCTCTCTCTGTCTGGGTTCCTTTCAAAATATCGGAGGCATTTCTGGGATCTTAGTATGCACTGTTTTAAACTCACTCAAACAAACATAAGAAAGTTTAATACACAGGCTAACTCAGTGAATGAGACTCATGATCCAAAAAGATCCAACCTGTCCCCCAGTTCAAGTTGAATCCACCTCTCATCTACTACATTTGTCTTACTGTCCTTAGTCACTTCCCTCTTGAATCCATGCCCCACACAGTGGATATTCCTAAAATATACACAATAGGGGATCAATCAAAACAATCTCTCATTAATATGAATTTCTGACCCAAAAGACTCCACTTGATGAAATTACAGAGTGTGAACCTTTTGCCACACAGATGATGGCACCTCCTACACAGACAGGTGACCATCTCCCTTGGAAGTAGGAGTAGGTAAGAAGAGAGAACATGAGGAGAGGACTAAAGAGCACCTATATGACCAACTGAGAGCTCTCTGGCATTATGCTGTCTGGTATCACAAAGGAGAGCTTCATATATTTGTGTATTTACTTGCTTTTGTACATGATGTATCTGCACACTTGAATGTAAGTTTCTTTTCTTTTTTTGCTTTTTGGAGGGAGGAAGGCAGGGCAATGGGGGTTAAGTGACTTGCCCAAGGTCACACAGCTAATAAGTGTTAAGTGTCTGAGGTCCAATTTGAACTAAGGTCCTCCTGACTCCAGGGCTGGTACTCTATTCACTGTACCAGCTAGCCACCCTGAGAATGTAAGTTTCTTGAGGGTAAGAACTGTTTCATTTTTGTCTTTTTCTCTTTATTACCAAGTGCAATGCAGACATGTGGGCAGACTCGCCTGGAGACAGATAGAGGAGAGGTGTCTCAGTTCCTAAGACTATCAGAAATAAGCATAAACTTCTTAAGAGCATGGATTGATTGTCTTTTGCATGTTTTTGTATCCCCAGGGCTTGGCACAGTTCTTGGCATATGGAAGGCACTTAATGAATGTGTCTGACATGTGAAGGTCAATTAAAGAAATTGAAGATGTTTAATGTGAAGGAAAAAAAAAAGATTGAGGATGTCATGGTAGCTTCCTTCACGTGTTTGAAGGCCTATCCCCTAGAAAAGAGATTGGACTTATTCTGCTTGGCCAGGATAACAGACCTAGCCAGAATTTGCAGTTGGAAGTTGGAAAAAAGGACAAACTTGAGCTTTACAACAGAAAAAACTTTTAAACAATTAGAAACCACTAAGCAGGAAAAAAGTTTACTCAGAAAATAGTTGGTTTCTATGATCTTTAAGCAAAGGCTACATGGTTATTTGTCTAGTCTACTGTAAAGAGGATTTGTGCTAAGATGTGAGCTGGACAAGATACCCATCAAGATCCCTCCTACTTGACCTTCTGTTCATTTAGAAATGGATATATACAGAGTTAAGCAAGATAATTTCTCTATTGAATCAACTGATTATAAGGAGAGCATAGACATACCCTCTTGGTACCAAATGGAAAATAGTTTCCATTGATCTTGGCTAAATTGGTTGTCTTCCACTTTTGAGGGACAGACTTTTGTAGGAAGAACCACTTCTTTGTGCTAAAAAGCATTATTCTTTTGAAGGAAAAAAAATCTGTATGGCATGGCTCATAATCTAGCCTATTTTTCCCCCTCTCCATGAGATTTAAACTCCCTATATAGTAGAGAAAATTCCACTCTCCAGTTTCACTTCCACAAAAGTTTCTCTATTTCTGAGCTAAGAAGAAAGAAAGGCAACTCCCAGGAAGGCTACACTTAGCATCTTAGGATCAAAACATTTAGAAATGGAAAGGATTCTTAGAGCAGGGCTGTGCTGGAATCAGCTCCTAACAACTCCAGTTATTAAATTTTCAGTATGAGCATTTACACCTCAGAAATAGGCAAGAGCTACAAACAGGGACTTGATTTATTGTTTTGTTAATTGCTGAAACAGATGAAAGTGATAGAGAAATGTTAATAATGCAGATTAAGCTTTAAACTGTGTCATGCCCAATTCTCTCCCCCTCCCCCAACAAATATTAAATAATAATAACATTAAATATTTATCTTTATACTCCTACCTTAGAGGCTATCTAATTTAACTTCCACCTAAAATACAAGTCTCCTTTTTAATATGTATTACAAGTGGTCTTGATCCTATGAATCACTTGCTTATATATTTCTCCTTAAGTCTGGAATGTTCTTGACCCTTTGGTTGGTTTGTTGCCATTCAAGTCTGGGTCATCTGCACCACTTGCTCCTACTCATATCAGTAAACAAAATGGTTATCATACATGTGCTAAGTGACTACAGTATGAACCCATGCTGTCCAGTCTTAAGGGAGTTTTCACTGCTACATGGCAATTCATTTATTCCTCCCTGATTGATTCTGAATTACATTCCTTTCATGATCCATTTCCCCTTTATTAAATTGTGGTTGTTTCCTAACACTCTGTTCTGGGCCTCCTTTCTTTGCATTTTCTCTCAGTAATCTAATCAGATGCAAAAGGTTTAATAATCATTTCTACGCAGATGAATCCAAAATTTATCCTTAATCTTTGACCTGAACTCTGGTTTCATATTTCTAGCCACCTGCTAGACATTTTCACCAGTATGTTTCATTGGTGTCTCAAAATAACATAGCTGAAATAGGACTTATCATCTTTCCCTTGAACCCACACTTCCTCTAAACTTTCTTATTTATGTTGAAAATAATGCCATCCTCACAAATCACTCAGGTTTCTAACCTCAAAGTCATCCCTGTCTCTTTCTTCTTTTTCATCTCTACCCACACATGTAATCAGTTGCCTACTCTTGCCTTAGCATTTCTCTTTACTGTGTCCTTATGTCTATTCACCTAGACAGCCTCTGGGATTCAAGCTTTCATTACCTCTCAAGCTCAGTTTCTCCCACATCCACAAATCTGCAGAAGTAATCTTTTATGTCATAGGTTTGACCACATCACTCCCTCCATTCAAAAAATAAACAAGCAAAAAACACCAAACAAATCAAAACTTCAGTGCTGGGCTCTAGGACAAAATACACAAACTCCTCTTCCTTGTTTTTAAGGTTCTTCATACTTTTAATTTGATGTTCTTTCCAGTCATATTTCATCAATCCTCTTCATATTCTCTATGCTCCTTCCAAAATGGACTAAAGGTTGTTTTCAAAACTCAGTATTTTTTCTCCTACTTTTGTGCCTTTGCATAAATGATCTCTAATACTGAATTGTTCTCCTTCCTTATTTCACCCACCCAGAATATTTATCTTCTTCTGTTCAGGAGTATTAAAGAAAACGTATTAATACTATACCCTGTGTTATAGGGATAGTTCTTGCAGAAACAATTTTGATTAATTTATTATTTTTCTAAATTCAAGCATTTTTAGTTCAGAGAGAACTGTCCAAATTGACATAGTCACCTTGTGCCTTCAGATATATCTCTAGCACAAGACATTTTGAAATACCATTTGTAGCGATCTTGAACAACGAAAATCTCAAAGTAGTCCCGGTTTAGAATCACCATTCTACTCCATCTAAGAGAATTATCCTCCTAAATCCACACAATCCCTCTTGATCGCTCCCCTCAAAGACTTTTAACTCCTAGCTGGTCAAAGGTGATAGATGAGAAGTGACTGAGAGATCTCATTCTGATCAATATCCTATTCATCTCGGATCTCTTAGGTAGATCATTACTCTACTACCTTAAGGTGATTCATTCAAGGAGCTCCGGTTCATATCCTTGTAGACCATGACCCTAATTATTTCAAGGGAGGAGTCCTTCCTGTAACTGATCTGAGCGAGGGGAAAGGACTTTGTTTAGGAATTGATAGTAAAAGATTAATCAGGTTCTCTTTCAGATGAGTCTCAATGCTTCAAATTTGGATAACTTTAAAACGCCTTTTTAAATATTTCTAAAAGACAGAGTAAAGGACTTTGATTCCACATCGTTTCTCCTTGACAGTAGGTGCTGTTTCTTTTCTATCCTATCCCTACCCCTGCTCCAATGACCTGTCCATTTTGTTGTTTGTTTACTTGAATTATATCAGCTTCTGCTTGAATATCCAAGTAATGGGGAATTTATTACATCCTGACCCAGCTTATCCCATTTTTAGACTTTCTAACTCTTGTCATAGTTACAATACCAGAAACAAAATTAATATAATGTGAATTTTAATTATCTAAGATCACCAAAAGACCCAAACCAATTTAAAGGTAGACTGAGCAGATTTTTTGTCATTTTCTTAGCACCACTTTTCTGGGGCACAAATTTTTTATTTAAGGTTTTACTTATTCACTTACAAGGACAGTTATATAAATCAAGTCATCTAGCTCTAGATCAAGCCATACCTCTGAAAAAAAAAAGACAGCCAACACATCCTACTAGTAAAGTACAGAGCAAATGATAAAGCTATTTGCTAGCCTCCCTGAGCCCTTCATGCTGGATTTTGGTAGGTGACCTATTTTTTCAAACACAACAGATTTACTGTGAAATATTTGAGATTTTATATTTTGGCAAGGCTACAAAATTCCTGGCTAGAATGTGCTAGGCCTGTTTGTCAGAAAGAATCTTTTTAGGGATTAATAGAAAACCTACATTTAGTAGCCTGCTAAAGTTCAAGCATTTCAATAGAAAATGTCTTCTGAAGTAAACAACATGGTTTAAAGGTCATATAAAGAAAAAATACTGTACTTTGGCATCTCAGAGATAGTAAAAATCATCAAATAATATCTGTGTCATTATGGTCATGTTGTTTAAGGGTCATGCTAAAGTTAGTTTGAAATAAGAAATGGTTTCTATACTCTGGAAACTTATATTCCAAAACCTACATAGGACTGTATAGATTTCTGTCTATATTGTTCTCAAGGGCTATCCTTTCAACATCTCTTTGACTGACTGTTCCATCTCTCTTACCTTTTTATAGATATCCTATGGAAAAATTCCCTTCTCATCCCCTTAGTTTTTATTCCAGATTTCATAAGTAGCTTTTAAAAAATGCCAATGTATACCTGGAAAGTGTGAAGTAAGTTGGAGGGGGGAAGAGAGGGATAAGAAATTTTTAAAAATCTTAACAGAAACTGAGACAGCAAAAAAACTGGTCAACTGATCAACAAACATTTTTAAAGCAGTTTTTATGTGCTAGCCATTGTGCTAAATGTTGGAGATAAAAATCTAAGGGTGAGTATTGGTTGAGTAAATCAATGAAATTACCCTATCCCAACCAAAGTAAGTGATGAATATTATGTCCTGTCTCCATACCAGGTAGAAATACATCCTGATTGAATCAAATCAATCAAAACAGTTCATCTAAGTGTAAAAAGACCTTCGTCACCTTAAATGTCCCTGAGAAACCAGCAATGATGTTGCACCAAAAGAGTATTTGGATTAGATGAGAAAACTTAGTTATACCCTAGAAATTATCTATAACTATCAAGCCAGTTCAGGATTGAAAGACATTCTGAATCAAACCAGTGTCTAGTAGGGGAGAAGAGAGTGAGCTCTCTCTAAGAAGAAATTACTTGGGAATAAGGCTTGGGGGAAAAGAATGATTTCTATTTGGGATGTGTGGAGTTTCAGAATCAAAGTAAACTAAGCAAGGCTTGAAATAAGACAGAAGCTAACAAAAGTTCTACAACTAGATAAAAAGGGCTAAGGGAGACGATAAAGTGATAAAAATCAGAGATAATATGTAGGGGAGAAAAGACCCATTAAACGGGGCAGCAAGAAGATGCAATGGATAGAGACTAGCCTGAGGTCACAAAGACTTCAACCTCAGACACCAGCTGTGTAACACTGGGCAAGTTACTTAACCCCTGTGTTCCTCAGTTTCCTCATCTGTGAAATGGGGATAATAATAAACCCTCCAATTAGAGGTGTTAAAAGGTGAGAGATAGCATAGTAGAGGGGAGAGCAAGCTGACCCCAAGCCATGAAGACCTAATTTGGTTCAAGCTTCACCTCTGACACATACTGACTGTATATATGAACCTGGACATCTCAATCCTCTAGGTAATTCTACAAGGCTATAAGTTGTAGCAAAGTTTGGAAGAGAGTATTTCCTCTCCTGGCCATTCTCTATAGTAATGAAATCATGAGTTTAGTCTCAAACCTTATTTAATCTTTTTCTAATTAAAAAAAGATTAAATGTATGTTTAATTTATATCATATAAGCATAATTATACACATATAATTTATATGTATATTGGGGGCGACATGCTCAATTTTTTTAATTGATAAGAGTTTGTGGTTAAAAAAAACAACTGAATGACCGCTGGTCTGTATACTAGAAAGTACAACACAATGAGAATACAAGTTGAGTCAAATGAGGAGCAGAAAGCTTGAGCACTGATAATATAATGAATAACTCAACAGTTATGTGAAAGGAGGTGACTGAAATTTGAGCTTCTCTGCAAAATTGCAAAGTGATGGGGCAACATGAGGTCTGTAATTATTTACTAAAACACTTCATAGGGTGCATGGATTATTAGAAAGATGTTTTTATCAGCTTTCTCTCAAATGTTAGTCCAAGCTCACCTTTCTTAACATAAAGCATCACATATAAGTTGCCAAAAGATGAGATTACCAGTGACATCTCCAAATACAGGTCAGTTATGGGGCAATTATGGGGCTGGGGGAGGGAGAAGCAGGAGGAGAAGGTAAAGGAGGGGGGGAGGAAGGGAGAAGAAGAGAAATTGAGAGGGGAGGAGGAAGAAGAGGGGAAAGAGGAAAAGGAGAAGAGGAGAGGAAGAGAAGATGATGATGATGACAGACATTACAGAATTTCAGACTTGTTCACCCAAGCTGTTCCGACATTAATGGGGGCAGGAGGTGGAAAGGGAAGGGTCCTGCATGGTTTGGGTACCTCAGGCCAATTGGTTTGCCTGGAGAGAGGCTGGAACACAACCTAACCAGCTCCAGTGAGAAGTCAGGGCTTGACAACCAAAGGGTGTGTCTGTAAGGGATGGCAGCTCTGGGCTAGCTGACTGACTAGGGATGTTGTCCCTATGGGAGGTCTAACTCTGTGTCCACTGAAGGGGAACTAGCATGGTGAAAGGATCTTGAGTTCATACAATATGAAAATTAGTTGGAGTTGGTTAGACTGGATAAAAGACAATGTAGGGATTACATGATAGCTATTTTCAAGTGTTTGCAGGAAAATAACTATGGAAGGATTAGATTTGTTTTTCTAGTGTTCAGAGGACAGAACGAAGAACAGTTGGTTTAAGCTGAAAAAAAGGGAAATTTAGGCTTAACAACAGAAAAACTTCACAATTAGAGAAATGCAAAGCAGGAATAGGCTGCCTCTAGAGGCTCAGTTTTTACTGGCAGTCTTCAAGCAAAGACAGAATTACTACTTGTATGGAATATTTAGAGGAGATTCATGCTTAGGTATGAGTTATATTGGATTAACTCGAAGGTAAATTCCAATCCTGACATTCTGTGATTCTGTGGAACAAATGGATTAGGGAAACTGAAAAACAACTATTCCCTGTCTGTTACAATTCAATTTACTACAGAAACAGAAATGATTCCGGAATAGAAAGAGAGCGACACCAAGTGGACATATGTGAGACCAAGAAAGATAAAGTGTTGATTTTTGGAAAAGATATGAAGTGTTAGCGAGATGAAGGAAGGAAGGAAGGAAGGAAGGAAGGAAGGAAGGAAGGAAGGAAGGAAGGAAGGAAGGAAGGAAGGAAGGAAGGAAGGAAGGAAGGAAGGAAGGAAGGAAGGAAGGAAGGAAGGAAGGAAGGAAAGGAGGGAGGAAGAAGCATGGGGTAAGAGAGACAGAAAAAATCTGAAAAGTGAAGAAAGAAAAGCAATCATTCTGAGATGCCTGTAAATCTTTCAGGGTTTCAAGACAATTGACCAGATATGTGAAATGCTGACCATTCCATTCCAAATACAAGAAAAAAAATGGAATTAGTTCAGGTTTGTCAACAGACTGCATCCAAGAACACAAGGTGCTATTGACAGGACTATAGATCCTTCCAACAAGGTGAACACTTATTCTCCTACTATGGAAAAGAGCAGCCTGAAGCAGAAAGGCTTTTAGGATTTCACTATCTGAGAAAATACCAGCTCTGCAAGGGGAAAATAATATTGCTGAGGCATTAAGATAACATATATTTCTACAAATAAGTTGGAGATTTTAATCTTCTTATTAGATGAAAGAATTAAGAATGCCTATAATCATTCTAGTTTTTCTAAATTCCACCATGATTATACCTATGGAAAAAGTAAAAGAAAAATGACTGTTGAACTGTTAGGATTTCAAATTTTTAATTAGTCTGTAATTTGGCAGTATGAAGTTGTGGATAGAGTATTTAGTCTTGGAGAAAGGAAGAAATGGGTTCAAATCCTGATCTTGACACATACTTTCTCTGTGACCATAAGTCATTGAACTAAAAAGTTGCTTATCTTCACCTGTATCAACAATAGGAGTTTTTATACTGGTTATAGATCTAGACTAAAATTTTAAAATGGCACTATATTATTAAACTGCTCACAGTGTAGTTAAAATGTGCTACTTAATTATACAGACCATTACTTTTCAACTTCAATGGATCTGTGATTTCATCTATGTGGATGCTCCCTACAATGGTGCAGATCACATCTTATCCATGTTCTTTCATCCTGAGCTACTTTTGCTCATGTATGCTAACAAATATTCCATAGGAGAGGCATAAAATATAAGTGATAATTGTAATAAAAAGTAAAACATTTTTTTCTCTGATAGGGTTACACTAAAAATCTCACAGGTTTTATCTTCAAAAAATGCTAGACCTAGGCATAGAGCTTCCTGGAAAAAAAAAAAACAAGAGTTAAAAGAAAAAAGTTAATACTGTGATCTGTTTTAAGGCACAAGTCTGCTAGAAATAATTTTATTTAATTTAACATTCCATGTCTGAGTATTTCTAGTCTAGAGAGATCAATGTCCAAACGACCCCACTGCATGCTCTATACCTGAAGACAATTTGAGGTAAGATTCCCTAAGCCAGATTCAATGAGAGTAAGGTTGACCCTTTCCCTTTTGCCTTCCTGTTCTTCCCCTCCATTGTAACAATTATCCCTAGCTTCTTCTATATGGGATAATTAGCCCCATTCTGTCTCTCCCTGTCTCTTCTCATTCCTAATCTTCTCCCACCTCAGAATTTCACCTTTTAGAATATTGTCCCTTCCTATTCAATTGATCCTGTGCCCTCTATGTACATATATGTATATATACACATATTCAGATATGTGTTCATACACATATATAAACCCTCCTTTATACTCATATGTGTATGTATACATATATATAAATTTGTGTTCCCTTCACCTATCCTCATACTGAGAAAAGTTTTATAAGTTACAATGATCATTTTTCCATGTTAGCATACAAATAGTTAAACTTTGATGAGTTCCTTATTATTTCCATGTTTACCTTCTCATGCTTCTTGTATTTGAGTGTCAGATTTTCTTTTCAGTTCTGGTTTTTTCAGCAAGAATGCTTGAAAGTCCTCCACCTCACTGAATGACCATATTTTCCCCTGAAACATTATACTCAATTTTGTTGGGTATGTGATTCTTGGTTTTAATCCTAGCTCCCTTGATCTCCAGAATATCATATTCAAGTCTGTTCAATTCCTTAACGTAGAAGGTGCTAGATCCAGGGTTATCCTAATTGTGTTTCCACAGCATTCAAATTGTTTCTTTTTGGAAGCATGTAATAGTTTCTCCTTAATCTGGGGACTCCAGAACCTGGTTATAAGATTCCTAGGAGTTTTCTTTGGGGGATCTTTTTCAAGAGGTCATTGGTGAATTCTTTCATGTTCTGTTTTGCCCTCTGGTTCTAAACTATCAGGGCAATTTTCCTTGAGAATTTCTTGAAGGATGCTTTCTAAGTACTTTTTGTGATTATGGCTTTCAGGTAGTCTAATAATTTTTAAATTGTCTTTCCTGGATCTATTTTCCAGGTCAGTGGTTTTTTTTTCAAGGAGATATTTCACATTGCCTTCTATTTTTTCATTCGTTTGGATCTGTTTAATAGTGTCTTGATTTCTCATAATG